>BCLG01000314.1:181471-225570 GCA_001602295.1 Zoysia matrella
TCTCTTTCCTATTTCAAAAGACAAAAACCTCACTTAATCGAAACCTTGGTAAATTGAAGCTTCATAAAATTTAAAATTTGAAAGTGTGACAAGTGATTGCTCTTTGTATTTTATTTCTTCCTTGTCGTTTGTTTCCTCCTATTTCATCTAAGTTCTGAAATTCATCCAATCCCTTGAACTCCAAATTCCGTCAATTTGTTTGAATCATATTTGACCTCGTTCAAATATATTCACTACTTTCTAAACAGCTACCAGTTCTCTGGATTTTATAGAGCAAAAGCGAAATCGAATTTAGACTTGAGCTTAAAAGAGAATTTGTTCATCCTAAAATGTTCTACCACTCCACAAAAGACCGACTTTCAGAGCAAAATAGACAGACCATTGAATAAATGATCCGTTCTTCTATCAGACAGCCTCTTTAACGGTTAACTACTTTCAAAACTCCATAACTTTCTGTTCTCTTTGGAAAACACGGTGCATGTCGCTTATATTATAGAGCATATGTTATAGGTTCATCCTGCCAAGTTTCAATACAATCCAAATCCGTTTGCTCTTCTCTGTTCAATCCTCAAAACATTTAAGCGTTAAACCCAACTGGAGTCACTCGTCAGTAGGGCCTGCTTGTCAGTCCCACCTTCCTCCTGCGCCAGTGCACCTGCCCCTCCTATCCCGCACTGCCACCGCGTTACCCGCGGCGCGCATGCACGGTCCCTGTCAGAGACCGCAGGACACTGCGACCTCTCCGTGTCCACCCCAAATCGGCTCCCTCGCTACTCGTTTCCCCTGGGATCGAACCCCGACAGCCCACAGCGCTGTAACACGCACCAACGCATAATGCAGCTCCTCACTGGCCTCCTCCGTCGACGCCGTCGATTCGCAGCCAATGAAGCTCTGCTGCGGCCAATTCCTGCCCCAAAAGCACCACCGCGACCCCATCTCCCAATGCCCCAACCTGTTGAGCTGTCCCCGTCCCGCGTGTGAGCTAGCGTCGGCCACCGCCGCTGAGTGCCACCGCAAGGGCGCTCTGTCCCCTCGTCACTGGCCATCTACGGCCCTTGTCCGGTGCGATTATCACCAACGTGAGCTTCACAGTCACCTCTTGACTCTCCTGCGTTCTATCTCGAGCCGCCTCCACCTCACCGGCACCTTGGCTCCATGCGCCGCGCCGTCGCGCCGCCCTCCTCTGTTGCCGGTGCGCCACAGATCCTCTCTGGCTCACCTGGGCACATGAACGGCTCCGCCACAGCCTGCTCTCCCTCCTAGGCCCTTCGAACTCAGCGGGAAACTGCCGGAGCCGAGCCCCGACCGGAGCCTCCATGGCGCACTGCCTCCCTCCGGCGCCAACGTCCTACAGCGCTTCCCCGGCGTGTCTGAGCCCATAGAGAGGACCCGTGTGGCGCCCTTGTGTTCCTCTGACTGAGCCCCAAGGCCGTCTCGGCCTTCCTGCTGCCCAGGCCGCGCGCCACCATGGCGTGCTGCCCCCTGCTCGTCGACACGCGGTCCACGATGGAGCTCCTGGACCGGCCTTCGGCCGTGGCCCAGAGGCCGTGAATGCAGCCCACCGAGTTCCTCTTCGGAAAATAATAGAAAATCCTGGTAAAACTCATTTACAAAAAAGCCCTCCCCTTTGAAATAAATAAGTCAGCCCAAATCCTTTTACACGAAGCCCCTGAACTTTCCATGTTTACATATAGGTCCTTGTCGACCTTTTGATAATTGCACAATGATCCTTGGCGACCCCACGGGTCAGCCACACCAACACATGCACACCCGCACCCCTGAGGGATTGGACGTGGTAGTCGGCACGTGTCCTGGACACGGTAACCGCTCGACCCGTTAGCACGTGTCCTGAGGCCCGGACACGGTCACAGCTATGACACCACGAACCTGGGGCACGGCCACGGCCACGTCCATGTAACCCCAAATTGTGACCTGGACACGATCACCTTTCTGTGACTCCGACCTGCGACCCGATCGCGATCACGGCCGCCTAACCACAAGATAGGTCACCATCGGGCCGAAGACGCGTGTTCAAAGGCCTGGACACGGTGCCAAGCATTTGTCCACGGACTTGGACACGGTCACGATTCGTGACCTCGAATCGGGTCACTATCGGACTTGGAGCTCGTGTCTACGAGCACGGTCACGGCCCTGTGACCACGGACACGGTCCCGGCCCCGTATCCCCAGAGATGGACACGGTCATAGCCTCGTGTCCACAGACACGGCCACGGCCCCGTGTCCTCGGACACGAACATGGTCACGGGCACAGCACCGCTCACCTGTCCAGGGACACGAACACAGCACTGGACATGTGTACACAGACACAGATACATGCACATGCACGATCATGTGTCCATGAACATAGGCACAGACATTCTCACGTGTCTGCAAGCACGGACACGGTCATGACCTCGTGTTCACAACCACGGACACGTGTCCCTGGACACGGACACGCCCACGTTACGGCTCATGTGTCCACGGACGGAGGCATGGACACGTCACAGTTCACGTGTCTACGGGATTTCCCCGATTTTGGACACCCATGTGTCCAGAGGCCATGGACACAGACCGAGTCACATGACCATGGAGAATTCCTTGATTCTGGGCACCCACGTGTCCAAGGGCCATGGACACAGGCCAAATCGCGTGTCCACATGATTTTCCCCGATTCTGGACACGTATGTGTCTAGAGGCCATGGACACAGGCTGGGCCTTGTGTCCCCGCAGCCTTTTCCAGTTTCCTGTCACAGCCTCGCGTCCACAAACATGGACATGGACTCAGTCCAAGGGCTCAGACACTTTGTCTACCATGCGCCCCAGAGCTAGGTCCCTGCCGGGCTTCATGCACGTGTCCTGAATCCAGGACACGGCACTGGCAGTGTGACCCAGAGCACGATTATAGATCATCGACAATGTCAGAAAACGGCCGAGGCCACTGGCCGAACTATGTGACCACGAGGCTGTTTCACTACTTCGCGCCCGCATGTGTCCAGCAGTGGACACGGACCGGCTAGCGTGACCATGAGGTCATCCTCTGATTCACACCTGCACACACTCGACAGCCGTGGACACGTGCCTGGTAACGTGTCCACAGGGATTTTTTTTTGTTTTCCATCGTGAACACCTTGTTCGCTTCACCACCACCACACCCCACCTCCGTTTTAACGGTTTTGGCACCATTGGAACCGTTGTCTCGAGCCTCACCACATCAAGTCATCCAAATCTCAGCCAACATCTGATCCTACTGGTCTGTTTTAATTGTAAGTTTTATTGGAGTTTAATCACTTGTTCTTTCTATTGGCTTTATTGAAGTAGCGCAAGTCCTTAATTATGATGCATTCCTAAGTGTAGATTCATAGTAGCTAGTGTGCACCCATCGTAGCATGACTTCATCATTAGCACACATTAGTATGCCTACCCATGTTAGCACCAAGTAATATAATTTAAGGTTAGAATCATATGATTAGTAGTTAAATACTAATAGCTAAATATTAGGAAGCAAGTGAATACTTAGATAGCAGCCCGCAAGCATCATGCCCTGCATTCATATACATCAACTCTTAAGCCACACTTTAGCTTTAGTAGTTATGTTATAAAGATGGAATTTAATAGCTAATTGCTAGTAATCACATGCACGCAGGGAATTTAATAACTAAAATGGCACACCATGCACGTCTGCTGGTTAAGGGTACACTTCACATGCACTCCCATGCATGGTGTCCGATAGTTACACATGCATACATGAGATCACCGACATGCGAGCACACACACGGTGCATGGTAATGCCCAGTTACCGTTCAACCCCGCACGGCACACCTACACGTGCCATCGCAAGGCACGTCCCCATTTGAAACAGTGTTTCGATGTACGCACAGATCATCAACAAGTGCAAGTGCACGACGTACACGGATACTCATTCGTTAGCGCTCGACTTAGCAAATTTTTGTGCAACCACAGAATCTGTACATATTGGGCATGACTTATTCCCACTAGGTTGGTATTTCACATCGAACCACTAGGAGGTCGGCGAGACACAAGGGGACAGGAGAAGGGCATGAGATAACTCGATGCCTAGCTTTCGACTATGTAATTGCCCACATCATGGGACCATAAGCCTATGGATATAGCCCCTGGTTTAGTAATACACGGCGTAGTAGGGGACCAAGAAAAGACGTGACTATGATAAATCTTCACGATCCAGCTCCGAGAATGTACTGTTGCGCCATCGAGAGGGTGATACCCCGACGGATAGCCCCTGTATACATCTTGGGTAGAATCATTGGAAACCTATGTAGTTGTGGGGTAAACGTTATGCTTTTCTTGCTCGCAAAAGAAGACATAGCCTGTGGGTACTGTGCACAACCTCTACAGAGTGTAAAAATCCTTCTGAAATGACCGTTGTCATGGTATTAACATGCTACTTTTTTGGTTACTCTACGATTAGTTTTCTATGATATTCTTGTTTTGTGAGTGGGTGTAGATGCTCGTGTTCTTGAAAGTGTAGGCTGTATGCCAGAGGTCAATATGGTTGTGTGCCAGCACCCCGATTAAAATATGGGCACTGATGAGATTGATGAACATCTCCCATATGACCAACCTACTAAAATATGGACAACATATGTTTTCACTTCCCGTTTAAAATCTTCTGTAGTGAACCCTGCATAGAAATGGCTTTCCGCAAAAGTGAACCATTTAGCCTCATCCTTGCTAGAACCAAATGTGCATTATATCTATATATTTACCCTTGCCTAGTGTTAGAGCTTGCTGAGTACCTTTTGTACTCACCCGTTTGCATTTGTGGTTTTAGACAGAGAGGACCGCGTAGGTGACGACGTGCTAGATTTTTGCTCTGCTTTCCAAGTCTGCTTTTAGATTTGAGCTTTGATGTTCCGCTGCTTGCTTTGCTTTTAGCTGGTCGACCGTGTAGGATCATATAGATCCTTGCCGCGCTGCTTTTAAAAGTTGTGTCTCAAGTAGTATTTTTCTTTCGAAGTACGCTTTCGATATACATTCTGTTGTATTTGTGCGTATCAGCTACTGATACAGGGACTGATACATGTATCACAGTGCATTCTGGTAACGGGGTGCCCATAGGGTGGTATCAGAGCAATACTTGGCTGTAGGACGAAGCCCCTAGGATGTTCCCCTCGAAACTGACTATTTTGGTAAAAACTTTGTTATAAAATTTCTCTCTTACCTATTTCTATTTTAAATGTCTTTAAAAATGCTCGTATATCATCCGTTCGATGTCACGAGAAGGGTTCTGCAAGGGAAGTCTACGGATGGCAACTTGAACTAATAGATTAAAGTATAACCCGCCTAAAGAATTTCAAAGAACTCCAAGATTCAGCAAGTGGACAAAAGAGCGTCAAGAGGGCAAATCTAGAGTAACATGGATGAAGAGGATCTGACAGCAGTCCCCGATGCTACTGGAAAAGAATTCGTATGTATAGTTTGAAAAAGTTAATAGGGGATACTACTAGAAGAAGTAATAAGCTTCTGATAACCTAGCAATTTGAAGATGCTAGCTAGAGTGACACTAGTAACCAGAATAATAGTGGTTCATTGGAGATTTGGATATTTAACGCTACCCACTTGAAGTAAAAGTGGAGTATGTATCAAGGCTTTAGTATGGCCCTATTTATTTTAAGTGGGGTAGGGCTATACCAAAAGCAATAGGATCATTAGAATATTGGCAACAAAAGGATCATCAGTGGACCAGAAAATAAGGAAGTATGCCAATGATGAGGGTTGTAACCGGAAGTGAGGTCAGACAATGGAGCATATATAGTGCAAGCGTCCCACATAGAACAAGCAATCTAGCTCGTCAAAATCCTGCAAACATGCAAGAAATGAAGAAAAGGTGGATCAACCAAATGCTAGATAATCTGAAGCGGAATCGTTAGTTGACACTACCTAAAACCTTGACCTGCACTTGTAGTACGCTTACACATAAAACAACCACAACTATTAATATGCGTTGTTTGTGTGGATTCAAGACCTTGTTTTGGCTTTGGATTTTATTGTTTGTGTGCTTGTGTGCTATAATCAACTAAAACATCACTAAAATAATTACAACAGTTAAAATTTATTGTCAGAAGACCCAAACCTTCTTCCAACCCCGCCTTAACATCACTAAGAACCAAACCCACAAGGAGACCCATCCCAAGCTGCTCCGCATGCAACCTATTAAGACCATGGAAGGCAAGAGCTGCCACGAAGCAGTGGAAAAAGGAAAGCACTGGCCATCAGCATCTGTACGTATAAAAGTTAAGTTATAGCAGCCGCTAAGAAGCAAGAAGCTTGCCCTAAAAAGAGACAAGTAGTGGTGCTTAAAGGATATCCCGGATATATAACCTCGATGGATGGTCACAAAACATAATATATCCTGTGAAGCAATGACACTGTATCTTGGTAGGTATATTGTATGATGAACCTAATTGGGGATACAATGCAGTGAGTCACCAAGAAAATTCAAATTAAGAAAGGAAGTCCATGGAACTAAGATCAAACATGTACCCCAAGGAAAACCTTTAAGTATGTGATTTGCAGTTCAATGGTACATATCCCAACACCAGAGTTGTACGACAAGGATGCCGCTTTGCCTGGGTGAAGTTGCGAGCTATTTTGTCCCGGGCGTATAGAACCAACAGGATGTGTGAGATTTATGTGCAGCAGGAGATTCTGCTCCTCATTGATCCTGTTGATGCGAACCACGGATCGAGGAGAATAGCACATGATATTAGAAGCTAAGTGCATTGGACGTTTGGACCATGAACGGAAGACAGTTGAACTGAGGTACCGGATCACTGATACACCTCATTCATCGGGTCATCCAGGACAGCTAACCAGTTGGATCACCAGTTATGTCTCTCAGAATCCTTCTTAACAGTCCATCATTGGAGGTCCCTTTTAACCTTCAATGATGACGCCCAAGGTTAAACCCCTCTTTTAAGTGGGGTAGCGCTCTGTCGTTAGTAGACTGGTAAAGTCGGATACCGGATCACAAGGTAGCACTGTCAAGCAACAGCCCTGAAAATATCAGTACCAAAATAATAATAACAACTTGAAGATATACACTGAAAAGCAGCAATACGGATGGTAATTAGTGCATAGTTTCAAGAGTATGGTCACGGTTGCTCAAGAGACGGTAGAACACAATTATAAAAAGGGATGAGATAATAAGTGATTCAGTCTTCTTGGAAATTTATGGAAAATCCCTGGTAAGCTCACCTTTGAGGATAATTTTGAAGACCCAAATCTTAAGAAAAGCAACCTCAAGAGGGATACCGGTATTCTGTCACGTACGCATACCACCATGAAGCTCAGACCAAGAGAAGTAAGAAGATGTCAACCGAAGTCCCCGTACCCATCTGGCAGGTCAAGCAAATCGCGAGGACGAGATTCTTCTAAGTGGGGTAGATCTGTGACATCCCAAATTTTAGGACAAGTTAAAAATGCGAAATTCCAAATTCTTGCTAACAATCGCCCTAACAATTTCTCCTTCTCCTTCTCATCTTTCCTTCTCTTTCCTATTTCAAAAGACAAAAACCTCACTTAATCGAAACCTTGGTAAATTGAAGCTTCATAAAATTTAAAATTTGAAAGTGTGACAAGTGATTGCTCTTTGTATTTTATTTCTTCCTTGTCGTTTGTTTCCTCCTGTTTCATCAAAGTTCTGAAATTCATCCAATCCCTTGAACTCCAAATTCCGTCAATTTGTTTGAATCATATTTGTCCTCGTTCAAATATATTCACCCCTTTCTGAACAGCTACCTGTTCTCCGGATTTTATAGAGCAAAAGCGAAATTGAATTTGGAGTTGACCCTAAAAGAGAATTTGTTCATCCTAAAATGTTCTACCACTCCACAAAATTTCAAACCCATCCAAGCTCCGAAAGTCTGACTTTCAGAGCAAAATAGACAGACCATTGAATAAATGATCCGTTCTTCTATCAGACAGCCTCTTTAACGGTTAACAACTTTCAAAACTCCATAACTTTCTGTTCTCTTTGGAAAACACGGTGCATGTCGCTTATATTATAGAGCATATGTTGTAGGTTCATCCTGCCAAGTTTCAATACAATCCAAATCCGTTTGCTCTTCCCCGTTCAATCCTCAAAACACTTAAGCGTTAAACCCAACTGGAGTCACTTGTCAGTGGGGCCTGCTTGTCAGCCCCATCTTCCTCCTGCGCCAGCGCACCTGCCTTTCCTATCCCGCACTGCCATCACGTCTACCCACGGCGCGTATGCACGGTCCCTGTCAGAGACCGCAGGACAGGACGACCTCTCAGTGTCCACCACAAATCGGCTCCCTCGCTACTCGTTTCCCCTGGGATCGAACCCCGACAGCCCACAGCGCCGTAACATGCACCACCGCAAAATGCCGCTCCGTCACTAGCCTCCTCCGTCGACGCCGTCGATTCGCAAACAATGAAACTCTGCTCCGGCCAATTCCTGCCCCAAAAGCACCACCGCGACCCCATCATCCTGTTTCCCCAACCTGTTGAGCTGTCCCCGTCCCGCGTGCGCGCTAGCGTCGGCCACCGCCGCTGAGTGCCACCACAATGGTGCTCTGTCCCCTTGTCGTTGGCGGTCTACGGCCCTTGTCCGGTGCGATTATCACCAACGTGAGCTTCACAGTCACCTCTTGACTCTCCTGCGTTCCATCTTGAGCCGCCTCTGCCTCACCGGCACCCTGGTGCCGTGTGCCGCGCTGTCGCGCCTCCCTCCTCTGTTGCCGGCGCGCCACAGCTCCTCTCCGGCTCACCTGGGCACACGGACGACTCCGTCACGGCCTGCTCTCCCTCCTAGGCCCTTTGAACTCAGCAGGAAACAGCCGGAGCCGAGCCCCCACCGTGAGCCTCCATGGGGCACTGCCTCCCTCCGGCGCCGGTGTCCTACAACACTTCCCCGGCTTGTCTGAGCCCATACAGAGGACCCGTGTGCCACCCTCGTGTTCCTCTGATTGAGCCCCAAGGCCACCCCGGCCTTCCTGCTGCCCAGGCCGTGCGCCACCATGGTGTGCCGCCCTCTGCTCGTCGACAGCGCGGCACCGTGCCTCCTCGGCTCTTCTGAGCCCCATGGGGAGCACCACCACAGTCGCTCTGCCTCTCCCGCGCCCCGGCGCCATGAGCCGCCGCTGTGCCCTGCAAGCTCTCCGATGCTGGCCTCCTACGCCGCGGCTCCCCGGCCAAGCTGTGTCCACCGAACAATTCACGGCGTCCTGCTCTCTCTCCAACCCCGGAGACCCGAGCTCGCTGGCTGGCCACCCGCCTGGCCACTGCCGTGGTCCACGACGGAGCTCTTGGACCTGCCTTGGGCTGTGGCCCAGAGGCCATGAACGAAGCCCAGCGAGTTCCTCTTTGGAAAATAATTCAAAATCTTGGTAAAACTCATTTACAGAAAGGCCCTCCCCTTCGAAATAAATAAGTCAGCCCAAATCCATTTACACGAGGCCCCTGAACCTTTCTATGTTTACATATATGTTCTTGTTGACCTTTTGATAATTGCACAATGATCCTTGGCGACCCCACGGGTCAGCCACACCAACACATGCACACCCGCACCACTGAGAGATTGGACATGGTAGTCGGCACGTGTCCTGGACACGATAACCGCCCGACCCGTTAGCACGTGTCCTGAGGCTCGGACACGGTCACGGCTATGAGACCACGAACCTAGGGCACAGACACGGCCACGTCCGTGTAACCCCGAATCGTGGCCTAGACACGGTCACCTTTTATTGACTCCGACCTGCGACCCGAACGCGATCACGGCCGCATAACCAGAAGATAGGTCACCGTCGGGCCGAAGGCGTGTGTCCAAACGCCTGGACACGGTGCCAGGCATGTGTCCACAAACTTGGACACGGTCACGCTTCCGTGACTTCGAATCGGGTCACTATTGGACTCGGAGCACGTGTCTACAAGCATGGTCACAGACACGGTCATGGCCCCGTCTCCCCAGACACAGACACGGTCACGGGCCCGTGTCCACAGACACGGACACGGTCACGGACACAACACCGCTCATGTGTCCACGGATACGGACACAACACTGGCCACGTGTTCACAGACACATGCATAGACACGATCACGTGTCCATGAACACAGGCACAAATATTCTCACGTGTCCGCAAGCACGGACACGGTCATGACCCCGTCACGACCACGGACACGTGTCCATGGACACGGACACACCAACGTTACAGCTCACGTGTCCACGGACACAGGCACGGACACGTCACAGTTCACATGTCCACGGGATTTCCCCGATTCTGGACACCCATGTGTCCAGAGGCTGTGGGCACAGACCGAGTCACTTGTCCACGGAGAATTCCCCGATTCTGGGCACCCATGTGTCTAGGGGCCGTGGACACAAGCCGAATCGTGTGTCCACGGGATTTTCCCCGATTCTGGACACGTATGTGTCCAAGGGCCATGGACACAGGCCGGGTCGTGTCCCCGCAGCCTTTTCCAGTTTCCTGTCACAACCTCGCGTCCACAAACACGGATACGGACTCAGTCACGTGTCCACGGGCTCGAACACTTTGTCTACCATGCGCCCCAGAGCTGGGTCAGTGCCGGGCTTCACGCACATGTTCTAAAGCGTGGACACGGCACTGGCAGTGTGACCCACAGCATGATCATAGATCACCGACAATGTCAGAAAATGACCGAGGTCACTGGCCGAACTATATGACCACGAGGCTGTTTCTCCACTTCTCGCTCGCACGTGTCAAGCAGTGGACACAGATCGGGCAGCGTGACCATGAGGTCATCCTCTGATTCACACCTGCACACACCCGATAGCCGTGGACACATGCCGGGTGACGTGTCCATGGAGTTTTTTTGTTTTCCATCATGAACACCTTGTTCGCCTCATCACTGCCACACCCCAACTCTGTTTTCAATGGTTTTTGCACCGTTGGAACCATTATCTCGAGCCTCACCACATCAAGTCATCCAAACCTTAGCCAACATCTGATCTTTCTGGTCTGTTTTAATAGTAAGTTTTATTGGAGTTTAATCGCTTGTTCTTTCTATTGGCTTTATCGAAGTATTGCAAGTCCTTAATTATGATGCATTCCTAAGCGTAGATTCATAGTAGCTAGTGTGCACCCATCATAGCATGACTTCATCATTAGCACACATTAGTATGCCTACCCATGTTAGCACCAAGTAATATAATTTAAGGTTAGAATCATATGATTAGTAGTTAAATACTAATAGCTAAATATTAGGAAGCAAGTGAATACTTAGATAGCAGCCCGCAAGCATCATGCCCTGCATTCATATACATCAACTCTTAAGCCACACATTAGCTTTAGTAGTTATGTTATAAAGATGGAATTTAATAGCTAATTGCTAGTAATCACATGCACGTAGGGAATTTAATAACTAAAATGGCACACCATACACCTATCCGGAGGTTAAGGGTACACTTCACATGCACTCCCATGCATGGTGTCCGATAGTTACACATGCATACATGAGATCACCGGCATGCGAGCACACACATGGGACATGGTAATGCCTAGTTACCGTGCAACCCCGCACGGCACACCTACATGTGCCATCGCACGTCACGTCCCCATTTGAAACAGTGTTCCGATGCACGCACAGATCATCGACAAGTGCGAGTGCACGATGTACACAGATACTCGTTCATGAGCCCGTGTCACAGAAACACGCACCACGCACTCACAATATAGCTTAATCATTAAGTATCGATTAGAATGAATTTAATTTGCCAACAAATAGTAAATAGTTCTCAATTAAGGTATGCACAAAATGACTCATGCTGCACGTCGCATCTCTGCTCGTGCTACCAGAAATGTGTGTTAACTCTCCACCGAACCTCACCCTAAGTCAATGGGGACCGCATCTTGCCTGACTTGCCTTAGGTGTTCCTCGTAGTGTTTAATTGGCTCTTATTCGGAGTTCATTAGATTTTATTGCTTCTTCTCGAGCTTTGTTTCTTTTTTGGTAGTTTATTAGGTGTTTCCTTTCGCGTAGATAACGCTGAGTGTAAGGAAGAGTCAAGCTTTAAAAAAGAACCAGAAGGATTGCGTGTGGAGAGAAGCACAAAGATTTGGACGCGAAGCCAGAGATTGAAGATTAGGATCTTGAAGAAGAGCCTCCGACCTCAAGCTCTGAAGATTAGGAGTTTGCAAGCAAGCTCTAACCCCTTGATCATATTGAACCTATATTTTGCTAATGCTCTTATAGTGCCTATCTATACTGCTATGCATGATATTTTGATTTAAAACATTGTGTTAGTTATAATCCTACTGGATTGATTATTTTACTGATATTAGTGTCAGTTACTAGACATTAATATTAAATAACTTGATTACCCGTTGACAATACCTTCCTTGTTAACCATAGGTCTCCCGTCTTTAAATACTTTTGAAGAACGGAGAGTTGCCTTGTTTAGTAGAATGCTTAGGACCCCAATTGCAATGCCTTGCACTGCCACACCATACACCATTCATTTAGAGAATGCGTTAAATTGTGTTTGGTGGTGTGCGTGAAAAAAATGGGTGGGGATTAGTACAACTAGTACTAGGTGAAGAGGGATGATTCTAGTCGTGTGGTGGGGCTCACACGAGGTGATGGTGATAGGTGTATAGTCTTCGGTGTGGTCCACCTGTCGTGGACGAGTCCGCCACAACTACCATATAAGGAACGGTTTGTTAGCGCTCAACTTAGCAAATTTTTGTGCAACTACAGAACCTGCACATATTGAGCAGGACTTATCCCCAATATGTTGGTATTCCACATCAAACCACTAGGAGGTCAGCGGGACACAAGAGGACAGGAGAAGGGCGTGAGATAACTCGCTGTCTGGCTTTCGACTATGTAATTGCCCGCGTTATAGGACCGTAAGCCCACGGATATAACCCCTGGTTTGGTAATAACCGGCGTAGTAGGGGACCAGAAAAAGACGTGATTGTGGTAAATCTTCACGATCCGGCTCGAGAATGTACTGTTGTGTCATCGGGAGGGTGATACCCTGACGGATAGCCCCTGTGTACATATTGGGTGGAATCTGTGAAAACCTATATAGTTGTGGGGTAAACGTTATGCTTTTCTTGCTCACGAAAGAAGGCATAGCTTGTGGGTACAGTGTACAATCTCTATAGAGTGTAAAAATCTTTTTGAAATGGCCGTTGTCATGGTATTGACATGCTACTTGTTTGGGTACTCTACGATTAGTTTTCTATGATATCTTTGTTTTGTGAGTGGGTGTAGATGCTCGTGTTTTGGAAAGTGTAGGCTGTGTGCCAAGTGTTGGTACGGTTGCATGTCAGCGTCTCGATTAAAATATGGGTACTGATGAGATTAATGAACATCTTACACAGGACCAACCTTCTAAAATATGGACAACAAACATTTTCACTTCCCTTTTAAAATCTTCTGTAGTGAACCCTGCATAGAAATGGCTTTGCGCAAAAATGAACCCTTTAGCCTCGTCCTTGCTAGAACCAAATGTGCATTATATCTATATATTTACCCTTACCTAATGTTAGAGCTTGTTGAGTACCTTATATACTCACCCGTTTACATTTGTGGTTTTAGACAGAGAGGACCGCGTAGGTGACGATGTGTTGGGTTTTCGTTCTGCTTCCCAATTCTGTTTGTGGATTTGGGCCTTGATATTCCGCTACTTGCTTCGCTTTTAGCTGGTCGACCGTGTAGGATCATAGAGATCCTTGCCTCGCTGCTGTTAAAAGTTCTGTCTCAAGTAGTATTTTTCTTTCGAAGTTTGGTTTCGATATACATTCTGTTGTATTTGTACGTATTAGCTACTAATCCAGGGACTGATACGTGTATCACCGTGCATTCCGGTAACGGGGTGCCCATAGATTGCGCTTATGTACAAAAAATTAAAAAAAGATAACTTGTATTAGGGGTAAATTGAAACAAAAAGGCATTTTGTGGGATAAACTAAATCAAAAAATAGTCTAAGAGGTTATTTGGACTTTAGTTATACTTGAAGGGAGTAAATTGGATTTTATCCTTATGTTTTAGCATTCTCTGCCAGATGCCTTCTTTATTGAGTAAACGAAACAGCCATTTGCTTAAGCGGTACACATTTTTAATATGAAGGTTTTTTTCCAAATCCCCCTCTTACCTTGGGAAAACACAAAATTCCATTTTACGAGATGAAATTTCTTTTTCTGGCTATCTCCTTCTGAAATTTTTTTGAAAGAATGATATCTAATTTTTTCTGTGATGGACTGATTTTCTTACATTTCGGTAAGACACGATCCATGTATCTTGTCACCAATCCCAGGAGGTCGGTGTGTACAACCCACGCTAGTTGATATCAAAATACATAGGAGCGGAGTTAAGGTGTTTGATCCCCTCTCCACACAACTTTTCAGGCCAATATTTTAGATTGGATAGTTAATAAAAATAATAATTCCACCACTATCACAAACAGAGTATAGAGGCAGATCATCAGTTTGAATCCGCCCGGAGCTTGTTATCCTAATTTTTCTTGTGGAATATGTGGTATAATATGTGATGTTTTCATTCTAGCAAATTGTGATGATTTTGTGGATTGCGTCATCAGTTATGGACCATGTAGCCAACCGTTGCATGTCCATGATGAAAAATTGATAATCGTCATAGATGCAGCCGTGTCCGTGATGTTTCTAAATACGTCACCATTAATGTCACAGATCACTCGATTTCTTGTAGAATATTTAAATCATGTCATGGGATTCTTATTTCCTAGGAAAGCTGAGTACCCTAGAGAAAGATTATTATTTCCTTCGGAAATCTGTGGACCCAGGGAAAGATCCATATTTCCCTAGGAAATCTATGGGCCCTAGGGAAAGTTTGGATTTCTCTAGGAACCCAGGCAACTCATCCAGTGGTGAGCTCAAGAAGTCTATTGAGCACCCATTAGATTTAGCAATATCCACAAATGCATTCATGGGTTTGTCATTGTTGAGGAGGAATTCTCTGGCATTGAATTTAGGGAAGGTATTTGGCATTTGTGGGGAAAATTTCAAAAATAACTATGGTGGTGAAGTCTCCGATAAGAACATGTGGCCAACAACAAGCGCGTAAAATCCGACAAATTCACTTGCATTACAATCGAGTTATTTTTGCAAATCCTAATGACTTTAAGCACATGGAGGATCATTAGAAACATGAATTCTCTAATGACATCAATTGTGACTATGTTAATAACAAACTTGCTGAGCGCTTCAATAAATAGAAAAAATGAGATTAAAGACCTCATATTGAGTTGGTTGATAAGTCGAGACATACGATAATGGATTTATAGGACAGAGAAGGATGATTGGGGGGACTAAGCTAACAGGGATAATTCTTCCTACACCAATTAACAACTCAAAGCCAAAACAAGAGGGTTGGGATCAGTGGTGGAGCCAGATGGAAAATGCAGGAGGGGTCATTGAGGATTTTATTCAAACATTGAAAGCAAAATCAAGTAAATTTACTTGTAGATTGTTCTTTTGGTATAGGCCGGCTGTGCTTAGAGACAAGGTTCTTCAAGATATTGTGCTTACCAAGCTTTGGCTCCGCCAGTGGTTGGGACAAATGTTCACAAAATGGTTGCATATTGCTGAATATTGGGGACACTATGATTATGGCACACCGTGGAGGCATGTAGTAGAGCTGAACACTAGGAGATGCAGTTGTGGGGATCGGTAGATGACTAGGAAGCTGACATGGGTTTCAAACTGCTGCCATCACTATTGAAAAGAACATCTAGGAGACAAAGGAAAAATATAGTGCAAAGAACCAACAACGATGCATCCAATGTGGAGAATTTAGAAATTATGAAAATGGAAAGTGCCCACTAAATGAAACAAAAAAGATCCATGTTGTTAGCTTCATGCCCATTGGCGCTCCTAAGGTATGAATGTTTTGGTGATTGAGTGAGAATCATAGACTAATTTTTTGGATGTAGGTAAAACCGGTACTATAAAGAGGGGTTTAGGTATTTTCCTTGGGTCACATGAGTATTAGGGTGTATAGATGCTCTAGAAGTTCACCAAAGGCACTAAAGTGGCAGAGGAAGATCAGAGGAAGCAAGGGGATTTTTGTGGAAGTGTTGAAGACTCAAATATCTCAAGTTTCAGTCATTGGACAATGTGGTCAGACAGTCTGCTGAAGCTCAGGTTTGAAGTCCAGAGGGGGATTCTCTCTCAAACCCATTGGTCGAAGGCCATCAGAGAGCCCAGTACCTGACCGACAATCCAGTGTGAGTCCAGAGACCATTCTAGAGAGGGTTGTTTTTGGAGCTCACGAAGATTGAAGGCTGGACAATCAGGTCAAACAGTCTAACAAGGACTGATCGAACAATCCGGTGAGCTATCAGAGGAATCAGATGATGACACATGGACCAAGGAATTAGAGGATGACACATGGACCACTGTAGGAAAGTTTGTGGGCTGAAAAACAAGTCTGTCTCGTGATATCACCTTCAAACAGCTATCTCTAGGTTTGTAGCCTATATAAACCCGAGATTTGAATGTTGTGAAGAGTGCCTGAGGCTAGAAGAGATAGGGGAGACTTATTGAGAGCCAAGGGACACCAATTAAGAGCACAAGGATAAATTCTTTAGTGTAAAAGAGAGTAACTAGAGTGTACATCCATTCTTAGAGTTTGAGAGGTTTGGGGACTGATTAGTGTTGTTACTCTTGCTCTATAATAGCATAGACTGATTAGGAGTTGGTGATCGAGCAGCCATGGCAATTATTGTATCAGATCTAAGTGCTCAAATTAAGGCTTAACCGCCTTGAGTAAGGATGTCGAACGGGATGAAACATCCTCTCATCTTTGATGGGGATGATGCTCTTATTGGAAGGTTCGCATGCATGTCTACCTTGAATCAATTGATGGAAAGGTATGGGATGTAACCCAAAATGCATACTATAAATGAGCAACTTGATCCTACTTTCATTAAATTTAATGCTAAGGCAAAGAATGCTATTTTTGGTTGCATTTATAAGAATGTGTTCTCTAGAATTAATGCATCTCTTAGTGCTCATGAGAAAGCTTACAATGTCTAGAAAGTTAACAATGTCTACTCTTGTTTGCATGTAGTGGTTGAAGAAATCAATTCTCTTTGCCTCAACAACAAGATTGAAGAAGTTGAAGTTATGACGAAACTCTTGTGGTTACTACGGCAGGCTAAAATTCAATTGTGACATATCTCTTCCAAGCCAATGTGGTAGGTACCACCATTGATATCTTCCTTAGAAAGCTCATGGCATACGAGGGATATATGTTAGGGTCCTCCACCAACTCTCAACCTCCAAAAGGAGAAGTCTCTAAGAGCACCAAGATGGAGAAGATGGTGAGGATGATAAGCAGGATAAGAGTGACAATGAAGATTTTGCTCTCCTCATGAAGTGGCTCTTTCACAAGGGGGTACCATCATTTTGAGAAGGAATGCCCCAAGCCCAAGGAATACAAGAAGCAACATTAATTGAGAGTGATAAGGAATAACAAGAACCCAATAGGAGATTCAAGAAGAAGTTCTTCTTCAAGGAGAAGAACAAAGGCAAGGAGAAGAGGAAGTCGTCACACAATGTGTACATTGTTGGTGAATGGCTCACCGACGACTCCGATTCCTCCTCTTCATCAAGCGGTGATGAAGAACATGTCGGCATCACCATAACAAGCTACCAACACCACCGCATTGCTTGATGGCTAGAAACTGTGAAGAGTATTAGGATGAGGATGATGAGGATGTATAAGAAGACAATGAACACTCACAAAAGCATCTTCAAGAAGAACAGGAAGATTGAGGTGGTGAGGAAGGAGTATGAAGTGAGAAATCCACCACAAGTGTTTGAAAGCTACAACGACAAATCTACTATTCAAGGAGGTTTCACTTGTACCTAGTAGTAGTAGTAGTGTTTTTCTTTCTTGTTGTTCCTGGTAGAATAGGACTCCTTTATAGACTAGTATATTCGCATTCATACATGATGTGTACATTGTAAGGATCAAGGACATCGAGAAAGGGGTTTAATTGGTGGAATTTAATTCGTTACAAACTTAAACTATGAGACTCAAACCACAACAAGATTAACCTACATAAATCTAGTAGGCCAAGATCACTAACGATGCTAGTGATAAGATGAAAGCAACAAACAACCACTAGCATGATAGCCACCAAGAGCAATCGTAATGCAACCTAAGACTCTATTCAACGGTATGGAATGCAGAAAGAAAAGAGAGAGAGAGTCAAGAGAATGCTCAGCGATTTTTCCCGAGGCCTCAGAAGGTTGGTGCCTTCCCCTAATCCTTGTTGGACCTCTTCCGTCAAAGTCTTGGTCCCTCCCGTTGTTTCCGAAATGTGCTCCCAATGGTATGCTCCACTTCCCGGAGCGAAGTCACCAGCGGTCCGGCTGTCGCACACAATACCCTCGCGCTAGAGCAGGCCTCCAAGGCTCCGAGCACTCCCTCTTGGCGTCTCTTTCAAGCAGAGGATCCAAAATCGCTCACAAACTTTGCGTCATCTTATAAAATCTTCTTGGAAGCTCGAACAGTTTCAGCTACGAAAATCAAGAATAATAGGCAAAGATCACTCCTCTCAAAGCCCCACAAGCTCTAGAAGTGTATGAATGCTCCTATCACTCTCCTATTAGCACCAAAGATCTTCAATCTTGTGTTGTGCTCTCTTCCTTGTGTCCCTTGGCCTCTCACAAGTTTGCTCCAGCAATTCAGACCTCAGGCACACAGCAAAACATCCCCTCCATGGTTTAAATAGGCTCCAAGCCCAGAAACAACCGCTGGAACATGATGTCATAAAGCTGATTGCTTTTGCCAGTCCAGTGACTGCTCCCACTAGACTGTCTGGCGCACCATTGAATTGTCTGATGACCTTTTCTTCTCGTAGATCAGGGAAACATCCTCTCTAAAATCTATTTCATATGACATCGAACTGTCCGGTGCATACCCTCACCTGACTGTCCAGTGCATACCCTCACCTGACTGTCCGGTGACTCACTTTTTGACGTCCAGAGATACCTCTTCTGAACTTCATCTTCTGACTCACCGGACTGTTCGATCCGTGCACCACCGACACCACCGGACTGTCTGGTGACGTTTTCTCTTCGACTCCAGAGAGCACCTCCCTTTGGACTGGCTTTTCCTGGTTGACCAAACTGTCAAGTGACCTCACCGGACTGTTTTGTGACTCTTCTTCTGCCTTCGTCTTCGACTTGACTTCGACCTCGCTTGCTTCCCTTACTCTATTATATTTAGTGCTTTCTGAGGTAACTAAGAGCATTCATACCCTCTAACACTTGTATGACTTGAGAACGAATGACTTGACCCTCCTTAATAGTACCGACGGTCTTATGGACTCTCTAGCTAGTCCTTAGTCTTGATCCACCGAAGCTTTGAACTCCTCTTCTTAAGATCCTCATTGTCATCCATCGAGGAAGCCCATGATATTGTAAAGATTTAGCAGGGTGGTACCTACAATCACAACCGTTACCTATGGTGTTTATTCAATCATCAAAATCAATTCATACCTTTTAGAGAACTTCACACGAAGCTTACAATCTCTCCTTTTTTTGTGATTGATGACAACTATAGTACTCACAACAAATTTCAAATGAGATGATATGAGATAAAGAATGAAGCACACCTCGAAAAAAAACTTACCCCCTTACCTTAATGACTCCTCCTAGAAATGTGCATGAGTTCTCCTCCTTTGTCTCCCATTTGAAAGCTGCTCTCTCTCATGATTGTGAGAACTCTCTCCCCCTTTGTCATCTAATCACACAAAAAGATGGTATCGAGGAAGTATATGGAGAAGAGAGACACTGGATAGACAAAGGTTAGTGCACGATAGATATAAAAGAGAGCGCAACGCACTAGAGAACCTGCAAGGCAATCACGACACAGAGGAATCATACACAATAAATCTATAGGGTTAGACTAGAAACCAAGTGAATCTCAATGAGCTAAAAGACCAAATAAAACACAAGCTCATTAAAATGTCACAAAGAGCAAATAAAATCTGCCAAATAAAATTTAGAGCCCTAGCTACCTATCCACGGCCGCCCCTAAACAGCTAGCTCTCAAAACGATACAACCACACGGCACACTCCCGATACTCTGTACCTAAAGAAGTCTAATCCTCTATAGGCGCGGCTAGAGAGTTGGGTGCAGTGACAACTGGTGGCTGCTCCTCTGAAGCTGGTTCGGCTGCTGTTGACTCATCTCCTGGCTACTCAGTGTCATCAAAAGCACTCAAACTAGAAGACGACATCGGGGAGAGCTTCTTGCCATCGGCTAAAGCTGGCTGATCTGCACAGGCTGTGGCAAGGGCCTGAGCTACCTTCTCTGAAGTGTACTCGGCCTCAACCAGGATAGCTGCATCTGAAATACTGGGCTGCTTGGCTGTGGTGGCTGCTGGCTCTACCTCTGTAGCTGCTGGCGATGGCTCTGTCAAAACTGACTCAGCAGTGGTAGCCTTGAACGAAAGAACTCTCGGAGCAATTGGAGAGCTACCCACTACTATTTCTGTCTCTAATATCAGCATTGTAACTCTAGGCTCAGCTACAACAAGCAGTGGCGATAAGAGAATGAGAAAACTAGAGAGAATTGAGAAGATGTCACTGGCACACTAGGCTGCTGAGAGCAGAGTAATGAAACTGGGCTGCTGCTATAGCTGAGCTGTGAATGTCGGCACAGATGAGTACTGTGGTTGAGAAGTTGTCGACTGTAGCTGTGAGGGCAGAGGACCTGGTAGCGTGGTCGTCAGAAATGCAGGCAAAGGTGTCATATCGATCCCCTGAAGATATGATGCAATCGCTCGAAACCCGGCAGACATGTAAGATATGGCCGTTACCATCTCCAACTGAGTGCGCTACAACCTCTCGTGAAACTTCCTGTCCTGCCATCTCATCTGCTCAGCTAGCTCTCTCTCCATCCTAAGCCCCTCCTCAATTTTGAGGCGCTCGAGTAGAATTCTCTTCTCAAACTCGACCCTTTCTCATCTAATCCTCTCCTCCTGCTCTTGCCTGAACCTCCTGTGTTCAGCCTACTACACCTGAATCGTATCTAGTCTAGCAGCAAGAGCGGGGTCTAGTGTGGCACGAGAGATAGGTGTCTCGGCCTGACCTGGAGCCTTAGTGCTCTCAAACCCCGGCTATGCTCCCTCCGGAGTCTCAGTCTGTAGCTCAAACTCTCAGGGGCTGTGGTCTCTTCTCCTACAGGGGTGCACTGAGAAGCTGACACGTGAAGCACACTGGAGTTAGATGGCTCAGCTGGACTGACACCGGACTGTCTGATGCACACCTTCACCGAACTATCCAGTGACTCTTATCTTTTGGACTTTCAAAGACACCTTCTCGAGACTTCATCCTATTGGACACTGGAGTATCTGATCTCTGACCTCATTGGAGACTTCTCCTCTAGCTCCAGAAAACAATTTCTCTAGCTCCAAAAAACAACTTCTTTAGACTCTGGTCTTCAAGACTCACTGGACTTCCGGTGACCTCCTCTGCTTCTTTCAGCAAACTTCATTTCCTCTGGAAACTGATCTGCTGCCACACCCGACTGTCCGGTGACCTCGATGGACTCTGCTTCTAAAGCTGAAATTTAGAGTCCTTGATTCCAACTTTTCTTCAACTTCAATATCTTGTATTCTCAAGCCTTCTCTTGTCACTCAAGTGCCTTCTGAGATCCTAGAGCACCATACACCTTAACACTTGTAAAACTGAGAGAAATGACTTGACCCACCTTTATAGTACTAGTTTTTCTATAGACTCGAAGTCTAAAATTACGCAACAAAGGACTCTAACTTATCTGTAACTTTGATCCACCTTCAACCTTGAATCTTTACGGAGGCGTCGATCATCCTTTGGAAAACCAACTCCGAGGTATAGAGTGTAATTGTTAAATCTACATCCAACGAATTAGTTCATAGTTCTTATTTAATCACCAAAATAATCATACCTTAGGGTTTCCAATGCTTCAAAGGTCATAAAGCTTACACTCTCACCTGAGGAGGCAGCACAGGCAGTTCAGCCTCCAGCACCAGCGACCTTAGAGCAGCCAGCTTCGAAGGGTGCTAAGGAGTCCTACCCAACATCATCTTCTGGTCTGAGTGCATTCGAACAACAGCGAGTCGATGAAGCATTCAAACAATATAGAGAAGCCAGCAGATGATGGAGCAGCATAGCAGCAGCCCTCGACCGATGCCACTGCACCGATTTCTCCAGCAAGCCTGTTCTGGACTAGGAGTCTTCTTAGGTTTAGAAGAGTCGGGGAGAGTGCCCTTGGTTGTATGCATTGAGAGGCTACTTTTCTAGGGGGAGGCTGTGGATTGATAGCTAGGTTTTTGGATATTTGTTTGAGGATTTCATTGGATCTTCATGTGTATTGATGAGCTTGTGTTTATTTTCTCACTTTAACTCATTGTGAAATACTTGGATAATGGCATGAACTAGCTGCCTGGAGCCGAACTCTAACATCGCTTAGATGTTCTCTAATGGCATTGTTTGGTAAAGTGGTCTGGCCCAATTATCCCACGATGGGACCCAAGCTCTCAAGTGGAGGAGAAAAAAAGAGATTAGACCTCACTATCGATCTTCACTGATTGTTCACAAAACCGACAAAAACCGCTCGGTTTCATGGTTTTTAGGAAATCAGCCCGGCTTAGTTTCACTGATTGGCCGGCTTTCGGTTCAACAAATTTCAAATTTTGAAAATTCAAAAACTAGTAAAACCCGTCGATAAAACGGTGAAACTGAGGGGTAAGCCGAAGAAACCGAGGGGTTTTGAGATTTCAAAATTCAAAACCAGTGAACCTAGAAAACCGCTGGGCAAGCCAGCCAAACCTTTTAATTTACTGTAGTAATCTGATCAATTTAATTCTCATTTTTTATTTTGCATGTGTAGCCGTTTTTGACTGATTTTATCGGTTCTCATGAAAACCATAAAACCAGGCCTGACTGGTTTCTGTGGCTCGATCGGCTTCTTCAACCTTGCCTTCACTCATCAAGGGGTGGCAAGCGGCTGATTCACCCGATGAGGCCGTAGAAAAACTTGATTTGTTTAAAATTCAGGTGCTGTTGTGAAAGATTCGGTTTTCAAGATTAAAATTATTAATTTGCATACATTTCCCATAGTGTGCTGTAGGTCAGCGATGGCATGCTGTGTCAAATTGCGATCGGCATCCGCGCGCTTGCATTCCGTTGTCGCCTTGAGCTGATCATCATTGTAATGCTTTGAGGAACTCAGCAAGCGCCTGATCCTGGTCCATGATTTGGGTTTGGATGCGAGATTGGTAACGTGGTTTGAGGCTCTGATAAGCAAATGTTACGGACGTAGAAGGGAGAACGGAGCTTGGGGAGGAAGAAAGCAGGCCGGGGGAGAAACAGAGGAGAAAGTAGGTGGGGGCGACACCCTGATGCCATACCCTGATGGCTTGATTTGCTATCGTATTGGCTTGATTTGTTAGGTGATTATGCTTGATTTGCTATCGTATTGGCTTGATTTGTTAGGTGATTATGGAAGGAAAAATAAGGTAGCATTGACGACCGTTCGTTCGGAGCTTTGGGTTATAGCAAAAAACAGCCCACAATTAACTAATAGCCAACAGCCCGCAGCACCCAGCAGCCAGTAGCCCAAAATAGCCTACGATTCACTGCTTATCTTGTTCTTCTTCCAGGCTTCAGAACCTGCTCGAAAAGGGCATCATCAGCACAAATTGGCTCCCAACCATCGGACCCTTGCCATGAGCTATGGGTTTGGACAAAAAATTTAGGTATGCCATGACATACCGCCCTGTGACCAGTGTCTCGGTCAGGACACCCGCACGTTCGTCCGAGCTGAGATTTGTTTTTCCCGGCCCACCCACTGGGTCCGCCCTTGACTGTGTGTTTAATGACTTTTCACAGATATAGAAGTTTATGCTAATTAAGGTGTTGCACGTGTGTCGCATGGCATCATCTTTTTCTTTTTTTTCTATTTTTTGCATAACGCAAGTTACTCTTTCTGCTACATTCGTTACAAAATATAAACATTTCTAGGTTTGATAAAGTTTAAATTCTTTTTAACTTTTATTAATAACATAAAAAAATTACATTATTTCTAATATAAAAATAAACTTTTTATGAAAGTTTATTTCATAATAAATCTAAAAATATAATTTTTATATGATAAAATATTATTAATTATATATTATTAGTGATCAAAGTGATAAAAGTTTAACTTTTACTTAAATATAAAAATGTTCATATTTTAAAACGGAGGGAGTATTTGATTTCTAAATAATCTAACTAGGGCAAGAGATCTGAGATATTTTATTCCTCCTATCCTGTCAGATGATTTTCTTACTGTTACGGTAGCTGGTACAATATATGATTATAAAATTTCTACTGAATGTTTGAAGAAAATAATCACCAGCAAGCGTATGGAAATGGAGTGATTAGTGCAAACCACATCTTAAATGAAATGAAAACGCGGAAACTTGCAACGAAAATACGAATTTGCTGATTCCCCATTTTTATTTTAAATATAATTATATATTACTATACTTATAATTACGTAATATATAATTATAACTCCCTCGGGCCTTTTTTTATTGACGCCGTAGTTCATTGAGAAAGTAGTCAAAACGTCTCTATACTGAGAAAAGACAACTTCCATTATTATCCTTCATCGCGTGACAGCGACTCGCCCTCAGATCTAGCGCCCCTCAACGTCGCCGGCAGCAAGCCTTGCTCTTGGAGCCCAAGGCGATCTCAAGCGAACTGAGCCCACGCCTTCGTGGACCTCGGCAAGGCAGCCACCCTGCTCGCCTTCATGGAGCGCCGCGGCTTCCTCGACTCACGTCTCTTCCTTTTGCTCCTCAATCTCCATGGCCTTGCAGGTCGCTTGAGCTCCTTCCTTGAGCGAGAAGCAGGGCCACCTTCCTCTTCGGTCTACACAATCTCTTCCTTCTGTTCCTCGGTCTCCAGAGCCTTAGATTCCGCTTGTTCTTTCTTCCGTGGCCTTCCTTGAGCAAGGAGCAGAGCCACCATCGAGGGGATCCAGCGAGCAGGAAGGGGAAGCAGCCCACCAAGTAGTGGTGAGGCGCGACGGCGTGAGGGACCGCGGCGCCATCCGGTATTTGGCGGTGTGCGATGTGACCACAGCAGGGCGAGCCGTGCGGCCAGCCTGGGCGACGAGATTTCTCCCGAATCTCCCATAACCGGAGGGCATAAGAGTCTAATTAGAGGTTCCTTAATCTCTTCAAACCAGTTGAAAGCGTAAATAAAAAAATCCGGAGGGAGTATAATTGTAATTATGTAATATATTTATAATTATATAATTATAATATATATTATATTATATTTGTAATCTATATAGTATTATACGATAGTGGTATTCTACACTCAAAGTGTAGAATAGTTATTTTACATCCGAAAAATTACTGAAAAAAATTGAATTAAATTACTGAGGTTTGATAAATTACTAAAAAATTCAATCCAAAATTACTGAAGAAATTAGAATAAAATTACTGAAGGAGAGAAAATTACTAGAGAAATACAAAAAATTATTAAATGAATGTAACAAAAATTAGTGTAGTAGAGAAAATTAATTAAGTAATTGAAACAAAATTATTGGAAAGAAAGGAAATTATCGAAGAAAACAAAACCAAATTAGGGTGGTGTGTGTATATATATATATATGTCTTCCAGTTTCACAATCTCAGAGCTGATTTAAGTCAAACGGCTTTTAATTTTCTTACAATTCATATTTTACAGCAGATTTTCAATAGGTCACAGCTCAACCAAACACACTCAAAGTAACTTAGCCTATTACATACGAGCATTAGCTAAACAAACTATATATATATATATATAGACACACACATACATGGAAGCGGATCTTCTGGAGGAATATCGATTCCGTAAGGTGTAAACTTCCATCATACAGTAGTGTAAAATCCTGCTTTGACAAGTGCATAAATATTACCGTAGATAAACGAGATTCCATCCTCTGATGATATAGTCGTGTGTGTGTCTATATATATATATATATTGCGGTAGGACAGCTAGCCGAACTTGTTCTGAATGTCAGTGCCTTGGAGCTCACCTTCCGCGTGTAACATCTTCACCATTCCCATGAGCAGCTCTGGCCATTCACAGTATAAGATTTCCTCAATGTCGTCATCGTTATACTCATGCATGTGGCTTCTCACATTTCTATTGAGCCGTAACTGGTCGTACTGAGTCCTTTCGTATTGTCTTTGGGCATTGACAACCCACTGATTGATTTGTGTGTTTGCAATGGCAGTATCCAACCAGTCCTTCGCGTAAGGGAGCTTAGAAAGTATCCTCTTCCTCTTCGCTTGGCCGGCTTTCGTGCGACCAAGATATTTGTTAATTTTGTCGCACAGCATCAGGAAGACCTCAGTGCTGTGAACACATAATAAAATTAGTCTGTGGCCAGAGAGACAATAAATCTGAATAAAAATTTACCGGTTTTTCATGGGCAGTAGTGCAGAATTGTTTACAATCAAGAATTCATCTTGCATTGTTAATGTGTTCCTACTCAGGAGCACGATGAATTCCTTATAGTCCGGAGGCAATTTGGTGATATCCCCGCCCGAGATACGAATCAAGATCAGCAAGACCATAGAAAGGTGCTTGTAGTCATCTTGCACACGCTCGATGCTGAAGCGTTCACCAGTGAAACCGACGCCCCTTAGCTTGACAGTCCCAGTGCTGCTGATCCAAACATTAGATACCTGCAAAGGAGCAGTAAGGTACTTGCGAACTGTGTGGTGGCTCTTCAGTATTAATGCAAGTTTCCTGCTGATCCTAGTTGCTTTGTCAGATAATCGCCAGAATTTTTTCGCTGTTCCTAACACCGGGACCTGGATCAACATTGCATTGTCCCTTGCATAGCTCAACGCGTCACAGAGCCCCTCAGCAGATGATTCATCAATGTCATCGGTGCTATCAACACAATAACAAAATGAGTCTCACTGTCGCCACGGAGAAACTAGAACTGATTCTATGGAACAGAATTTTTCTTTTTTTGAAATTATCTGAAAAAGCAACAGGATCAGCGGCTCTCACTTGCATCGACACAGATGAGGCAGCGTTTCGTTCTCACATGCTTCACTGCTCTTTCGCAGATGTCCGATATTTGGACCACCAGCCTAACGAAAATATTGGGTCAGCGAACACATTCAAGCAAAATAATTGTACATGATCAAGTCTAAGTAACAAGGGATTAGTCCGAGAGGTTTGAAAGAGTAGCCAACCAAATTTCATCACGGAATAATTCAACTAGCGTAGAGCCTTTTTTTTCTCTTTATCTTCATGAGTTTCTTTTCCTCTTTTGTCATGGAAAGGTCGAAAGAAAGAAAGAAAATCCTTCGTCATGTGCTGTGAGATTCATAATATTTACAGCCTATACTGATACATGCGCATGCCAGGCGATCTACACAATTCGTCAAAGGATTTTGACCTTGTATATTTCTGTTGTTATTTGAGATCTCAGGTATAATTGCTTTTGGTTTGTGGATCTCTAAATTAAATACATTGATCAAGGAATTAATATTTTAATAATTTAGGATAATTATATTTTACTCTCCTAAATAATTTACTTTAATTGTCCGTTTAACCTCTTGAACAAAATCTTGACTCATTTACTCCCTCATTCTATTCAAATCTCGGTGCAATATGCCCCTTATTGAAGTTTATCTTTTTTGTTTCTCAATGCGAGTGTTGTTAAATTTTTGCTTTCAAATTTTGCAGGATGATAAATGACATCATCACACATGTTCAAAATATTATTGATAAATTTCAAGAATATTTTTTCAAGCATTTTTATGTTTATATTGTTAAGACACTATTAGATAGTAGTAAAGTACAAAATAGTTCTGAAAAATATATGTTCTAATTTTTTAACATTTACAACAATATTATGTGCCATCATATGAAATTTCAGATTTAAGCCTCTTTTGGATCGAAGAAATTTTTTTTTATTCCTGCGTTTTTCTTGTGAAATTTTTGCACAATTTCTATAAAAATCCTACGTTCTAAAGGAGCCCTTAAACTTTAATCACACATGGATAAATAAAAAAAAGTCAAAGTACATGAGGGTGTAGATTGCATCGATTTGAATTGTTTGAGGGGAAGAACAACGGTTTTACCATGCAAACGGGGGCTTGGACAGTCGCTGTGATGCCATGGGGACTTAGGGCCTGTTGATGAGGCTGTGGCTGAAGGTGGGGTGCGGCGGCAGGCTGATCACCACTGTAATACTGTGGCTGGTCGTGGGGATCAGAGACTGGAAGGTAGTCGGCATCGTCTTCTCCCTTGAAGAAGCCCCTGAGGATATTTCCCATGGAGGATCGCCACTTAGCTTCCTCTACCTCCTTCAAGCTCTGCTCCTCTGATTATTGCTATTGCTCGCCTTCGTCGCCTTTTATGTAGCTCTAGCACCGAATGGCACCGAGCTAAGGCCTCTTTTGAAACGTAGGATTTTTGTAGAAATCTCATAGAAATTTTAAAGAAAATAGTTTAATTTTACACGAAAAACGCAGGAAACGGAAAAAAAATCCCGCATTCCAAAGGTGCTAAAAGTTGAGCTGAAGGGAAGGGTGAAAGAAAGTTGTGATGGAACGCGACCTACGGAAAGCTAAGAAAAGGAGACTCGGTTCGTACGCTGCAAAGGCAGAAGCTTGAGTGCTTGACTTGAGCTGGTCATTCAAGTTCTGTTGGGAAGGCAGTAGCACAATTCAAGTGTCAGATGAATTTCTCCATGAATGCAATGGAATCAATTTGTTTTCTACAGGGCTTCAATACACTTATATGAAGGTGTGCCGTTGGACAAGCTACTGAATTTGCACCGACGCAAAAATATGTCACCAGGAATTTTCTTTTTGTCTAGACTTGTGTAAAAAGTAAATAAGTAAAATAATTTTGCGTTATACTGTATTTATTTTTGTGTGAATCATAAAAGAGAGTGGAGGCATTTGCTAAGAGTTATATGTCGAGAACTCACCTCCCATATCCCCCGTGACGCATCCAATCATACCTCTCCTTTCTCATCGCAGTTTTGTTTGTTTATCATTTTTTTTTCTATACAGCCTCATTACTGGAATCAAGATCTCTCTCTCTCTCTCTCTCTCGAACTCAACGATAAAAGGATCCTGATTAGAAAAATTATTTTCTTTCGTCACAGTGCATGTATAGAGTGAAGCACATATTTGGTATACATACGTACGGCATTGCACAGGAAAGTATCGACAAAGTAAAGTCTGAAGAGCAGGAACCTAAACTATACTAGTGCTCTAGCTGTTGGAGTAGAACTTAGCTTCATTACATTACATAGTTTCTGATAATGTGAACGTGGTGACGGTAATTTTACTTGCGCATTTTAGTGCTGGTATCAAATATGGATTTCTCACCAGAGCAGATCACTAGCTCGATTGAGGATGGCCTTACTCTTCAAGACCACAGATTGATTGCATATAGCTAGATGGTATGCACCACCCCATCTCTTCTCCATGCATGTTGCTGTGTTAACATGTACATTGCATGCCCTCTAACTTCAATTAGTTGCGAAGGACCCAATGTATATGTGTATTGTGCACCAGATTATGAATGAAGTATATCAAATTATGAATATAGTATAAGATATCCCATTGCAACACAAGGCAAATTCTTGTATGGCTAAAAAATTATGCTACGGTATTGGTGAATGGTGGTCTAACACTCTCTCGTGTGGCTAGCTCCCTATCTATATTAGCATATAATCTCTACTTTTTAAAAAGCACAGTTTTTCTTTTCTACGTACACCTGTCGAAGCGTCCTCAATAGAGATGAGTTAGATTATGTGTATACGGAAAAATACACCCAGAGTTGTCCCCTTTTAGCAATCTGATAGATAAAATATTTTCACAGACACTCCTTACAAATCTAACGTATGATCTTTTTTGGATCTTTCAGATCTTGAACCCACAAGGATGATTTTAGTAAACAAAATACAACTACTCAGAACAAATATATGAGATCCAACGAAAGTGGAAAACAAAAAAAAATTCAGTTCGGGTCATCCGGCAAATCGCTTCCTATCGCTGCTATCCGTCCGCTGGTTTATGGTGAAGAATAAGAAATTTCAAATTTTAATATTAATATATTATTTTCTTAAGTTAATATTTTTTTCTTAGACCGTAGCGTGAGCACTATGGGTATCGGGACTAGTTACATTAAAGGATCATTGAACCAAGGGCATCTCTAATGGTTAACCTAATATATTGCCAAAAGATAATTTTTGGGACTTGAGGGGAAAAAATCCTTCTTCAACATATCTCCAAAGGTGTGGAGTGTGGAGGCAGGGATATTAGAATATTTTTTTATTACTGTTAGAGGAGGGAGATTATTGGCCCTAATAATTTTTCTGATGGTTCTATCTAAGATTATTGAGGTCAAATTTTTAGGCACTCTTGGAGATCGATGTTCGAATGTTTCAAGTTCCTCTGGCCTCTTGATTGTCGATTGTCAGGGCATCGTTGGAATTACTCCTACAAGATTTTGTTGTTTTAACAAACCGTCTCGGCAAATCTACCAATTGCACTGATACAAAAGAAACAAGTTACACAAGCGCCTCTGGAAGGGCTTAGCGACAAAGGAAGTCACATTCTTAAAGTTTCGTGCCTGGTCCAGAATCTAGCCTATCCTTTGGACCCTTTCCTTTTGTAAAAGCAGACTGATCGACGGCTTTTCGTGTGGAAAACCTTGCATTACTGTCCTTCCAAATCTCCCACAACACTAGGAGCAAAATATCTTATGGTAGCCATCATACCGTGGCGCTTGGCTGGCTGATCCAGTCAGTTCTTATAATCCGTGCTTCTATGAATAGCGAATATTGCCAAACTGAGCAGCTTGTTATGTTTATTGTGGTGGAGCCTACTCACCCTGGTTCGAGTTCCAGACATTAACACTGGAATTGGTATTACATTTATAGATATTTTTTTTTTCAGGGGAAGACAACGTCGCCATCAGTAGTGAGGCGTTTATGATACTTCGTGAATCTCAGGATCAGGTTGCTCAGTATTTAAAAAATGCTCATAGGGTAGGATGTATGTGCTTGTATTCATTTTCAGATAATGAAACCGAGCTCCGACCTCTACATTATTTGTGCGATGTACATAGTCAACAGTGACAAAATAAGAGCTCTTAGTCTCACACACTACACCAGCGATAGAAAAACAACTGAACTTAGAAAGCTGAATAGAATAGGTTAAGCTGCGATTCTATTCGTAACCTCCATCCGAACTTCACGAACACCTCCATAATCTCCATCTCCAGAACTTGAAAAGTATTTTTCACAATACTCCACGCTTCATCTTCATTATGCAACTGGGACCATGTTCGAATCCAATATGTTGTCCTAAAGATTACCTGCATAACAGTGTTAGATTTGGTATTATTGAACACATCATTTCTATTCAATCAAATAGCCCGATCGACACAATGCTGCAACTCCTACTAAAATCCAGTTCTTTGACTTCCATGAAACACTATGAAGCCAAGAGCCAAACATATCAGCGAAGCTAGACTGTGGTTGGAGATCAAAGGTAATGTAAATCGTGTTCCACAAAAAAAAAAAAGGTCCACTATTGTACGTCATGGATTTATACATTGAACTAACCAAAAAAGTCACTACTGTGCAAATTCCAAACGAACACATCCTTACTGTTAGAGAGATTAATAAAAACAACTTTTTGCAAAAAGATCATACCATGCATGTAAGTTGTCACCCTTTAAAGCCGTTCTAAAGGAAGTACTGTATTCAACAGCGTAGTACTTAGTTCTCGAGGTACCGATGCCTCATTTTTCCTCACTAAATTGTACAGGTAGGGGTATTTCACATTGAAAGGCCTGTCCCCTAACCATGCCCTCCCAAAACTGGATTTCCATGCCACTCTGGACTCTGAACGAGCCCCTTGAGAAGAATTCTAGTGTGGCTAAAAATTTATGCTACGATATTGGTGGTCCAACCCTCTCTTGTGTCAAGCTCCTTATCTATATTAGCTTATTGTATTTCATCACCAACACGATAGAATTTGTGGTAGGGAGGAGACGACGGTGTGCGCTCTTTTCGTTGAGGTAGCCTAGTCTACCAAAAGATTAAAAGATTTATCCTAGTTTAGACTGCCGCGAGGGTTATACAGGGTTATAAGAGCGCTAGGGTTTCGCGCGAGTGAGGGCCCAAAATGAAAGGTGTGCTTGGTCTTGAGTCGCCGTGTTTTATGTGTTTGTGTGTGTGCTGCATCCTGTTGAGAGCTCTTCGGTGCGGCTATATATAGGGGTAGGATCGGATTACATAACTTGGAGCCTACAAAATCGAATGCCCCCTTGTCGCAAGGAACACGAAGCATGTTCATACTGCCTCAACAGATGGCTCCGTGAATATCAGGCTGCCATAACTCCCCGCCATACTCAGGGTTAAAGTTGTGCACCGAGCTGGCCTATCCCGTGCGGCCACATCGAATTGCTTTATCATCACACAGTATGGCACGAACTGCCTCTGGTTTGCTTTACCATCCTTGTCTCATCAGAGAGTGGACATGTTGGTGTTCAGCTTATTCCCACAGCCTGACATGCAGCCCTTGCGGTGCTTGATCGTTTCCACCGCTTGATCGTTTCGGGAATATTTCCTTTTGTCAGTTGCTGCAGCCTTTCGGTTGGCTGGAAGCGGTGCCTGGCCTTCGTGCCCAGGCATTGGGGCTGTGCCTGACCTCAAGGTGGAGCATCAATCCGTCGGATGGAGGGGGGGGGGGGGGTCGGAGGCGAGGGAACCTCGGGATGGGCCGTTCACTTGCTCGGGCAGGCTCATTATAGATCTCTTGTGCCTTTCAAGCAAGCCGGGGCCATAAGTGCTAGGGTTTCAGGAACCCTCGGTCACTACCGAACATTTGCCGAGTGCCGGAGGCACTCGGCAAAGTTTATAAAACACTCGGTAAAATATTTGCTAAGTGTCACCCATGGCAAAGCCCACTCGGTTTAGCTTGTGACGGTAAACAGCTATTTGTCGAGTGCTTTTTGTCATGCACTCGACAAACTTGCCGAGTGCCGTATCGACACTCAGCAAAAAAAAAGCACTCGACAAAATTTAAACCGGAAAAAGCCAAAAAAAAAGCAATTTTTTTTTAATCGGGAGAGGGCCCTACATTTTTGTACTAACTCAATTTTTACAAATCAGCTGGTTGCCGGTTTCTGGATTTGAACCCGAGACCTCCCCTCGCGCACGACCCCCTCTAACCACTACACCGGTCACTTAGTTTCTATTTTAGTTCTACACATATTATATTAAACTAAGTGTAAATTGCTTGTTTGACGCCTTAAACGAATTTAAATCAAAAAGTTGTCAACTACAAAGTTTCATACCTTTTAGAGATCTATAACTTTCATTTTGGTAGTTTCTCCATCCGAGGTCGTTTACAAAATTTGAATTTCAAATTTAAAAAATTCAAACATAGTTTTCGATAACAAGATGATTTCAAATCAAAAAGTTGTCAACTATAAAGTTTCTTAATTTTTTGAGATCTACAACTTTCATTTTGGTTGTTTCTCTATCCGAGGTCATTTGAAAATTTTAAATTTTAAACAAAGTCTTTGCTGAGTGCTTTTTTTCGCTCGACAAACATGTAATTGCCGAGCATTTTTTGTTTTACACTCGGTAAACAAAAAACTCCTGATTTTTTAAAGCATATTTAGAGCACCAAATTAATTCAAATTAAAAAGTGTTCAACTACAAAGTTGTATAACTTTTCAAGATCTACAACTTTTATTTTGGTTATTTATTCCTCCGATACAGTGGTAGTAATATTGTTCAAAAATCTTATATACCTTTCTTCTAGTTTCATGAAACTATATGAGAGACGTAGATTTTACGAACAACATTACTATCGTTTTGTCAAATGAAAAAATGGTCAAAATAAAAGTTATAGATCTTGAAAAGTTATACAACTTTGTAGTTAAAAACTTTTTCATTTGAATTAATTTGCTACTTCAAAATGTGCTTTGAAAAATCGGTTGCATCTTGTTTGCCGAGTATAAAACCAAAAACACTCGCCAAATAACTGTTTGCCGAGTGCAAAAAAAAAAAACACTCTGAAAACATGCAAGTTTGCCGAGTGCAAAACCAAAAACACTCGGCAAATACTTTGTTTGTCGAGTGCTTTTATTTTGCCGAGTGTTTTTTGCGTAGCTCTCGATAAAAAGTTGTTTGCCGAGTACCCGAAGGATTACACTCAGTAAATCACCTAGCACCCGACAAACATCTGTTTTTCGGCAGTAAGTTGACAGGGTCGGTTGAGGTTTTGTAGGAATCAAAGTGGGCTTCTATGGAGCATGTTACTCTGCCCGTTCGTGGGCGCCCTTCGAGCTTGTCTGATCATTTTGAACGGGTCAGGATCACTCTGGTTCAACACCGGGACCCATGCTTGGGGACTTGGTGCCTAGGTTGGATCGGGCGGCTTGGCGTCATTGTTAGGCTGTCTATTCGACCCAGTCAGCTCCCGTGATCAACACAGTTGGTTGTGCGCTTAGGCGTGTCCACATGCGAGGCGGAACTCCCGACCCATCCGGGAGTGCCCAGTGCCGTCGGTGTTTGATGATTTTTTATACAAAGTTTTGTGCTGCATACTTTAAACAAAAAGTTTCTTATGCGTACGAATACGTCTACCGGCCAACTGCATATATGTACGTTCAGTACGTATATTTACAGAAGATAAAGCGCTGGAAGTTCCAAATTACTTATCACAATGATTATTCTTTTGAATAGTTAAATCCGTGCATGATTCTGTTGTGGAGAAAAATAAAGATACGTATGAGATCAAAACTATCCGGCCAATTGTAACAAACCATGCACATGCAAGAAATCCAAAAAAAATCGCCTCACGCGTATAGAGGAGATGGCATGCATGCAAAACCAATAGAACCAGCTACGTCTCGTAGATAGAGACGAGCATGCAGAAATGCCATGACGATAGAAGCTGCATGTAGACAAATGCGTAGCTGGCCGGTTGTACAAACTTAGTGAAATGCTCTGCGTTGGCCGAAGATAAAGAAGGCTAATAAAGTTTTATTTGACTCTCACAATAATTATCCTCACCCATTCTGTTGGTGAGAAATAGAAAATACACAGCACAAGCAGGTAGGTTATACGAGATTTAAACTACCTGATCGCTTGATCCAACACCCTGGCATGATGCTTGCATAAAGTCAATGTCCAATCAAATCCCCTGCTGACATCGCGCAGAACAAACTCGTAAACAAACTTCACGGTGGATCAGAACAGGATTTGCTTGGCGTTGAACCAATCTCAACAGACCGAAGCAAACGTGCCGCGCAGCCGCATGCACCGTTCTGATCGCAACAAACACATGCACGCGGCCAATCTTCAGACGCCTATATAAACAAGCCTGCTCCTCATGCGAAGAGGACCACGCATAACACCACGCTGCTAGGCTGCCGGGCTCATGCGACGCCAGTGCACAGAGACGTCGCCGAAGGATCGCGGATCCTAGCATACACAGACACGTCGCTGCTTCCAGCCTGAATTCTTTCCAAGCCGGTGTCTTCTTCCCAGCAACCATATTTCAAGGTAAAGTAATGGTTTTGGAATAATCAAATTCCGTAACTAGGAAATCCCTATCAGATACGTGATACCGGTGATACCGGAATGCCGATCCCGTGATGCGCTTTGGGTAGAAAACCCGCCCATGTTTGAAGATGGGGCACATAAAAGATCTATGTCAAGACAGCCAGTTCATATGCCGGAATGCCAATCCTATAATGCACTCTAGGTAGGCCACCCGCTCATGAGAAGGACCGGGTTACAGAAAAGATCTACGTGAAGACAGCCTGATCATATGCCGGAATGCCGATCCCATAATGCTCTATGGGTAACCAACCCACGCATGATTGGAAGGACTGGGTTGCAGAAAAGATCTATGTGAAGACTGCTTTACCATATGCCGGAATGCCGAGCCCATGATGCACTCTGGGTAGGCAACCCGCTCGTGTTTGAAGGATAGGGCATGAAAAAGGGCTATGTCAAGACAGCCTGACAGGTGCCAGAATGCTGATCCCATGATGCACTCTGGGTAGATAACTCGCTCATGTTCGAAGAACAAAGACACAGAAAAGATCTATGTAAAGACAACTTATCAGATGCCGGAATGCTGATCCCATAATGGGCTCTGAGTAAGCAACCCGCTTGTGTCCGGTGGCAATGGACACGGAACAGTCCTATGTCCGGACAACTTGTCATGTGCCGAATTTCAAATATGGAATTGATAGTCAACTCTATTGAGTCGAGTCAACGAGGTCTATTTATTCATTAAATTCCCCCTCACAGCAAGCATCCTCCAATCAAGTAAAACATGTGTAGACTAGATAATGTGCATCCTCATGAGACTGATTTTGGAAATACAATAGGAACTAGACTTGTCTATATGCTTAGCACTCATTTATAATTAGAAAAGAGTAGAGTACTAATTCGATGCATGTGTGTCCATTATTAGGGATGAAAACGGACGGGAACTGTCGATAAAACACCTGCCCCATCTTCATTTTCATATTTATTTTACCGGACAAAAACAAAAACAGTTATTGCAGTAATGAAAATGATCGCGGAAAAATTGGGAACCCAGAAAAAGGTACAATTCGGACGGTAATATATCGACATCGGTCGGGAACTGGTAATTACAATCAGGAACATCAGTCACAAAACCAATACTGATCGACACAAAGAGATTGAACATATGACATCCATAATTCTAATCTCTTTCTCTGAACTTCTCCCATTTGTGGTTTGCCAAACTCTTTGCTATACTCCCTCTGTTCACTTTTAGTGGCATTTGAAGGTTCAATGCTTTGTTCAATAATAGTAGCATTTGAAGGTGTCAATGCAATAAATAAGAGGTTGTTGGATGAGTGAGAAAATTTTTATGGATAAAAAGTGAGGGTGTTGTAGTCTATACTATTTTTATTTTGCATTGAGAAGCATAGGAAATACTGGTATTTTTGGACGGAAGAAGTAGCATTTCTCTTCTTGAGTGGGGTCCACATGCATTTCTTCTGGACCAAAAAACCAACTGGGCGCCACCCACTGAGCTCAACCACGGCAATGTCGGCGAGGCGCACGCACGCGGCCTGGATCTGCGCCCGGCTACGGTTAGGTGGACCTGCGCCCGGCTATGGCAAGGCGCACGCACCCGGGACCTGCGACAGGCTACGGCGTCGTGCGTGCGGCCGGAAAAGGCGGCGACAGTGAGGTGGGTGGCGTTAGGGATTTGGTGCCATCCTGTATTTTATTTCCCATATTCTTCCCATTCCTATTTTTTTATCTGCGAAATCAAAAACGAGCGGAAAAATTTTACTAATACGGTATAGGGGATGGGTCGGGATGGAATGTTCCCATCCTGTTTTCATCCCTATCCACTATCATGTTTACATATGCTTACCCCTATATAAGTAGTATTGTCCTGAATTAGTGCTTAGAATGCTTTTCTATCCCTGGATACTGCCCTATGCTTTTTTTTGGGATAAATATGACACCCCAGAATTCTCCGGGGTAAAATGCTACAATGGTAATTCTTTGCACTTTCGAAATCCTATCTGACTTAGTGAGAATGTACCCATTGGCTAGTACTTATGCTATCTTCATGATGATGTAACGAACGGCCAACAAAAGTATTTCTGGCACCGTTGCTAGGGAAGGCAATGGTATTTAGAAAGAAATTTATTCTAAGCTAATTCAAAATTTTACTTTATTGAGAGACTTTGTCTTAGCAGGCTTATCTTGTCTGTTATCTCCTTTGTGTGAAAACAGGATAGTTTATGAATAGGTTTGATTTACCTAAGAACTTTACCAATAATCCTGAAGCTCTACTAAGAAAGGTTTGACCTCGAGTCTCACCATCCCAGAAGATTTGTTTGGCAATCGAGACCTTCGAACCTTCACCACTGAGCAACAAAGAGATGGCCTAGATGACACTCCATGAGTTTTCAGCTCCTTCTGCTACTAACATATTTATAGGATCCACTGTCAACACCGGAGATACCAATTTTGAGATCAAGTGGCCTTATCACTATGGTGCAAGCCAGCCCGTTTTGCGAGAAGGCTAATGAGGATGCAACTGCCCACTTGCAACAGTTCCTCGAGCTATGCAACACCTTCACCATTAGGATAGTCACCCAAGATGCCATTCAACTCTAACTGTTCCCCTTCTCCCTGTTGGGGAGGGTGAAACAGTGGTTCTATTCCAACCGAAGTGTTGTGCACACCTAGGACAAATGTTCAAACGCGTTCCTCTCGAAGTTCTTCCTGATGGGCAAAACCTATGCTCTTTGAGGAAGAATTTCAAGCTTTTGGCAAGCAGCCGACTAGTGCATAGGAGCGCTTCCAAGAGTACATCCTGGCTTGTCCTCACCATGGGATTGATGACTAGCTCCTGATTTAGAACTTCTACAATGGACTGACAACTTCAGCTCATGACCACATCGATGCTACTGCTGGATGTGCTTTCTTCTCACTCATTGTTGCCAAGGCAACAGACCTGATCGAGAAGATGGTGGCAAACTAAGGATGGAGTGACGACTGCCTTCAGCCCAAGAAGAGAGGTATGCATACCCTTAAAAAAGTTGATATGCTTGTAGTGAAGATGGATCTCCTTCTGAAGCGCCTCGATAACACGACGGAGATGGGATCCGTCCAAGCCTTAGACGCTCGCATGACGTGCGAGATCTGTGGCAACACTGGACACTCGAGAGACGACTGCCCCGAGACCCGTGAAGATGTATGCTAGATGAACAACAACAACAACAACAACAACAACAATAACAACAACAACGAGTATCGCCTGCAAGGAGGGTAAGGATGGAATCAACCTCGACCCTACTACTAGGGAGGTAACAATGGCAACTCAAATACTTTCAATTATAGCCAGCCTTCTTTGAAAGATCTTGTCTTAGGTCAAGCTAAAATTAACAAAACTACTGCTAAAAAGCTTTCCGCTAATAATAAGATTTTAGAAAGCATCAACGCTAAGTTGGAGACTTTCTCATCTACCATGATGAGTCAGCATAGCTTTGATACAATGATAGAAATCCAGTTAGCTCAGCTTGCTGCTTCATGTCCCATTGTTGAAAATGGGAAGATCCTGGGGCAACACAAATCATCCTCAAATTAAAATTCTGGCCACTCGTCGGACCTAAAAAGACAAGTCCTCGCCGAAAGGTGATTCAGTAATTATCTCATGTTTAATTTTCAAATTGCATATTTGAATTTTCCCTACTACATTAGCATATTTGAATTTTCCAAATCATGTTTAATTTTCCATAAGTATTGCATGAAGATTTCTCTTTAAAATTCCAATCCTGGGCCTCAAAATTTTATTCCATGCATTTACCACTGTAAATAGGCCCACAGGACCGTTGGAGGGGTGTGACCAAAGTAGAGGCCTAACGGCTCCATCACAGAGTCGACCGAACCCACAGGTCGGTCGACCCTGGCTGTTGTTCAATGGTACCTGGTCTTCATCGCCCGAGCCCAATGGCTGGAATATTCATGGTGGACGTGGCAAAGATCCGTTGCTTGCAAGTAACGGGCAAGGGTGCTCCCTCTATAAATAGAAGGTGTGAGGGTGAGGCTCTTCATTCACTCCCTCTCACTACCTCTCATTTGAGCTCTCACACACACTTGCCACCTTGGGTTCAGACGAGAAGTCTTACATTTTTTTTTGCATTTGTAAAGTTCCTTAGAGTCCTAGTCTTGCCTCACACTTGGGTGGCCACTCATTCTGGCAATCACTTCCGCCGCCCGAGTGCTCGTCATACTAACCTTTGTACAAGGATGAATCGTCTCGAGAGGGTGCTCCGTTCGAGTAGCATGGGAAACACGAGTTCAAGCCAAGCCTATGACACTCCATCATCTCTGACCATAAAAGGCGACCTCGTCATGCTCTACACGGATGATGACCTCGACCTCATAAACAGCCACGGACGCGAAGCCTACAATATGAACTAGAACCTATTCTGTGCTCCTACGCGGGCGTACGACTGGGAGTTACTCCAAAAAATAGGTATGGACACCAAATTAATAACAATTTGAAAAAGCAATAGGATGGGAGTCAGCTGGCATGGGTTTGGACTTAGCCTGAGCAATGTCATAGGGTGGGGGAAGGCCCCGAGGCATAGGGTGTGGGGCACAGCGGGTGTGTGAAAACAGAGAGGCTGGCCATCTGAAGTTAAGTCCTGCTGACCGGGGGGAACGTTCGGGGTTCAACCAGCATGGGTTCAGACATAGCCTTGAGAACTTAGGCAGATCAAGAGCCCCGAGTGGGAGGCACAGGGCCTAAACACGTGCGAAAAATGAGTGCTCCGTGACTTGGTGATTTTATCATCATAACCATCAGCAGTTTCATTTGCGCTCTTTCGAGACCTATCGCGGGGAGCCCAGGGTGTTGCAGCCCCCGAGTAGTGGGGCACAGCATTCTTAGTTGTGCTCCCCATTGAGCCAAGAGGAGAGAACGCTTTTGAAGCTTTTCCAAACTTTTTATTTCAGAGTTGGTACAATTAAAGATAGAATTGGCGTAGCTGTTCGATATTCCAAGATTTGGGGATTGTGTTTATGTTCTCGTCCGCCTGTCAATAGGCACCGGGTCGTAGGACCTGCATGATGATGTACGGGCCTTTCCATGGGGGGGGGGGGGGTGACAGCTTGTGTTTATCGACATTTGTCTAGACCCTCTATAGGACCAGATCTTCGAAGCAGAAAGCCCGACGCCTGATCCGTCACCGTGCAATCGGCGTAGGCTCCGCTGGTACTTGACCGATTAGAGAATGGCGACGTCGTATGCCTCGTTAAGTGGATCTAAGGCGTCTTGATGCGTTTCCTCTGATCCACCCTTGTTCGTAGGCCTTGACCCTTGATGAGTCGAACTCGAGGTCAGCTAGTAGCACAGCCTCAGACCCGAAGGTCGTGAAGAAGGGTGTGAAGTTTGTTGCCCAACAGGGGTCGTACGTATGCTCCACAGTACCGATAGAAGCTCCAGAACCCAACGCCCAGCTGTCTACCTTATGTTATTGTAGAGCTGAGGTTTGAGCCCTTGCAGCACCATTCTATTGGTGCGCTCAATCTGCCCGTTGGTCCTCAGATGGGCAACAGGTGCAATGTCAAGGCAGATATGGTGCTCATAACAGAATCTATGGAATTCTTGACAAGCAAATTGCCTGCCATGGTTATGATGGAGTTTAGCACTCCAAGGTGGCTTATGATGTCACAGAAGAACTTGACCGCCAAGACAGCGGTGATTGTTGGGGCTGACTTGGCCCCGATCCACTTGCTGAACTTGTTGACGGTGATGAAGAGGTGAGTGAAGCCTCCGAGCGCAGTTTGGAAAGGCTTGATGTCAAGCCCCAATATAGTGAACGACCATGTTATGGGGATTATCTGGAGCTCCTGGGCAAATAGGTGTTCCCTGGATAGTATTGTGGACCTTGCATGAGCAAACCAAATGGGTGTCCACACACGCTTGAGTGTATGTCTTCCAACAGCCGTTACTCCTCTTGTAGATCTCATCATCGACCAAAATGTAAGCTTTGGTTCGTCAAAAAGTACATCGGGCTTCACTGAGGTAGGACTAGAAGGTGTCGTTACGGAGGAAAGTGAAGATGCCCTGAGACCAATCCGGGATCATGGTCATGATCTTGCGCTTGGAGGCCAGGGCCTGGTCTGTTGGTTGCACTGTGCTCCAGGTCGGGAGCTTCGATTGCGAGCATGGTGGTGGCTTAGAGATAACATCGAGGGAGACGTCATAGGGTATGGCTTCCTAACCTAAAGCCATCTTGTCGAGGGTGTCAGCCGCATCGTTGTCATAGCACAGGACGTGGTGGATCTCGAGGTCATCGAACTTGTCCTCAAGCTATGCCTCCATCCATGGGTCGCAGCAGCTCGATCCCTTCATAACTTGGTTGATGATCGGCTCGGAATCTTCTTGGACATAGAGTCATTAAACTCCGAGCACGATGGCCATCCAAAGCCCGTGGAGGAGTACCTCATCCTTAGTGACGTTGTTCAATGCTGGGAAGTGAATCTGGAGGATGTGGCAGAATCTGATTCCTTTCAGAGAGGTGAGGATGATGCCAGCTCCTGAGCCCTTAGGCATGCATGACCCACCAAAATACATTGTCCAGTGCTCAGTGTCAACTAGGGCGGGGGCACCTGAGCCTCAAACCATTTGGCAATGAAGTTAGTGAGAAACTGGGTCTTGATGGCTTAGCGAGGTACATAGAAGACGTAATGGCCCATGAGCTCTATTCACCACGCTTTGATTCGGCTGACCGCATCCTTGCCATTGATGACCTCCCCGAGTGGAAAAGAGGTGACCACCTTCACGGGGCGGCTACCGAAGTAGTGATATAGCTTGTGCCTGGTGATGAGTTTCGCATAAAGGAGCTTCTCGACCTCCCTATACCAGGTCTTGGCATCTGTAAGCACTTCACAGATGAAATACATGAGTTTTTGGACCTTCAGCATGTGGCCCTCTTCCATGCGCTCTACGATGAGCACTGTGCTTATGACCTTTGTCATTGCTGCTATGTAAAGGAGCAGAGGTTTGCTGAGGGTCAGAGAGACCAGCACCAGTAGGGTCGAGAGAAATGTCCTAAGTTGATGGAATGGGCCCTGGGCCTCATTTGTCCGAGTGAAGTGGTCACACTTCCTGATGAACTGATTGAAAGGCATGGCCCTCTCCTCAAGCGAGGATATGAAGTGTCTCAGCATTGCCACGCATCCTGTGAGCCTTTGAACCCACCTTCACATCTTTCATGGGGCCGACGCCCCTAACTGCAGAGATTTTGTCGGGGTTGGCCTCGATGCCATGCTCGGATACCACGAACCTTAGCAGCTTGCTAGAGGGAATGCCGAAGACACACTTTTTGGGACTGAATTTGATCTGAAACCAATCGAGGTTAGCGACTGTCTCCTCCAGGTCATCGGTCCGACAGGTCATCTTTCGAGACTTGATGATGATGTTAGTGACGTAAACCTCCAGATTCCGACCTATTTGGTTGCAGAAACACTTTTGCAAACAACGCTTTTAGGTCGCACCGATGTTCTTGAGTCTGAATGGCACAGTGACATAGCAAAAGGAGCTGAATGGCATGATGAATGAGGTGGCCGGCTAGCTGGATTCCCGCATAGAGTTGTGATGGTGCCCAAAGTATGCATCAAGAAAGCTGAGGGTCTCACAACCTACATAGAGTCAACCACCTGATCGATATGAGGCCAAGGGTCCTTTGGACGCACCTTCTTCCAGCCGGTGTAATCAACACACATTCTCCATTTGCCACTCGGGGTAGTACACCTCTTTGATGACACTGGCATCGAGCAAATTCATGATCTCCTTGCCGATGGCCCATTGTTTCTCATCATCGAAGCATCAGAGCCCCTGCTAGATGGGTCGGGAATTGGAGAGGATACTGAGGGAGTGTTTGGTGACTTTCTTCGGGATGCCTAGCATGTTAACGAATTTCCAAGCAAAGATGTCCCAGTTATTGATGAGGAAGTTGATGAGCACATGTTCCTATTCATCAAAGAGCGTTGTCCCGACCCAAACCCTTTGTGTCGTCAGCCAGCTCAAAGGAGGCCAAGGTCAGAGCTTTTGAGTCGAGAACATCATTCGACCTCTTGGTCATGTGGAATGTGGCCAGTTCCATGGAGTCCGCAAGGGTCGTGGCCATCTTACAGCTCTCTTGCTTGCAGGTGAATGTGTGCTGAAAATGTGGCGCCATGGTGATGATGCCGTTGAGACCTAGCATCTTCAGCTTCAGATAGATGGAGTTGGGAACGGCCATGAATGTAACGACCGGGTTTTCACTTACCTTTCGATAAGTCCCGATCTCACGTGACGTTGCCAATCCCAGGAGTTTGGCAATCACGATATCACAAGCGATCAATCAAAGAACCATAACAGAAATATTAAACAAGAAACAAATTAGAAAATTAGCAGATCAGAGTAAAATGATTAGAATATAATCCTCCAAAGGGGTCCATCGG
>BCLG01000315.1:0-19236 GCA_001602295.1 Zoysia matrella
TAATTGGATAAAATAAATTATAATCAATGAAATAAACAAAAGGAAAGAAAAGAGGTTTTCTCGAATTTTGGATTCTAGAAACAGATGTCTTAAAATATGTTTTTATTTGAAATGGTTCAAATAAAGTGAAATGCATTCATCCCAAAATATTTCAAATTAATCCTCTCATTTTCAAATAATCTAATAATAATAATAATAAAGTATTAAAAGTGAATAAGAAAAGAAGTAGAAAGGAAATAAGAAAAACAAAAAAAATCCCCGCGGCCCACCTAGCTCACCGCAGCCATGACCCCCTTCTCCCTCCCTCGCTCTGACCGACAGCCCGGCCCCGCTTGTCCCTTCCTCCGGCCGCCTCCGCAACAGCCGCGCGCGCCGCCTCAATTTTGTATTCCCAATCTCCGCGGGATTCCTCCTCTAATCGCGTGCCACGACTTCTCCAAGTTGGCCGCACCTATATCCCCTATAAATCTTCCACAAAACCACGCCGCTCGGCCCTCTCCCTCCTCGACAAAACCGGAGACCCTTGCCGCCTGTCGCGCCGCCCCTTAGAACCGCCCCGGCCACCACCAACCTCGTGCCGGCCTTCCTTGCTCCTCGCTGCCCTTGTCCGGCCGATTTTCGCCCCCAGCCAGTTCTTGGACGTCGCCCTCACCACCGCCGAAGATCGCCACCAGCACGTCGCCGTCGCGCCCCCATCTCCTGCGTCCCCCGACCTCGTTCGAGCCCGTGGTGAGAATCCCCACCTTGTCCTCTCCATTTCCCCTTATTTCCGTTGAGAACCCGCCACTGGAGCACCGGTGACCAAGCTCGCCCAATTAACCTTGAAATCAAAGGCCTAGATTTATGCCACGTCACCCAATTAACCTCATCCATCCGATTCAAATCCAAAGGTCAGCTAATCCACGTGTTTCTTTCAATCCAATCCATCTGATCTAGATCCGACGGCCCAAATTAATCCATGAGTTTCCAATAACAAAACAAATACTCAACAAACTCCTAAAATATCTCTTTCCCTTTATATTCCCCCCCATCCCCACAACTCCCCACGTCCTCCTCCAACTCCCCCCCTCATATTTCTCTCTTCCCAACAAATCGCGACCAACCACCCTGGCTCTGATTTTGATCGACGTTCCTGGAGATCTACCCAACCAAATTGCACAAAATTTTGTCAGCAGGTGCACCTTGATGTCCTCTACAACATATCCAAAAATCATAACCATTGGAGTTCGGTAGCTTTCGAGATCCACATCGCAATGATTGCTGCTCCCTGATCTAGATCTGTTCAGCACGTGGATCGATAATCTCTTCCTTGTTTTCCTCAATTTCGGCCATCCCTTGATGAAACTTTTATACATGTTGTGTTCCAGAAAGTCCTCTTTTCATCCCCAAAGGATTTGCCAAGATTCCTCACGGTTCCACCAGGAACGTGATTTCCTCATCGACTACCGCTGCAGAACAAATACCAGATCGAATTCATCGATCTACTTTTCAGGTTAAATCTAGTTCAAGCTATCATGTCTCCATCGTGTTCCAGAAAATTTCACATGTTTCTGTTCAAACACTTTTTTGAATCTTGCAGTCAATCATCGGGAACGCGCATGTCCTTGCAATGCTGTTTGTGCGCAGCCAGACGTGTTGCCTCCGTTCATCACTTGTTATCATCTAATACCTTGAAGTTTCCATGTTGTAGTATAATCCTTTGTGAGTCCCTCAACCTTGTTATCACTCCATAATGATCTTTCAATATTGCATATGATTCTTAGTTTTGGTTGCTTGATTGTTTGATTGTCGGTAGTTGCACGCTTAGATGAATACGCTTCGGATCCGCTTGCGAGGACTTCAAGAATCAAAACTCCAAGATCATTGAGCAGCAACACAATTACAAAGGCAAGTGTCTTTGACCATCTTATGCCTATTTTATAAAATCTCTATCTTATAGATTACATGCTTGTATAAAATTGAATGCGCAACTACTATTAGGAATTCAACTAGTTTCCTTGTTGTGCCTTGTCGCTTTAGTTTACCTTTTTGTTGGGTAGATTATATGTTTAGCTTGCTGTTATTGGGATGAGTGATATTAACTTGAACTATTGTCATACTTGCTTCACGAGGATTAATGGGAGATTAATAGCAACTTAGATAGTAATGATTTGGGTGATATGGTTGGTGTAGGACTATGTGCAGGGTTACTGGCACTGTTCTTTGGTAAGTTATCTTTTCAAATCTAAAGATCGGTTCGTGGAGCAACCACCCATGTGTTTCCGTATAGCCACGATGCTAAGAATGGACGCGGCCTGACGTAGTAAGTGATGGAAACTAGTTCTGTGCGTGCCAGCTGGTGGAGCGGGGAAAGCGGGTTACGCTTGGATCCGCCTGGAGAGAGATGTGTGGGGAAGGGAGGGTTACTCCCGGCAACCATTCGGCATAAGAGGGGGCCTCTCGGGTTTCGGTTAGTGACCGACGGGTGAAACCTTAGTGGGCACGTACAAATTGGCAGAAGTCATGGAAAAGCCTTGAAGTGATCTTTTGGCCCTCACACCAAAAGAAGTGTGCGAGTGCTCGGCCAGCACAGGCGTAATGGAGATTTTTTTAGTCCACTTAGAAACAGAGGATGAAATCATTACTCATGGGGAAATTTGTACAACCTCTGCAGAGTGTAAAACTGTCATAACAACCGTGCTCACGGTCACGAGCATTGCATGGACCCTCACATGATTAGTGGGATTTTGGTACGGTTTGGTTGGTGAGCACAGTGGGAGACTGATTTGGTTTTGATGTTGGTGCTGCAGCCGGCTAGGCTGCAAGCATGTTGGTTTATAGGTGCGATGTCTTTCACTTAGTAAATAGGTGCTTAATAGGAAGTGTGTCTCTATTGTGTGCTTTTATGCAAAAGAACCATATGTTGCCTTTGCCTTGTTCTTTACCACATGTCATCTTTTCCCACATTTGCTAAGTACATCCCGTACTCAACCTTGCCTTTATCAATGTTGCTCAGTAGAAAGCAAAGTTTAAGAGGACGTTGAAGACACAAGAGTGGAAGTTTAGGTTTGCCGTCTCTCCGGTCGACTGCTTGTGGAAGCTGCGTTATGCTTGGTTTTCTTTTCCGCTGCAATTCGATAATCATTTTAATTCTCTTTATTCGTGACATTATTCTGTTTTACCATTAATGAAGTCACTTTATGTGTAAAACTTGATTCCTGGGCACATATAAAGGGTCACTTAGTTTTAGCCTTAAAACCGGGTGTGACAATAGAGTTGCTCTTACTTTTAGAATATATCATTGATCAAAACTTGGTTCCCATGGATGAAGTGTTTGACTAGACAAAAGAAGAAGAAGCTGCTACACAAAGTGAAAACTGGTGCTAAGAGCAGGATATTCTTATCTATGAGAGAGAACTGCTTGGCCCACGATGAGAGAGAAGTGCTAAAAGTAAGTGTAAGTTAACTAGCATGAACCTCCTCGTTGAGCAAACGCCTGAGCTTTCTCTTTGTTTAGAATTAAAAGAGAAGATTTTGGTAGTGGGGTGCATGGTGTATTAAAAGTGGATATAGACCTCGGACAAGAAAGCCTTTTCTTAAGCAAAAATGCTGTACTATTTTGAGCAAGCACTCCCGTATACTACTTATTAAGTGCAGAGGGGAATTTCTCAAGCTAGGAGGAATAGAAAATCCTATCTTTCAAGCTTTCTCTCACTAACTTCGCCAACTGTCCTTCACTCCAGAGGGTCAATGTCTTCAGACTAGCCATCTGTCCTTGGCTTCTGTACCCTTGTTTCTAATCAATTTAGACCTTAAATGAATAGAACTACCCATTTTTTATATCTATATTGTGATGTCTCACTTGGAATGGAATGCAGTACGTTGATCCAGACTGAACAATGCACTTTGTGCCTTTAGGAAAGAGGGTCCTCAATTGACAGAGAATCTGTAAATGATGCAAATGGTTCGGGAAATAGGTTCCTCAGAGCACACAATTCATTCATAAGCTTTTCTTTCTTTGACACCAAAAAAGGATGATTCTATTCTCTTAAGAGTAGGTCGAATCCCCTATACCAATCTACCATTTCTCCCCGACTTGGTCTGCTGGATGGAATGCTGCTTTTAGTTAGAATAAATCTTTATATTGATTCCATAGAATATTGAATGGATTGGTTATGTCACGACGGTCATCGCCGCAATGCTTAGCTCTTTCCGATATACCGAGCAATTCACTTCTATATACCGAACTCAATTTGACTGCTTCACTTCATCCTTCAGTTTAGATAGAAAACCCTAGATCACATGCCGCAAAGGATGGGTGTGAAAATGTTCCCGGGATATGAATGAAAATCTTCATCATCTTCTTTCAGTCCCATGGTGGAATGCCTTTATGCCAGCCTGTTCCCTAAGTAGGATAAGTTCAATGTGTTATTACTGGTAGTATTGCTCTCAAAGCTAGGAAGGAAAGGTAAGGTCAGAGCAAGCTTATTTACAAAGATCCTAGCGACTGAAATACTTTGCACGAGCAGGGGAGCGAGCGGAGTACTTTACGCCAATAGTGGTTTACCAGGAACTCGTATAAGAGCTAGTCATATAAACTAGTAGTAGACGGTTGCTTCGAGGTCTCACAGGTCCTGCTTAAGCGAAAATGTAGTTGTGGAAGTAGTCTTGCCCACATTGCCTTACGCTCATAGAGATCTATAAGTATCCCTCTTGTCTAAGTAGGTAAGTACGCTCGGCCCAGTACTTTGGCATTAAAGCCTGAGTCCTTTGACCTTCTTTCTTGAATGTTCTAGAAGAAAGGAATCCCAAAATTCGAATTGAATGCCATGCCCTAAAGAAAGTGAATTTCAATCTACGTGAATCACGAAAGAAGCAAAGCCGTAACTCGCTTCCGCCGGCAAGTAGGCATGAAAAGTAAACAATGGTGACCCCTCTTGCATCTCCTCCTTCAAAACCCTAGCCTCGATCGACATGTTATTCCTGCACGAGCCATCCTTTGCTGAGTTGCTTCAGCTTCTTTGCTTCCTCCTCTATATTGTTTTTTACAGACCTTGGGTATATAATGTTGTACTCCAAAACTCTTCTCAAGCAAGCCGAAGAGCTGTTGGCGCGTGAAATGCAGTTGGGTGCTGCTTTGTAAGATTTTTGGGAGATTAGCACGGATATCGAACAAGCAGAGCAACTGGTGGATAAATATGCGTCTGTGCAAAGCATAAGGGAGTCCTTGGAATGCATTTCCTATAGAAAGCACTCATATCGATGTGACTATGATGAAAGCTTTTCTTTCTCGATGGTTCTTTTCTGGTTTAGTTAGGGGCCCTGGGGAATAATCGCTTTCACATAAGCCGACTCACGACAGAAGATGGAGATATGAGGTAGCCACAACCAAAGGATGATCAGGCATTCTCTCTGAGGGGAGACCTGAAAGAAAAGCATCCTTCCACCCAGGAGATAAAATACATGTAAAGCTCAAAGAATATAACAGGGAGTTGAATGATTGCTAGCTTGCGAGAAAGGAAGGGGTACGCCGAAGGTATTTAATTTAGGCCGATAAATCTTAAGGGTGAAGCATTGCATCTTTATAGCATCAAAGAAAGACAACGAAGTGGGATGATTTCCTATGACAGATTTAATACAATGCTGCTTGGACAACATCAATGCTTTTAGTACTGTCAGCTAGGAAGTACCAAATCCTACTGGGAATGTTGTTCCTGCTCCCACATTTCAAGCCTTCACTCTTTCCCAACCATCCGACTCAATGCCCAAGGACTATCAGATGGCATGGTTAAAGCCCCCAATAAGATCTACAGTAAGGTAGATCAAAAGGAGAGTTTATTTAAGCTTTTCAACATACCAGTAAATGGTGGAGTCTTTGTACAAGTAAGTATTTGAGAGAGGCAGGGTCAGTTTTAATTCAAAATGAATCCCTACCAAATAAAGTATCCACTTCTGTACTGCTGTCAACAAGGCTATAAGTTACTTATTCTTAGTATTAAATGGCTTACTCATGAAGGCTACGGGTCTTCTTCGTTAATACCTTATAAGGTCCGGAGGTGGCTAACGTGGTCGTTTAACGAATGGCTATAGCTCACAATCAAAGTATACCACCTGTCGGGGTGGAATAGCTCATTTCTGAGGGTGCAGAAGGTGGCAGGGACATTTGTGAGTAAAAAAAAAGGCATAACCTATATATATATAAAGGCACCGTACCTTGCTTGTCATACAGATTGTCTTTTGCTCCTCCTTCTGCAATACACACCTGATAATAGCCCGCCCGTAGATCCAAGAAAAGTATGAAGCGCTCAGTCGAACAAGTCTGCAATCAAAGTGGATACTTGTTCTTGATGGTTAGGTTACCTGGTTGAGCACTCGAGTTTCAATGCAAAATGGCTCCCGCTTCTTCTGAAAGAAAACTGGGGAAAAAGAAATATGGAGCCGTCAGAGGCTTATCTGACCGATATGACTTCCTGAAATTCTTTCCTGAGCTCAACAAAAAATGGAGGGGTCGGGGCTTTGGCTCCAGGCTCAAACTCTATCTTGTGGTAGACTGCCCTCCTAGGGAGCGCTTGGGCAACTAACTTGTGGGGCATGACATCCCAAATTCATCATTTACATCCGGAATTTCTTGAGAAAAAGTCTTATGTGTGGATCTGCTCTTTTGTTAGCATGAACACACGAATGAGATTCTATTCCTCTTCCTTATTCTTCCAAAATAGAACCCCCCACCTTCACCTACCCCCCAACCTAGGTGCGGAAGTAAAATCAATCCTTGTCTGTACATCGCTGAACTTATATACCCTGGCCCGGCTCAACATTCTTTTAAAACAATTGAATAACGGCTTTTCCATGACTTGGCCATTCAATCTTGTGAACTAATCAATTGGATAAAGAGATACAAAAAGAGAGGAATACCCAATCGATAAAAGAACATGAAACCCTTCAGTTTCTATAGAGGTACGGGAAACGGTTGGGGGCAATAAAGTAGGTGAAGTAGTTGGATTTTGTGAGTTGTTCCAACCACTGCTGGATGTGACTCCAAGAGCCGAACGAGAATGAGTACCACACAAAAGAGTCAAGGCCAGGCTCCCTAATAGAATGTTTAACCGATCCATTCCGGATCGATCGAATTGGTATGGAAGTTGTAACATGGGAAAAGCACAGAAAACACAACTTTTTTGAATAACCCGGTGACCTACTACTTGTAGAAGTAGGATTTTTGGAAAGCAATAAGCACTTAAATAATACAATTCGAGTGTACCAGATTCTTTATCATTTCGAGGAAAAGTTTAGGGAGGAAAGGGAAACAACAGAGGGATCCGAATCGAACCTAAATGGGAATGACATGAAAAATCTTTTTCAAAACCTATCATTAAGCGTGTGACAACGATATACGAGAGGAATAGAAAAAACTCGTGATTAGTGTGGAGGGGAAGATCTGCTTATGAAATTGTTCAAGAAAGAGTTGTCTCATTTCCTTGCTTCTTCATCAATTCAAATTCATTCACTTCGACGGCTGGCGCTACGCATGATTAGCTCCAACAGAACAGGTACTGCATTTCCTTAGTTGGATCCGCTCTTTCTCTCTCGTGCAGTTGTTGCTTCCGGGTATTTATTCAGTCGTCAATTAGCATTGACCCGGGTAGTTAGTCGGTCTCTCTCTTTTTTCCCCTCCTTCTCTATCTATGAAATTCCTAATTAAGGGAGTTCGCTTTCCAATATCTAAATGTTCATGCAAAGCAACAAACGAAATGCAAGAACTGTCACGCAGAAGTCACACAGTATGCTGATCGTTCTGAAATGAGAAAAAGTATGGGATTTCATAAGAGATTCATACATAGAGATCTAAACTCATGGAAGGGCCCGGCCAGGAAACGAGATCTCTTACATCCAAAGGACCATGCCAATTGAAGATGAACGATTCACCGAGCTGAGTATGTGCAAGACAAGACACGGCTAGATAAGTCAAATAGAAGATATTGTTTTACACGAGCAACTATTTTCTTCATGTAGGTACAGCCCACTTTTTCCTTTGATGAAATGCGAACACAAACTTCAGGCATCAAAGAATGAAGTCAAGATTGAAATTGAAGCATTGTCATTGGTTTGAAGATCAATTCATATCGACAAGACTTTCCATCATCTTTTTGTTGATATTTGGATTCCGTTTTCAAATAAAGTCATCTTGTAGTTTGAAATCACCTTTAGAACCATCAGCCTCTGTCCCTACACTGACTCACTTATCCGGGATCGATCCCGGTCCTTTATTTTAAAACGAGGATAGGTCTCTCACGGAATGAGGTGTAGATTGAGAAGAAAGATGAGCGTATGGTCCATACTCACTCGGGTTCAAACTTATTTTGCAGGGAGAAATGGGTACATGTCTGTAGATCTTCTTCTCACAGCGAGCACTTGATTATGGAGACTAATTCTATATATTATTTATATATTATTATTGAATTGAATCTATTTTTTTCTTCAAATCATAGTGGGAATCCTATTACCGATACCTAAACGTTTTCTTTGTCGAAACAGAAAGGTAGGGAAACTGGACAACCGACGGCATGAGTTTCCCGTTCAACGTTCCGCTTTCCACTGTTACATAGGCAATTCAATAGTTCCCGACGAAAAGAGTTCCCCTTCTCTTGGCCAATTGACGTTCTGCTTCAATAAGTCATGACCTTCACTCTCCTCAAGTGAGAAGGGCATATTATTTGACCAACGAAAGCCTCACTAGTTCCTTCTTTCCGTTCACTATTCCCGTAGCCTGATACGAGTTATTTAGTTCTTGTCTCCTTGTTCTTGGGAAGAACCGAAGGTTCATTCGCGGCACTCGTAGACATAGATGTATTTCAGATCCTCTTCTTTCCCTAAAAAGCTAATAAATCAAAAAAAGAGAAAAGCAGAAGCGAAAGCTAGAGTCGAAGAGTGGAGGTCGCTCGGTAACTCGAGTCGATCAGTCCCATTCATTCTTGCCCGAAACAAGTGGGCTATTCATTCCGGTGCCACCTTTGTTCAATCAAGTCCATGTTCTCTATTTCCCAAAACCCATTCGTTCACCGACCGTGGACCAGAGGTTGCTTGCTTGGAGTTGGGCTTTCTAGCTTTCTTTAGTACAATCTTTTTGCGAGAGCAACCCCTGGTTTGTTCCTAAGACTACACTCACAGCTTTCTCTATTCATGTTTCAGCATAGGAGATCTAGTGGTAGGATAGGGGGACAGAGCTTTAGGGCTGCAGTAAACCTCGTTTGATATGCGCGTGGCTCATCATAAGACCTTAGCCTGATGTCCTACCCAAAGACCTCAAAGGTAGTCACAGGATAACCTTTTTGATTTCTAACTTCCAAACCAATAACTTGGTTTGCTTGCCTGCTTCCTATCCAACCTATCAATCAAAGAAATGTTCTAGTTCCGCGATACGAGCTTGACTGTCGCTCTGAGACAGTAGATTTCTTGGTTGGGGTCCCTTTATCAAAGGCTCCCTTCCTTACAGATCATACAACAAATGAACGTGGTTAGAAAGATAGCACATCGATCTTCTGTACACCCTTTTCGTGCTGCGGAACGAAGAAAATCCACCTTCCTTGGAAAAATCATTCCTGACTCCGAAGTCTCAAAGGAGACTTGGGTGGCACCTTCTGAAGAGCCCTTCATTCTGTGACTCAGATAGGCTAGGATTCGTGTCTCAGCCAGAAGGGGGCGTAGGACTGATTCAGACCTGAAAGAAGAAATCAATGTGGTTAGAAAGATGGCACATCGATCTTCTGTACACCCTGTTCGTGCTGCGGAACAAAGAAAATCTGCCTTCCTTGGAAAAATCATTCCTGACTCCGAAGTCTCAAAGGAGACTTGGGTGGCACCTTCTGAAAAGCCCTTCATTCTGCGACTCAGATAGACTAGGATTCGTGTCTCAGCCGAAAGGGGTCGTAGTACTGACTTCAGACAAAGCGTTGGCGGTACGATCTCCGAATCTATAAGCTTTGGCCTGCCTTCTTCCCTTATCTAATCTCTTAGGTAATAAGAAAGTGATGTTAATTGTCACACTAAGGAGCTGACTAGTGACATTTCTGTCTCAATGGAAGTCAACCTTACTATACTCGCTTGTAGGAGATCATCGCTCAGAAGGGCGTTCTTTCACTAGAAAAACAAGAGTTAGAAAGATCACCCACGAAAAGGTCAGAACTCTCAATCTAGCCCCACTTTCTATAGCTATTTATCGACATGTTGTTTTGAATGTCCTTGAAATGGCCAACACACATAGCCACTCAATGTAGGTTTTGCCAGCGATATGTAGTAGGTTTGTTCAGTAGAGATGGGTAAAGCGCACAAGTATTGGAAGGAAAGTGAATTCTTAAAGGGTAAAATGTCTGTATTGAACTATGATTTGAATTCCTTTCTTATTAGTTTGCAAGTGAAAAATGTTCATTGCCTTCATCAGAGCCTTTAAGCCTTTTTTTAGAAGCAAGCATTTCCGCTGCTTCTATTTTTTGCAAAGCTAATGAACCGAATGGAAGAGACTCACTTATTCTAAATAAGAAAGAAGGAACCAACAACAAAAAAAAAAAGAATTGTTCCAACCTCGGCTCGAGGTCTGTCTGGAAATGGAAAATAGTTCTCTCTCTCATCTGGTCTCGCCACAGTGACAAGAAAAACAAGTGAATAATTGGAATAGAACGAAATCGTCAACCAAAATAGGGTAGGATGTATTATAAAAGAAAGCCTTGCCTCACTCGCAAGTGAGAACATTACCCTTCCTTCCTCATTTATTGAGAATGGAAAAAGACAATGTTCATTGCTTCCTCAAAACAAGAGTTCCACGGGCGGTTTTTCATAAACCAGCAAGGCAAGGCAATTCATGAAGGATTCCTATCCTCTAGTTGGTCTATTAGACTATTATTACTATAAGGTCTCCTAAAACTGGCATACCCTTAAAGGAAAGGCAAGGGAAAATGGACAGAGATTGGTCAGTGGTCTCCTCTCCTGGTCGAGTATTTCTGTTGTTTTCTTTGATTTGGGTTAAGAACAGTAGTTGGACATTCCACTTTGTTAAGTTCTTTGTTTTTTTGATTCGACATAACAAGAACAGAATCATGCTCTGTAGGATTTGAACTACGACATTGGGTTTTGGAGGCCCACGTTCTACCGAACTGAACTAAGAGCGCTTTCTTACGACAGGAGATAAAGCAGTAAAGAAAAGGATGAGGCAACTTTGGCCTCGGTCTTCTCCAATACAAGAGAATAAAGGTGCTGATGTTGAGGAGCTTATCATGGGGCCCCCTCTGCCTTCCAAGAGACATGAGGACGAGACTGCTGCTACTGAGTGGCCTCTCATGGATCCTCCTCCGCCTTCTGAGAGACATGAGGATGAGGCTGCTGCTGCTGAGGAGCCTATCATGGACCCCCCTCCGCCTCCTGTGACATATGAGGATGAGGGTGTTACTGAGAAGCCTATTGATGATCTCCCTACGTCTCAACCGATACATGCTAACGACTCAACATCTAACAAAAGTATATGTCAGTACATTCTATTAACTCGTATGTTAACCGCTAAAGTGTAGAACACACATTAATGTTTTCTTTTACAGTTGAAGCGTTCTTCCAGGGTATGAGACAACTATACACCTACGAGAAAAAAGAACTGGTGGAGCACATGCCTCTGGTGCCCGAGGGTCTTCCTAAAGGATCTTGGGATCTTACAGAGGATGATTCTCTTGTGTTCAAACTTGGCATGCCACTATTACCGAGCCATATATTCAGAGAGAAGGATTGGATAATGCGTAGATTTCACAGGTGGTTTTTAGAAGCATGTGCTAAAGGTGTTCAGTGTATCCAAGCTAAGATTCCTAGGGACCTTTTTAACACTGTGGGATTGGATCTAAATGTGCCATTTGAAGACATACATGCCCTCTATCGACTTCAAAGATTGGATGCCACTCTCATAACTATATGGTGCTTGTAAGTGTTTCGAACAATAATAACCTTATAATTAGTCATGCTATTAATAAACACAATAGTTGACTATATATTGTTTCATGTTTTAGAATGTGCTTCCACTCTGGTGCGTATAAGAGAGTCGGGTACCTTAACCCAACAAAAATACACCAATCAGTCATCAATGACCACCTTGACTTGAAGGGCAAGCGAAAGAATCAACAAAAGACATTCAAAAATGTGTTGGTCCAAAATGCTAGGGATGTTGTATCAGCCTATAGGACCATGTACGATTGGCGGGACAAGCATTCCATCATGGCTCCTTATAACTTTGAGTAAGTATGCTTTCCTCTATCACTTAACCCTACTTTTGACTAATAAATTGAAACACTAACATGATTAAGTGTACTTTTTTTATAGCGATCATTGGATTGCTTTCATGATATATCCAAAATTAGGGAAGGCACTGGTAATGACCTCTAATATCATTTTAATTTTTTAATGATCTGATATTCATAACTATGACACAATATTTCTTACCGGTGACAGCGCTTACCTGTCCTACATCAGACTTAGAGGACAACACCATCCAAAACAGACAAAAAATGTCATACAAAACATATTTTTGGGTACTACTACATTGTAATTCAATAATCTATATCACTATATTTTTGTCTATATCTTTACTTTTAACCTTTCCATTTTGTCCCCAAAGTGTCAAAACAAGCTCTTGGTAGTGTGCGTTGTGACTACTATGTGTGCAAATACATAAAAGCTGGATCTGGAAAATACATGACATTGCCCAAGAAAGATTATGTATGGAAAAATATAAGTACTTGCAGTTTTAGTACTATTGTTATATGCATTTTCACACTGTATTGATATTTGCATTTTAGCAATTACTAATTATGTTTTTAATATTAGCAGCCAGACAAGTAGATGCAAGGAAGCCAATTGGATGAAGCCACACTCAATAACATTGCAACTCGGATGATCCGGTTTATGATACATGAGTTTATTCATCCAATGGGTCAATTATGAATTTTTAGGTGACGTGGCAACACATCCAGAACTTGCTCATTGGTACAAAAAATATAACAATGCTGATGTAATTCGGTAAAACTTTGAGGCTGAGCAGAAGAGAATTAATAAATAAGACTAAAAGTTATTAGTTGCCGAGCAAATGAATGTTTAGTTGTTAGTTCTATGTGAAATATATTCATGTATATGTGTCAATTAAGCTACTATAGTAGATGAACTTGTATACATATGTGACCCTAACCATTCACTCTATCAATACATTGTCTCTGTTAATATATTTTATTAATCAGTTATTTGTATTTGATTTCTATTATTTAGATGGCTCTTATTCAAATATATGAATGTGTAATTAAATATTAAAAGTGTCGGTTTTGTGACGTCAAAGAAATGACACCCCTAATATAAGAAGTATTGTCGGCCACGTGACGTCATAATATATAACGTGAGAGTCCTGTAAACAATGTCGGCAAAATTGACATAATTGAGACAGACACTGTTAGTAATGAGAGCAGTGTCGGTTGCATGATGATAACACAACCAAAATTACAGTTGAAAATATCAGTGTCGGTTCCATGATGTCATAATAACTGACACTAATGTTAACATAAATCAGTATCGATCGAATGACGTCAAGAAAGCAGCATTGGTGTAACTAATAGCAGTGTTGGTCAGATGATATCACGCCGGTTGACACTGATGTTGTTGTTACTAGTGTTGGTCTCGCTGGCGTCATTGTGACCGACACTGATGATACTGCTATTAGTGTCGGCCTGATGATGTTATTTGATCGACATTGATCATTTTGATTCAGTGTTGGTTTCTTTGGCCCGATATTGATTACCAATTACAGCAGTGTCGTATAAGGAGTGTCGCACAATTTGACTGACATTGCATAACCTTATAACCCAACATTAAACGGTTTTTTTTTAGTAGTGATCAGACGAGGCGAGGTGAAGGGATTAGATGGGACTGACTGGAGAAGAGATGGCAGCGGCCACGATCTGACACGCCGGCTGGACGAGAGATGGTGCGCCCTCCGCTTCCTCCACCGCGCGCTCAAAGGAGCCTGAGAGGAAAGGGAGGGGAAAGAAGTGGACGCAGTCCAGGATGGTGAAGGAGAGAGGCGCCAACCACCAACCCCTATGAGAGGAACCGACAGGTTCTGGGGAGAAGGATTGAGTGCGCAAGGGAATCTTGAGCATGGTGCTAGACGATCGGACGCGAAACTGAATAAACCGGTATGAACTAATTATTTCGGGTCCACTTGAGAAAATCAGAGCATTCAAAAGGAATCGAAGGGTGGAAGCGCACACGGTGATGTTGGCTGGCTCGGGCGTGGAGTCTGAGCCGTCAGATTCCAGATCGAACGGCTAGGAAAAAGGAGGCGACATGGCCTGCTCTCATCGCCGCTAAAACTGAGCCATCATATATCAAATTTTATAGGTTATGGCTGGGTTGTGGCTCTTACGATACCCAATTGCAAAGTTTAGAGGAAATATCTGTTTTACTAGAATTGAATGTTTTAAACAAGAGCACAAATATGAAACCTCACTCACTTCTTCTCTATTCTGTTGACCAAAATCTCAATCCTGATAACCTAAAAATCATGTTAAGGACCTGAGACATTAAAATTTTTACATTTCACCTATCAGTCATAAAATCCATATTACTAGCAGTAATTTGGAGATACTTGACATATAAACAAGTGAATTCAAAAAAATATATACTCATTCATGCCACTAAACTTTCAGTTTTGTTATAAAAATTCATTGAAAAATAATTTCTTGTGGGTTTTACTTAAATTAATTTTAACAAGAAAATTACCTTTCAGCTCTCATAATTGAAATGGTGAAATGAAGTTTTATAGAATGAGAACACATGAAACTTTTGATGCATAAACAAGTATCAAGCTGTAATATGAAAAAGTAATTGCATCCATCAACAGAAAAAAGTTTGAACAATTATATTGTGTCCTTGATCACAAAACTTATAACATTTAATATGTAAGATGATATATGAGTGATACATGGGAGTGACACATAAATGAGAAAAAAACAACTTGTGTGACAAGATACACTCATAGCAATATATAGCTGATTATTCAGAAAAAAATTACCGATAATGATGGACTATGTCTCGTGGTATATATGCTTGATATTAGAAAAAAACTTGCAAATACAAGGGCACCCATAAAATAGTTATTTAAATTAAATAACTCCTAATTCGGCAAGCTAAGGTTACCTCTTTAGTCCTTTTGCTCAATAGACCCAGGCATTAATTCGCAGAGCATTCTCTTAAGGTTACCTATGAAGCTGAACTGATTATTATTAGCTGTTATAAGATTTTTTTTAATCCATGTAAACTTCTCTTTGTTCCCTTTATTATTCACATATATTTCTATATCCATGACAAGAAGATGGATGGGCAGCTTTTGAATCCAGTGATCGAGAAACTTTTTTCGATCATCACTAGTGCTCCATCATGGTTACCTCTTCTTGACAAGAAATGCGCACATACAAATGAATAACATTGCTCCCCAAGATCAAAGATATATTACATATGTATATAGTCACAGAAGCATACTCTCTCCGTTTTTAAATTGATGTCGTCGTTGATTTTTAATCTCAACTATGACCTTTCGTCTTATTTAAAAATTAGTTAACTATGTAAAATTTTAAGTTGTGATTCAAATAACTATAATAATTAATCAAATTATAACAAAATATATAATTTGATATATAATTTTTATTAATTTTTTTTAATAGAGATAAATAATTAAAGTTAAAATTAAAAGTCAACGGCGATATCAATATAAGAACGGAGAGAGTATATTGATAGGAATGACTGCACAATGAACATGATGGCGAACACAGTGGCACAAAACTCGGGTACATTGATCAACACAGCGGAACGAGGTCACAGTGGCAACAAGCGAACAACGAAACACACAAGATACAGCTAGCTTAGCCGGTGGTACTCGCGCTAGCTAGACATGCTAATAGCACTTTAGGCCCTGAAAGCACGGGAGGTGCTGCAGCTCGGACAGCTTCACCGGCGGCGCACCGTTGTTGTTCCCGGGGCAGCGTGGTCCGTGGCGGCGGTGGGGGTGGCAGGGCACCGCCACCTCCTGCTTCAGCTGGCACAGGCACTTGCGGTCCGCCAGTACGCTGCAGCACTGTTCGCGGATCTCGTCACGGGCCAGGCAGTTGGTGAAGTAGTTGATCTGCGTCTGGCAGCTCTCTGACTGGTCGGCGTAGGCCGTGGCCTTCGGCGCCGCGGCGGCGAAGGCGCAGGCCACGACGGCAACGACAAGCGCGGCGGCGAGCTGCTTGGAGAGAGCCATGGGCGCCACTCGCTAGCTAGCTCTACTAGATCGATCGCGAGCTGCTGTGGACTGTGGTAGATGTTTCGAGCAGCAAGATAGCTGGCTCGCTTATCGAATCCAGTGTGGGTTGACGAGTGAGGACCCATGCCGGTCGGCTTGGGCCTTTCATAGACGGGTGCCCTGTGGACGGTAGCGACGGGGAACGTGGAGGAGCATGTGGTAGCTGTGAATGCTGTCTATTATTGCACATTTTTTCCGCAGCAACTAGAGGAAAGAATCTTACATAGTGATTCGCGACCCATGTGTCATATCTTGATCCGAAGTGGTCACTGCATGTCTCTAAGCAAAACATGGGCCAAGCACTCCAGCGAACGGTGCATGCATCGTCATCACCCTGTTCCCCGGCATGATTAAGGATCTGGTGGACAAATCTGCACTTGCGTGCTTGCCCCAGCTAATTTGTTAACTGGGGGAGCCACACTTGAGGAAGGGCGATTGGTTGGCTCGGGATGAGCATAGAGTTGTCATGGTTCGATCTGGCGTTTAATTAAATTGGTTTTCGGTGGGCAGTGGATCTGATATATATATCTATATATATATAATGAACGGCAAAATTGATTATAGTTGTAACTAATTTTATGTAGGAAATCAGAGGGTCCAAAAACCTCCCCATTAACTTCCCCTAAATCAAATTATAAGAAAAAATATAAAAATAATTGTCCAACAGCTCCTTTAAACACCTTCCTACTCTCTCGAGGGTCCAAAAATCCTCTTATTCAGAGGTAGATCTGACGAACTTTTTAAGATCTTTAATTCTATTTTTGTGCAACTAACTGTATGATCGATTGTTCACTTGGCTCAAATTTAAACTATATTTAGAAGAGCTATCGGAGAAGGTGACAAATGAACCCCGAATTATTTTTAGCTGACCCTTAAAGATGCTTTTTGGAATGATTTTTTAAGAGAACCGTTGGCGATGCTCTTACTGCGTTTCCAACAATTTATTATAATAATCAGAGTGTTGTAGTATGTATCTAATAGAATAATATCCTCATCACTGCTCAGTGGCGGAGCTAGAATTCAAAGTCAAAGTGGGCCGCAGAAAGAAAATAATTAAGCAGGAATGTTATACAAATTGCTACAGTACTTGCTACATTGTTAAAATGGTGTTTTTCTCGAATTCCAGGTGGGGCCGGGCCCACCCGTCCACCATGCTATCTCCGCCTATTTCAGTACTGGCTTGAATTGTCTTACCGCTTAATACTTCATTTTCAAGGAGTCCTCTGGTGATCTGTGAACATGTCAACCATTACCAAGTAAAATGCTTGGCAAATCAAAGTGAATATTCAACTAGGAACAAAATTAAATAGCATCCAGACAGAATTAAACGACATTTAAATGCCAGATGGTGGTTGATCGACTGTCTGCCATTTACCATTTAGGAAGAACAAGATTTGGAATGGCCACAATACCTAGTAGTTCTTTTTATAAATATCCATTGTAAGTGTAGCGAATATGTGGTAAGGAATTAGTTTGTTGGCAAATTGTTGAAACTATAGTGACCTAAAGATCTGGTCCCTGCTTCACCCTAACACAGCGGCATTGTAGCTTGTGTAAGAATGATTAACAATCTGAGTTGAGGAAATGAGGGGATTTTAGATTTTTAACCTAAACACTACTTCGTATTCTGAGGATTGAATTCTACTAGATGCAACTATATATCCAAATCAACTAGTCCGCAAATTGTAAAGGAATATATCGAGATACTTAAAATGACTTAAAGTTACCGCTGCCATTGAAATTTTATGGTAATATGAATTTTCTTATACCGAGAAGAAGACACTACTTCATATTCTGAATTACTAGTCGAGCACTGTCCCGGATTGTTGTGGTCTGGTCACGAGGGCATGCACGGTGAGGGTTTGTTAGGTTTTAGGCTATCATCATTGTCTAGAGGTCGGACTCATCCAGATCCCATTACTCATACTCTCTCCTTCTCAGTATAAGTATCCATATGAGTTTAATCAAACATTTTTGATTAATAATAAATCTAAATTAATTTTAACATATATAAAATATATATCACGAAAGTATTTTTTATAAAGAATTAAACAGTTGAAATACTAGATTTTTAAATTTAACAAAATCTATTGAAATCATTACTCAAAACCAGCTAGATGACATAAAACTCAAACGAACATTTTGTTTGGAACAAAGAAAGTAAAAATATAAACATTGCTAAATTTGTTAGTACTGAGTTTGTAAGAACTAAATATGACTCCAACCAACGTTGTGATAGTCGAACTTTAACGAAAAAAAATCGATTTTAGCAGCCTTGTACCAGCACTATGGGTGTTTGAAGAGTAGCAACCTAGCAGGAAACCGAACTGTCATCCTCACGGTTCGACTATATATCTAACCTCGAAGGACTTTGCGGGCATAAACGGAGAGCGGAGAGAGAAAAATGAGTTAGTAGATCCGTATCAAACCATGCATAATAACAAAAAATTCAAAATATTGTTGCCATCAAACACTGGTGCTTCGGTTCACTTTTACTTTTACTTGTCATTTTAGTTTTTTAAAATTTATTTCTAAATACTTATCATTCTCACTTTTTAATACAACTAATCCTAATATTCGTGCTAATGCTATGGTTAAAAAAATATTAATTTAAAAAATAGTAATAATTAATATTAAAATGAATTTGTTTTCTTTTTCAATAACTTTTTTTAAATCTTATATATTTGTTTCAAATAGCTATGTTTTGTTTACTAACAATGTACCTGTGGGTCCAAAATCTCGAAGATTCGAAAGGGTTCATTCGTTAGAGGTGTGTGTGAAGAGATTTTATCGGTCAAATTTGCAAGAAGAAATAATTTTGAGTGTATTTTTTGTGTGTACGTATTTTAACTCATCTCTCTCTGTTTGAGATGTTTGAGATAATTTGTACGTAAAAAAAA
>BCLG01000315.1:32691-47204 GCA_001602295.1 Zoysia matrella
GAGGTCGGGCGCGGGACACACGAGGTCGGGCGCGGTCGAGGTGCACCAACCAACCCGGGTGTAGAATAGGCTATTCTACACCCTGGAGAGAGAGAGGGGCAAAATGGACAGTGAATTAAACCTTTCATCGAATTAAATCTTTTTTTGCAGTGCAGTACTTTTGATGCTTATCTTTCTATATTGATTTTTTTTCTCTATTATATTATTATCTTGGGGCAAGTCGATTCCAAGATTGGCCTTGACAAGCTGCAGTATCGTTTCCAGATAGATATATATATTTTTTTGCTTAGTAAGGTACAGAAGTTTAAAAGTGAAAAGGACTTCATGGTAGTAAAATAGTTTTGAGATATGCATCAGACATACCTTCTTGGTGTAAATAGATTTATTCTTTAATGATACTTTTCTGTCAACAATTCAAGTTAGTTTTAAAATATCAGCCAACATAGTCTCCCATATTTATCTTTTGCAGTATCATATAGATGGCAGGGATCCAAGTGGCTACGTTGGTTGCATGTGGTCTATATGTGGCCTTCATGATCAGGTTGGAAAAGCTGGAGACCCTTAGATGCTTTTCACTAGTATAGAATATTAATCACATCCTGGAAGTTTTTGAATAATTCTATGCACACATACTTTTCAGGGTTGGAAGGAGCGTCCAGTATTTGGAAAGATACGTTACATGAACTATGCTGGCTGCAAGAGAAAATTTAATGTCGATGCATACATTTCCTATGTTAAGAAATTGGTTGCTCATTCCAAGAAGAGGAAAGCCGACGAATCTCCAAATTCAGTACCAAAGCAGTTCAAAACCTGAGATGACTTGGTTCAAAAGGAGAACAGTTCTTTATGTTTAAAACCTAGTGATAGATGGAATCAAGATGTGAGTAGTGACCTTAACCTTCTGCTATGTTTATACGAACACAGAAGGCTGAAGAATAGGATAGGAAAAGTCCATTTTACTACTCTGAACAATTCACTATTTCCTTTTGAGCCCCTGAACAAAATGGTTGCTTGATTTACTCCCATGAATAATTAATTTAGTGTAATTTACATCAATTATAATTTATTATCTTTTTTCTTTTTATCAGCATACAAGTTGAGTTTGAAGCGTAAAATTTTGCATGATGATAGCTTATATAAAGCATGTTAAAGTGTCGTACCATAATTTTTTTATGTTGTTTAAATGCACGATTAATTGCTAACAAAGTATGGAATCATATGAAAACTGTCATAATGATTTTAGCATAGGCTATTGTGCCAATTATTATCATGCAAAATTGAGCTTTAGTCAAAAAGAAACAAAACAGAGAAAGATTATATTGCATTAACTTGAATAATTTGGGATGTAAATTGAGTCACAATTTTTTTTTTCGGGAGGGGTTGTTCAAAAGAATATAAGGAATTGTTCGGAGAGTAAAATGGGCTTGTTCCACTAGGATAATCGTGGATTGAAAATTTCATTGACATTAAGTTATCATAAATTATAAATTAGAATGTTGAATTTTCAGAGTACTGCAACAATGGTTGGACCTCCAAGATATATCCCCAAAATTTTATATTACTCCGCCGTTGTATCGGTGTCCTGTATTCTCCAATGCCCCTGTCCAACTGTCTTGCTGCAGCGATTCATATATAATTCTATTCTTTCTCTGCAAGTATGTAAAGCCTCAAGTGCTATGTCTCTACGCTCCATGCCATTCAGCCATGACGACCGCCATAATTTTGGCTTTTTCCATTTCCGGTTGTGACAGTTGCGCTGGATAAAAACAACTATCGATCAGTATCATCGCACGGCAAACACCTTAACCCCAGTGCTCTTCCAAGCATCTCATGATGCAGCACCCCTAATCCTCCATGTTTTTCCAGTCTTTTCATCCATTTCAAGTTTAGCAGAAATTGTCCTCCATATGCCTCTTCCGTCCCTCTCCATAAGAAGTTCCTCCTTTTATCATTTCTTTTTACTGTCTATGTTTTCAGTGCAAAACAGTCATGTGGTATGTCAAGATAGAGGCTAACATCATGTTTACTAAGTAACCTCATCTTATTCATCAGCCTTCCCTTCCATGCGGGCAGGTTGTTGGCTCTCTTTTGGATGAGCAACTCTACCTCTGTTCTGATCAGCCCCTTTTGTGCTCAGTGGCAAACCAAGATACTGGCATAGGAAGGATTGATGGCACATGGGAACGGCTGCATAATTTCCTTTGCATCTACACCCACACATCTTTTTGGAAAAACAGCACACTCAATCAAGTTTGTTATGAGGCCAGAGGTGACAAAAAAAAAGAAAAAAACAAACTGGCATTCTCTCCTTGACCATCTGTACTTGCCGTGTGGGATTGAGGAAGAAAACTTCTAGGAGGTAGTCACATTTAGCCACTATATTGAGCTCAAGGAACAACATTGGCTTTTTGGACGGGTGCTGCTCTTTTGTGAGGTTTTGTGTGAACAGAATTATCATGAATACTCCTCTTCTTTATAAAAGTGCAATCACGGTTCAAATGATTGCAATTGCAGTCATATATTATGAAGAAATCACTAGAATAGTGGTTGAGACCACCAATTATACCAATCAATATGCCTATGCAATATATCGATGCAGACATGTGAACTACTACTTAGGACCAGTCGAATAACAAGGCATTAGGATGCAGCGTGCATATTTTTCCCTTCAGGCATATTTTTCCCATGCCAAGTACAAGCAGACCCGACTGCCTAGTGTAACTGCCTAGTGCAACCAGGGTTTAGGCCTTGAAGAATTATACTCCCTCCGTTCCCAAATTACATCTTATTAAAAAAAGTTTGATAAATATTATATATTTTGTCATAATTTACTTTATTATCAAAGTAGTTAAAACTAGGAATTATAATTTTACACATTTGAATTAATTTTTTAAATAAGACGAATAGTCAAAATTAATGTCCGAAGTCAACGGTGTCAATAATTTAGAAACGGAGAGAATAGTTGTTAAGGAAACATAACTTCTATTCTCAAGAGGCCAATGTCCTCATATAAATAGGGCAAAAAGATGGTACAATATGTACAGATAAATATAATAAAGAGATAAAAATATAATAATTAACTTTAGTCTTTATAGAATAACTGACTCTAGTTTTGTAACGATCGAGTTTTTCTTACCTTTCGATAAGTCTCGATCTTCTGTGACTTTGCCACTCTCAGTAGGTTAGCAAGCACGACATCATAAGCGATCAATCAAGAAACCATAACAGAAGCATTAAACAAGAAACGAGAATAAAAAATAGCAAATCAATGTAATTTTATTAAAATGAAATCCTCCAAAGAGGTCCATCAGCACGCAGGCCAGAAACATCTCAGAGCAGAACGATCACTATCGAGAAATCCATAGAATGCAGCAACGAAAACATCATCATGACAGCAGCAGCAAACCTCCTCAGCACAGGTACACTTGAGCGTAGGAGCTGATTTCACGGTCCGTCGGAGACGTAGTCGAAGTCGAAGCTGTGAGTATCCTCTAAAAACAACAAATTAAAAAGTCTTGAGTACAAATACTCAGCAAACCGCGTACTGCCTATCAACAATGTTTCCGGCTCAAGTGCGAAATGCAAGTTTAAAATATTTTATTTTATTTTTAAAGATGCAAGAAAGTTTGATTTTAAAACTGTCAAATTTTATTATCTTACCCTGCAGAGATCTCCGTTATCTCAGACGGAGGTTCATTTTAAATGCTGGTGCAACCTCCACACCCGACCATAGCTCAAAGGCTGGAGTCAAACATTTGAAATAGAAGTGGAGAGAAGAAAACAAAACTACTCAACGAGGAGCACAACTCAGAGGTGTCCTTCTAAAAAGAACGTGGCAATGCGCATTGACTGTAACTCTGCAGAGTTTATGCACCTGTACCCATGAGAAGTGTCGTCGAGAACTACTGTCGTAGTTCCGACGAACACACAAAATCCATCCACAAGCTTTAACTGACGTTATCCGTCCTCCAGAATAGAGATCCCAAGTGCCTACACAATCGAGTCCTGGAGCTCTGAAGAGCCTACCACTGATGGGGTATTTCGATCTCATGTGAGGAGCATAGCTCTACATCACACTAACACAACACTGGCAACCCACAGGTAAACATCTAGTCTCAGCAAGCTTCAAAATCAAGCCACTGCCCATACAGGGTAACGTGGTGTGCATGGTTGTCAACTGAGCGTGCAAAGCAAGAAGACTCGGTCATTAATTACCGGGTAGGCACTTTCTCCAACCTCAACGTCAACAACCAACAAGTCTCACGGAAAGATCTCAGCACTGATCTTCTCGTTGTACCCGTCATAGGTACGCCCACAGAGACTTCTCAAAAGGCCCCCAGCTCCTCATATTCCATCCTGCCCCCACTAAATAGTTATGTATAGTTATTTGTAAAACTCACATATTTGAATCACAGTTTAAAATCATTTATAATAAATTCTATTTTTATAGTGATAGGTGTGAGATAAAAATAAATGTGACTAAACATAGCTAAGCATAAAAATAGAATAATTATTCTAAAGCAATCCTAGGGCTTATATTTGTGGAACAATAAAAAGCCACGGCTTAAAAATATTGCTAGCATATTTTAAAATGATTGACATGCAAATTAGAGTTACAAACAAAACATGCAGTTTAAATACTGGGTACAAAAGTGATCAACGAACGCGGTTTGCTTGGTAGCTCGGGATCGTAGTTGGGATCCGGGTCATCGAACTGAGTAGGCTCGCGGTACTCCTCGGTATCACCAGCTAAACACAACACGAACAGGGGTAAGACTAGGTACGCGACAATTTAAATTCGAATAATTAAATCCAAATTTAAATTACGAGGCTAAACATGCTCAAAATGATCCCCGAAAAATTCTACACGACATTCTCGACGAGACGAATTTAACAGAATAATTTTGAGAATCTTTTGAGACCAAATGGAGTTCTCCAAAAATCCTCGAAGATTTAGACTACGAGAAACTAAACTAATCACAAATCGATTAGCCTAAAGGAACACGCGGGACGCTCTGCTCTTCCATCTAACTACCCTCACTAGCAACCAACTCCACGATCTACTGAAGAGAAAAAACACGAGAAGGATTTGATAGCTTGCCACAGGTTCGGTTGCCGGATTGAAATCGACGCGGATCGGAGACGGGGCGCAAGACAGAAGTGTTGAACTATGCGGGAACCGGTCGGGACGGCACCAGTCGGTGACGGGATCGGCGACGTGGCTTAGAGACGGAAACAGCGTGGGAACGATGGAATCGGCTCGGGGATGGATGGGAACTGGGTCGGCGACGCGGTGGACGGGGACGGGAACGGCGCGCGACTCGATGATGGTAGACGGAGATGCGGTGAGGGTGCGGAGACGCGCGGACGGATCGGCGACGGTTGACGGAGTCGCTGTCGCGCGGCGTGCAGGATGGAGACCGAAGACGCGCGGGGAATCGTCTCGCGCCTGGGGACAGAGACCGGAACGGCGAGCGTTGATGGCGACGGGAATGGATCGAGGTGGCGCGTTGAGGGATCGGCGACGCGGAGCGCTTGGAGCGGCGCGACCTCTCGCTTCGCCCGATCTCTTCTGCTGCTCTCACTTGGGAAGGGAGAAAGAAATGAGGGAAAGAGAGAGGGGTTGGTGGGATGGTGTAAAATAAAGGGGGTATTTATAGAGGAGTTAAATGGGCGAGGTTTGGGAATTAATTAAGGCTGTGGGAATTAATATCAGCCCTACAATGCTCGTGAACTGAATTTTTGGCACCAGAAAAATAAAAATAAAAAGAAATTCCAGATTTAGTACCGAACGAAAATTGGGACACAATCGACACTTCGTTTATTTCGAAAATTCCGGGATGTTACAAGTTATCCATATCTTTTAACACCCCCTCTAAAGCTTATGGTGGATCAACAACACTGAGTTTAGAGAGGAACAAACTATGCTGTGCTCTAGTCAACCTATAGCTCCGAAGACACATAACAAAGATCAACCACCTGATCATGAACTTGAGTTCGGGTAAAGAACACATCCACACCGATGTACTTGGAGAGCTCATGCTTCACCAGATGTTGGGTCATCGCCATGGCTCCTGTACTGTCAGAGTGAAGAGGTGTTGGGTCTGTCATAGGGACACCAAAATCCTCAAGCAATCACAGTAACAAACAAAGCTCCACTATCAACAATGCCATAGTATATATGCAAAGCCTCAGCACTATAACGAGATACTGCAGTCTACTTTATTCTTCAAAGCAATGAGAGAACCACCCAAAAAAAATACAATAAGCAGATACACAAAGGGAATTTGAAGCATCACTAGTCCAAGTAGCATTAGAGTAAACACGACGATTCAAGGACTTGAGCGGAGTGTGGAAAGAAAAGACAACGGGAGCAAGTGCCATGCAGGTAGCATAGAATGTGACTATAATGAGTGTGAGTAGGAGTGGAAATGAACTGACTAAGCATATACATAGCATGATAATTATCAAGACGAGTGACACCAAGGTAGACAAGACTCCTAACAAAATGACGGTTATGAGTAGGATCCTCAAGGGGCTGACCGTCAGTAGGACGAAGCTGGAGGTTCAGCTCCATGTGATTCTCTGCAGTATGCTCATCAGTCAAAAAGACTCGAGCAATAAGATCGTGAATGTACTTTTTTGAGATAGAATGATCCCCTCAGAAAAGGAAGAAACCTCAATCTCAAGAAAATACCAAAGAGGTCCAAGGTCGAACATCAAGAACTGCTCACTAAGCCTAGTGTTAGCGACAATATACTGCGAATTATATCCTGTAATAATCATATCATCAATATATAGGAGAACAAGAGTATGACCTCGAGTAGATGAGTGAATAAAGAGCGCAAGATCATGGTCACTAGAAAAGAAGCCATCAGCTAGAAACAACAGAAGAGAAATGCTCAAACCAGGCATAGAAAGAACACCTAAGCAACAAACAGAACCCTGAGGAGCAGAGTACCATAGAGGAGGTTGCATATAAACAATCTCATGAAGCTCACCGTTAGGAAAACATTATTAATGTCAAGCTGAGAAATAGACCAGTTCTACACAGAGGCAATAACCAGAAGTGTGTGAATCGTAACCACATGAGCGATCAAAGCAAATGTCTCATCAAAGTGTCGACCCTGCTCTTGCTGGAAGCCGCATGCAACATGATGAACCTTGTATCGCTCAAGAGAATCTTCGGAGCGGGTCTTAATCTTGTAGACCTACTTACATGTGGTAGGACGAACACTGGATTGAAGAAGAATGATCTCCCAAGTACCCATACGCTCAGTAGCAGCAAGCTCCTCTACCATCACATCCTAGCAAACCTGATGGCGGACAAAATCATGATAACAAGTAGGCTCTGAATAGAGCCATAGAGGCATATGCACAAGGATCAAACCAATCTGGAAGCCAACTAGCACAACCACTATGTTGAGGAGTTGACTCAGGGATAGGCTCCGGTGAAGGAGCAGGTGGTGGTGAGGGAGCAGGTGTTGATGAAAGGAAGAGTTGTGGGGGAAGACGAGGCCTCATCGAGCGGGGAAACATTAGGAGATGACATAATTCTATGACTATAAGTATGTGTCACGATGCCTTCACGATATAGTTAGGAACCATAGCAGAAGGCTCCGAATACGTAACTGCTGGAGAAGAAAGATTTGTGGAAGGAAGCGAGATACACAGAATGTGGGTAGGAGCAACTACTGTATCCGAAAGACAAGAGAGAGGCTCAACTAAAGAACTCTACAAAGTATCAGAAGAAGATGGAGATAAAAAGGACAAGACTCATTGAAGACAACACCTCGAGAAGTCCGTATCCTACGAGCATCAGGGTTCCAGCATCGGTAACCCTTATGCTCCATTGTATACCCAAGAAAGACACACTCAACCAATTATGAGGTGAGTTTGGTATGCTCTCTAGGGAGTAGAAGAACGATCAAGCACAACCAAATAGGTGAAGTGAAGAAGAAAATGCCCAAGAAGCTACTCAAAGGGAATGCTGCCCTTGAGAGAGGTAGAAGGCTAGATGTTTATGAGGTAAATGGTGGTGGTGGTGCTGTCAGGCAGGTCCTGCAGAGTGGTACTTCCTATGGAACACCCCTCCTAAGCCCTCAACGTCGACCCTCCTCAACTCTTCACTGGCGGCCACTACCCTCTATCCCTATCGGAAATGGGAGGCCTCGACCACAACCATTCCTCAAGTCTACCTCTACTCTCCGTTCACGTAAGGATCAAGGCATTTGCACTCCCGATATCCATGTGATCCAAGTGAGCTGCTGGGTAGTAGCTGGAGGAGGGAGAATGAGGGAGGGAAGAGAGGGAGACGGGCTGGGTTAGTTGGGCTAGAAAAAGAGAGACAGGGCGGTGCCTCATATATGTGGAGGAGGAGAAGGGAAAAGGAGTGGGCCGAATAGGGAAAAGAGGAGTGCACTCGGCCCAGTTGAGAAAAGGGTTTGGATATTTTCCTAGACCTCTAATTTTTAAACAAATTCCTCAAAATTCAAATTGATTTCAAATGAAATCTCGTGAATAAACTCAAAGCAAAGTTTGAGAGATAAAAAACCAATAAAAATGAAATCACTCACTCGACCAATTTCATAATTTATATTTTTATGAAATTTCTTGATTTTAGGGTATTGTTTTAAATTAAAATTTTAAATTTTGGAATTGCTAGGAATTCAACTAGGAGATATATATTCAAAGTTTTAAATGAGGAGATATAAATTTAAGGGAAAATTGGATTGATGACACTTAAAGATGATGATTTTAGAAATTTACCATCAAACCGCTCTGGTACATATATGTACCACTGAAAGTCCGCGTTACTTAGAAATCTACCATTCCGTCATTTTCACTGATAACGTCATTAGTTTGGACCTTTTTACTCTTCTCCACTTCTTCTTTTACCCCTCCTGTCTTCTTCCTTAGTTCCATTCACGAGCTGCTTCAGATTTGCCCCGCTTGAGCTCGTGTGCAGATCAAGGAGCTCCTCCAGTGCACCCCTCTCTCCCCCCTGCGCCGCTGTCTCCCTCTACGCTGCTCTCTCGCCCTGCGCCCCTCTGTCCCCCCTGCAAGCCCTCACCCCATGCCCCTCTGATCTCCCCTATCCCCTACTTTCTCCATTCCCTAACCATGTCAGAGGGGTCACTAGGGAAGGGCCTGGCAGAGGGTGTCACCTGTGAAGAAGGGATCCAGTGGGGTGTCACTGGTGACGGATCCAGAGGGTGGGGGGGGGGGGGGTGGGGGCATCGTCGAGGAAGGGGTTGGCGGGGGCATCACCGAGATGCTGGTCTAGGGGTAGCACCGAGGAAGAGGACGGCGGCGGTGTTGCCGGAGAAGGGCGTCAGCAGCGAAGGAACCGGCGGCGGCCAGAACCTAGCCGGGTTCAGCTGCGGCCAAGCCTAGGTGCGCGTCCGTGCGTCGTGAATGAAATAGCCTCGCTGGATCTGTCTGTGGAGAGCTCTGGTTTGACATTTGGATAAGGCGCAAGTTTGTCATTTCCAATTGTCAATTCGTTTTAAAAAAAATAAAAAAACATGTTAATCCTAACAGAACTGAACGGAATGGTAGATTTATAAGAAATGCGAACTTTTAGTGGTATATATATGTACCAGAGTGGTTCAATGGTAAATTTCTAAAGTCGTCATCTTTGGGTTTCGTCAATCCAATTTTTCCTAAATTTAAAGTTCAGCACATATATTACATTGTATTAACTGAATCTGATTGATATTGAGATCATTATCAGAAAATTATGTAGTCTCTTTTTTTCATTTTTGCCCCGGGCCACCCAAATCTCAGGACCGGCTCTTTATATGTATGATGGATTTTGGAAAACCTAAATATCACCAATGACACGATGCAAAAAAAAAAGTGCAATATTTAATTTTTGAACTCTACCAAAAGCATAACTGAAACAGCTTATCACTATATGATATAAATCACCTTGGGTCATGGCCATTATGTGCAATGTAAAGTAAAGGTACTCGTTCTATTTCCTCGAGAGTCTGAAATCAGAGAACAACACTGCAAAACATTTTTCACGTGTACCTTTTTTACATAATTTAGTTCATACATGGAGTACGGTTTTCATCAGCTAGAGAAAAGGGAAGCCTGTTGGAGGACTTGCTTTGAATCCACTTGTAACCATATACTACTAGGTAGTCTAGGTACAACAATACAGATGTGCGCTGCAGTCCAAGGCATCAACTTTTTGAAGTGTGCATTGCATGCTTGCAGTTGGTATTTATTTAAATCTACCTATGCTGATAAGTGAAGGACGGATGGCACCATATATCAGGAGCATTCGTTCTCCCTTAGTTCTTACCCTCCATCCTTTTTTTCTAGGGTATGAGAATTAAGAAAAGTGAAAAAGGTGGGATGTTCTGAAAATGAGAAAAGAGATATGTTGGAGCTGTATTGGGAAGAGAAAAAGTTGTCTCGGGACGTGAGAACGAGTTACAATTTGGGAAATTTTGAAGAATACAGATTGACATATAATTTGGGAGAGGGAGTAGCATATATAAAGCAGATTACAAATGTGTGTTATTTAATTTTCCTCCAGATGTAAACTTGTAGTATAGTACAGCTCTTAACTATAGATAACGAGTAGCTTCAGAATTTTTCATTGGATTTCAACTCAGTAACTTGCAACTCTAAACTCGAGGCACGACTCACAGTCCAAAAAGCACCCATCTCAAAGCCCATTAGGAAACAGTTTCACAGATGCTAGTTGCAGCTTTGTTTAGGTGCTAGTCCACCCCAATGGCTAGTTTGTTTATAGGGTCCCTTTGCATGTGCATGCCATGGAGTACATGGTTCGTTTTCTGACAGTCCAGTGGCGCCATGTGAACTCTGTCTCTTCCTTTTACTCCACGAGTCCCGAAAACAAACCATGTGCTCAACTTTGTTTTATTCTGATAAAATTCATGTGTTCTGAAACAGTGATCGAAGCATCTTCTTTGAAGGGTCGTTTGCAATGCGTGGAGATGATGTGCACCAGACACCATGCGGCTATAAAGTGGTAATCACCCGTCTGTTGGTCCAGCGCAGCTCTTACTTTGAGTAGCACGCACAAATCCACATCCCATCGGTTTATCTTCTGCCTCTTGGAGGCTTGAGAGGAGCCGTGTTTTCCCAAGGGCAGCTGAGAAGAAAATCTAAGCGCAATGGCTCACCTGCTGTTTCATGGCACCCTTGATGCCACCATCATTGATTCCAAAGGCTTCAAATATGACATTCCCAAGGTCAGCAACGTATACATCACTGTGATTCATACAACCCAGCTTATACACACCCGTTGATAAAATAGTGTAAACTCATGTTTTTGTTCCTTTGCCAAACTTTAGAACAGAATGCGGATGCGTTGTATTCCCTCTGTCACTATACCACAGCCCATCTATATTGACTGTTTTTCTGTCGTTATAAGCCACTGTAACGACCGACGGTCGATCGCTAAAGATATATACCTACGGACCTGGTCTGTCATTGATAATGACCATCCCGCAGAGCCGGATTAGTCTGCCAACAGACTTGTCCGTTGTATGGGCGGACTCCAGAGAAGGAGCACCCTGGACAGTTCAGACTAGTCTGCCCCCAGTCTAGTTCGGGCTCTACTCGAATTCCAGAGAGATGAACTCTAGCCATTGAGCCTAGAGGTCCAGACTTGTTCGGCCTATTCGGACTAATCCGAGCCTGGAATGCTTTTGAAAAGTTTCTTTTGATTGATCTATATAAACCTTTGCCCCCAACACCTCGGACTTACCAAAACATTGAGATTCGTTTTAAATCACACCCTGAGATCCTCTAACATCCATTCCACTACTTTCCAAGCTCTTCATTGAATTCTCTAAGGTTTGATTGAAGGAAGAGGAGATCGTGAGTTCATTTCATCTCATATTCGCATTGAGCACTTGATCGTTTTCATTGCTGGTATTGCTTGATCTATTACTCCTGAGGATTCATCTCCTATACAATTAGGTGTCAATTAGAATCCATCACAATTGGTGTGGTGCCATCTAAAAGGTTTGTATCACCCCTTTGATTTAGTGATGAACCAAGTTTGATCTTTGTGATTGCTTGGAGAGGTTTAAGGTTGAAAGTCACCCGGTCCTTTGTGCATCCCTTAATGGAGACCTAGGCTTCTTTGTGGAGCTGAACTTCGCTGAAAAATCCTTGTGTCTCTTACCTCTTTTTTGTTGTTTCTATTTAAATTTTCGTTGCTGTCACAGACTAGTCTGAAGACAAGTCCGCCCTACCCGAACTAGTTTGTGTCCTATTTATATTGATAAAATTGTTTTTAGTGGCATCTTTTTCAGGTTGTTGCCTATTCACCCTCCCTATAGGCAACTTTCAACGGGAACAACTTGGTGGGCGGCCATGCTTCCGCTGGTCACAGGACTTCGACAGAAGCGGCAAATGGGGGTCGAGCAAACTCCCAGGTCGGACAACCTAGAAGTGGGCCCAATTGCCCCAATCTTTGCTCTATTAGCTCTTTGATGGGACCTAGGTCTTGTAAAGTGGGTAAATAATCATCTATAATATCTATATAATTATCACCCACTAACTATCAAAACTAACACCAAAGCGAGCCACATCATCTTTTTTGTTTCTACCGTCCGATTATAGCCCTCTATTCATCCTGGCCGTTAACATTTATCTGCCTCTCCATTTAACCCCTTGCTGCCCCGTGCCGCAAAGAGCGTCGCCCCCTCCTCTCTCCGTGCCCACCAGGTGTTAATCACCTCATAATTTTTAAATATATTTGCTTTGCTTCTCATTATTTATTTTAAATATTTTAATATTCACTGTAATCAGTTAAAAATTCCCGCGGAAATGTGCCAGGGAATCATCTAGTTTTGTGGATGTTTATTCCCTTTTGGGGGGCTGAAAATCCTTGTGCCTACCCCTCATTGGTTCCTCCCTTAGTTACTTGTGCTTTACTCAATTCTGAGTATAAATCACCTGCATATATAAATTCACAAACACTTGTAGAAATAGTTAGTAATGATCTCCTACCATTGGTTGTCACTTGGGTATCATATATGTGGGGATTTGACAGTTGTCAGGATCATATACCTCGGGTTTCTATGGCCACAGACCAACCAAAAAGCCCAGCTACAAAGGACGGCCCATCATGTCAAAGGCCACATTAGAATTCGTAAATGATTTGACTCCACCAAGATAAGGCTCGTCTTACCCCTGGGTCGGCACCGCCATCTTGTTCGATCTCCGGGTCAGGCACCGCTTGCTCGTCTGACCCTAGAGTCAGGCATTGCCTTTGGACGACCAATGCCCGAAAAGAGCAGAGATTCCTAACACTACGCAGCAGGCGCTGTCCATTGGACAGTCGAGGGAAAGATGGCTTTGTCTCGTCCACGCTGGACAAAGGATGGAGACGAGGATGACGACATGATGACCTGGTGCTCAGAAGCTATTAGGCGTAACAATTCCGAGATGCTCACGGTCCCACCCATTAGGGGCCGCTCGGTTATGTAGGCGCCAAGCCTTTTAACTCCCGCATGACCCCCATATAAGGTCACACAAGGGATCCTAGAGAGAACGATTGACACAACTGAAGCATACTTGGCACTCCAAAGACCTAGAGTTCTTGCTCGAGCTAGAATTCTAGCCACGTTGTAATCCACTTTGATCAAACTCTAAGATCCATACATTCTACTCTGGACGTAAGGTATTATGCCTCCATTGCGGTCCGAACCAAGCTAAAATTCTTTTGAGTCTTCAGTAGACTAGGCCACATCAATAAGAGGGATGCACAGATCCTCCTCCTATACACAAATTGTACTATGCCAGTGATATGAAGCACCGACAATGGTCAAATATGAGATTTAAGGGCCACCAATATTTAACAATAAAGAGCAATTTCTGAGAAACTTTAGAGACTAGAACAACTTCCTTTGCAGTAGTTACAAGCACAACTAGTAAACGATGTGCATAGCAATGGGCATAAAAGCATAAGGGCACTCTCGAAGAATGAATGCTTGCAGCCGTTCAGCCCCTCCCCCCAACTCATGTTACTAGCACCGTGATACACTAGGCCTCGAAGGTTCTTTAAATCAAAACCATGGTTGGACAATACAAAACTTATTTCTGCTTTCAACGTCAATGCTTTTGTGTTCTTACATGTTTCAACTCGAAGAACCATTCTTGGCAAAACACCTTCAGTATTAATGAATCTGAGAACTATTTTCATTTAATCTCTTTTTGAAATCACCATTTCTGAAATAAAAATAATTGAGAACTTTGCATTACGTATCTACTCATGGAGAGTTCCTTGTGAATCTCAGGTGACGTGTACTTAGTCACATAGCGGAGCATTCTCCAAAACAACACTTCCGATTTCCAGATTAAATTCTGCAATAAGCCTGATCAATTCAACAAATTTCCTTTGTGTTTTGACTAGGGTGACTCGTCATGACCTCTAAAAGCACAAGATTGAAATGTTAACCACTTAACAGCTGCAATAGATATTCTCAGACTGTAGCATCCCACCTCAAGAATGGATC
>BCLG01000315.1:72891-84457 GCA_001602295.1 Zoysia matrella
CGGGCCCCGCAGGTTGGTGAGAGGAGGGGGAGAGAGGGAGGCGGCTAGGTCGGCAGGGGAGTTGGGCCATGCAGGGGGAGTGTTGGGCTAGCGGGGGAGGGAGAGGGAATGGGAGAGAGAGAGAGGGAAAGGGCCAGAGAAAGGTTTTGGAGTTTTTCTTTTTTTTCTTCTGTTTCTATTTCTTTAATTCTTTTCTTTATCTCTTATAAATCTTGATTAAGTATTTATCCAAGGCAATTATTTAGATGCTATGCAATGACATAAAATGCATGACATGAAATGCAACCTTAGCAATTTATTTGGAAAAGAAAATTTATTCTACTCTAAATTGTGAAATGTATTTAAGAAATTTGAAATTTTAATATTTTGCAAATGTTAAATTTTAGGCTATTATTTATGAACTAGCACAATAGATTAGCATGAATAATTATAAAAATAAAGCACTTAATCTCTAATCACTGTAGGTTTCATGCATATTATACTTAAATAAAGTATTAAAAGGCACACGTATGCACCTCACATGCATTATAGTACAATAGTGCACATACCACCAGTTCGCCTTACTAGAGTAGCTATAAGGATAAAATCAAGTAATTAATCATTAGAAAACACCACACAATAGAAAAATTAAATGATTCATTGTTAGCGGATAAAAATCATGTGTATAGAAAGGCAACACAAATGACAATACACTACACACACCTACAGCTAAAGCTGCTCATAAGCGCGCTTCTGTTCATGTCTATATGCCGGCACTACAACTTAGTCTAATAAATCATGTACACATCACTGCTTATACCCCTGCATATGCATGAGGCTGTGCTCGCTATGTGCCTTGAAACCGTGTACAATGCACCATGCACAAAGCATACCATTAGCACATGCCTCATAGGAGTGCTTACCATAAAAATATTAGTGTTGCCTACACTATAGCACATACACGTAGGTAGCACCTCCACTCATGCTAGTAGAATATGCACTCTGCTCATATAGCTCCCCTTGCATCAAACCTAGGAAACCGTTCACTGAACCTTACCCGAAACCAATAACCAATGCATCATGCATGACTTGCATTAGGTTTTCCTCGTGGAGTTTAATTGATTTTATTCGTAATTTTTTGATCTTATCGATTCTTTTCGACCTTTGTTTATTTTTACGGTAGTTTGATTAGGCTTATTCTATCATGTAGTCATTGTCGGGTTCGAGAGAGAGTGATGGATTTCAAAAGGAGCTAGAAGTACTGACATACAAGAAGAGGCGTGAAGACTGGACCCCAAGACCGAACCTCAAGACTTGAATCTAGAAGACAAGCTTTGAAGATTAAGGGCTTGCAGGTGAGCTCTGACCATATTTAACCTATGTTTTGCAAATGCTTCTATAGTGCCTATTTATACTGCTATGCATGATATTTTGATTTAAAATATTGTGTTAGTTATAATCCTAATTGGTTGATTGGCACATTGATATTAATGTTGGCTACTAGACATTAATATTAATTATCTTGATTACCCGTTGATACCACCACCCTTGTTAACCATAAGATTTCCGTCGTTAAATTTTATTAACAAACGAAAAGTTGCCTTGATATTAGAATGCATAGGAACCCCCTGTGATGCTACGCATCAATACATCACTCACCAATATTTTATAAAATGCGTTAAAATGTGCTTGGTGGTGTGGGTAAAATAAAATGGGATGAGTGATAGAACAACTGGTGCTAGGTGAAAAATGGGTATTTTTGGTTGGGGACGAGGCTTGTCCTTTGTGCATGGTGATTGGAGAATAGTTGTGTGTTTTAGTATTTAGCTATGTGCTTTGATAGGACCCACCTCTCGTGGATAGCACTCGCCCTGTCATATAAGGACCGGTTCGTTAGCGCTCAGCTTAGTGATTACGTACAACCACAGAACCTGTAATGGACAGGACTTACCATAACTTATTGGCATCTACCATATGCTACACTTGGTGGCCAGTAGGGCACGAGGGACCAAGGATGGATACTCGGGGATGTATGTACCCGAGCGATTCAACTCAGAGGAAAAAGAAGTACATGCGCTCAATGTATCTGAGTCTAGGAGGAAAATGAAGTACCTGAGAACTCAAAGAAAAGTGAGTACTTGTATTTTAGCCCTTGGTTTGCTTCCCGAGGTGTACATATGGGGATACTCGGATAAGGTGGGACTAGCGTTACGTTTCTCTCTTGCAAAAGAGCGTAGCCTGTGGGTACAGTGTACAACCTCTATAGAGTTTAAAATCCTTCCGAAATGGCTGTTGTCTCAGTATCGAGACACTAATGTCTGAATACTTAACTATTAGGCTCAATATATCTCCTTGATTGTGTGAGTGGGTGTAGATGCCTGTGATTTGGAAAAGTGTCTGGATCGGGTATTGGAGGCCCTTCCAGTTAAAATTTGGGAACTGACGGGAATGGTTTATTCTCCCGCAGGTCCACCCATTAAAATATGATAAGAAAACATTTTTATCATCTCTGGTTTAAACTTTCTGTAGTGAACCTTGTATAAAACTAGATTTTTGCAAATCAACCCTATGCCTTATTCCTTGCTACAACCAAATATGCATCCATATATTTATACCCATGCTTAGTGTTAGGGCTTACTGAGTACTTTATGTACTCACCCGTTTGCATTTTTTGGTTTTAGATAGAGAAGACTGCGTAGGCAACGATGTGCTTAGTTTTGTTTTGCTTCCCAATTCTGCTTGTGATTTTGGGCTTGGTTTTCCGCTGCTTGCTTCACTTTTAATTGGTCAACAGAGGTTGGATCATAGAGATCTTTACCGCGCTGCCGCTAAAAGTTTTGTATCAGGTATACTTTTTTTAATTCGAAGTATGTTTTTGATATACATTCTGTTGTGTATATGTGTATCAGCTACTGATCCAAGGACTGATACGTGTTGTACAATGCATCTTAGAAATGGGGTGTAACAACCAGCTTGAAGACACCAAAGTTGCAGCAGCAGCAATGACAAAAGGCTACAACATCGACACTGATTGGTATGCAGATACATGGGCTACAGACCATATAACTAATGATCTAGAGCACCTGCACTTCAAGGAGAAGTACACCGGAGATGACCGAGTTCAGGTGACAAATGGATTAGGTTTGTCCATCTCTCATGTAGGAAATTCATACATTGCAACTGGTTCTAAATCCTTACTGCTTGATAAAATTCTTCATGTTCCTAAAATTAACCGACACCTTCTGTCAGTTCATAAACTTACCTCTGATAATGATGCCTTTGCTGAATTTCATCCAACTCATTTTCTTCTCAAGGATCGAGCCACGAAGAACACTCTGCTCACAGGAAGATGTAGAGATGGCTTGTACTCCATTCCAAATAAACCGGTGCAAGCTTTTCTGACTGCCAGAGTTACTCGTGAACTGTGGCACTGAAGGCTTGGTCACCCATCTCCTTCAATTGTTCATCGTGTCTTAGAAAGCATAGGCTGTCCTGTAGCTCCAAATAAAAAAATCCTTCTGTGTGTGAGGCTTGCCAACAAGGAAAAAGTCATCAACTGTCATTTAAACCTTCTGTTCATGTAACAACTAGACCTTTAGAGCTGGTTCACACAGATGTGTGGGGACCTGCCAGAGTGTCAGTCAATGGTTACAGATTTTATGTGAGCTTTGTTGATGATTATAGCAGATTCACATGGATATATTTTCTTAAGCATAAATCTGAGGTAGAATGTACCTTCCTTAAATTTCAGAAACATATTGAATTATTGCTTGGTCTGAAAATTCAACAGTTCAGTCTGATTGGGGTGGGGAGTATCATAAACTTCATAAGTATTTTGATGCCGCAGGAATCAGCCATCACATCTCCTGCCCACATACACACCTACAAAATGGTCTTGTAGAGAGAAAACATAGGCATATAGTTGAGACACGGCTGACATTGTTGGCACAAGCACATATGCCTGTTCGATTTTGGGATGATGCCTTTTTCTCTGCTTGCTTCCTAATAAATAGAATGCCCAGCCGTGTTATTGATAACACCACTCCTGTTAGTCGTCTACTAGGCAAGGATCCCAATTATTCAATACTCAAAGTATTTGGTTCAGCTTGTTACCCAACCTCAGACCATACAATCGTAGAAAATTAGATTTCAGGACAAATCAATGCACTTTCATAGGCTATTGTCCTGATCACAAAGCCTATAAATGTTTAGATCAAACAGGAAGAGTGTGTATCTCACGAGATGTTGTTTTTGATGAAGACACTTTTCCTTTTGCTTCCTCTCACACACAAGAGCCATGTACTCCAGCTAAGCCTAAACAATCTCTCCCACTGTCTTACTACACAGAACAATATGAAATTCCGACAACAAGCAGTAATACTGATAACAGTCTTGCAATGTGTGTTTTTCCTGCTATGAATGGCCTAACCACATCTGAGCATGCTCTCCCTGGTAGTACCGCCTCTTTGCTTGCAGGTTCTCCTGATCATCACCATTCTGCTCCAGTTGAGGATATTACCACTGCTTCAACAGATGATACAGTCGGTGTCAATTCAACAGAAACTGCACTTCCTGCTGCTTCAACACAAACCCAGCATCCTATGCAAACAAGACTCAAGAACAATATTGTGAAGAGGAAAGAATTCACTGATGGCACTGTGACATACTCTGCAGTTATTGGTAATCAACAGTACTCTTATTCTGAACCTCATACATATATTGAAGCTTTACAGCATCCATCATGGAAAGCAGCAATGCAAGAAGAGTACTCTGCACTTCTCAGGAATAATACCTAGGAACTGATTCCACCAAAGAAAGGTATCAATTTGATTGATAGTAAGTGGATTTTTAAATTCAAGAGAAAGGCTAATGGTAAGGTTGACAGATTCAAAGCTCGACTAGTAGCTAAGGGGTTGAGACAGAGGTTTGGCATTGATTATACTGATACATACAGCCCTGTTGTTAGTGAGAATTCTTTTGTCACTTGTAGTTAGTAGAGGCTGGTCACTGAGACAAATTGACATTCAAAATGCCTTTCTCCATGGTGATTTTGATGAAGAGGTTTTTTATGAAGCAACCTCCAGGTTTTGAAGATCCAAGTGTGCCCTCTACTCACATTTGTCATCTGAAAAAGGTCCTGTATGGCCTGAAACAGGCTCCTAGAGCTTGGCACTCTAAGTTGACTAGCAAACTTTAGTCTCTGGGATTCCTTCCATCTAAAGCAGATTGCTCCCTATTTATTTTCCACCAGGACAGTCTCATTATGTATATGCTTATTTATGTTGATGATATAATTATCATCAGTTCCTCCAACAGTGCCACTGATAAGCTTATTCAGAAGTTGTCTGATGATTTTGTAGTGAAGGATCTTGGTAAGCTGGATTATTTTCTAGGCATTGAAGTTAAGCATGGACAAGGGGGACTAATACTGTCACAGCACAGATATGTTCAAGACTTACTTCAACGAGCCAATATGCATCAGTGTAGAGAAATTTCTACTCCCATGGCCTCCACTGAAAAGTTAGCAAAAGATCAAGGTACAACATTGACTAGAGATTCTATTTTCCAGTACAGAAGTATAGTGGGAGGCTTGCAATACATAACCATCACAAGGCCAGACTTGTTGTTTGCTGTCAACAAGGTGTGTCAATTCATTCAGAATCCTACTGATATACACTGGGCAGTAGTAAAGAGAATTCTGAGGTATGCAAAGGGAACATCCACTCAAGGACTGAAATTTTAGAAAACACCTATTGCAACACTGAGTGCGTTCTCAGATGCAGACTGGGCTAATTGTGTTGATGATCGTTGCTCAACGAGTGGATTTGCAGTATTTCTGGGATCTTATCTCGTATCTTGGAGTTTTCGCAAACAACCAACAGTTTCAAGGTCCTTAACTGAAGCAGAATATAAAGCTATAGCTAATATTGCTGCAGAAATAATCTGGATTCAGTCACTCTTAAAAGAACTAGGAGTATTTCTGAGTAAAGCTCCAGTTCTGTGGTGTGATAATTTGGGTGCAACATATCTTAAAGCAAATCCCATGTTTCATGGAAAAAAAAAGCATGTTGAAGTGGACTTCCATTTTCTGCGTGAACAGGTTGCAAGAAAAGCATTAGAAGTTAAATTTATCTCATCAAAGGATCAAATTGCAGACATCTTCACCAAATCGTTGTCCAAGGTACCATTCAAGTTTATATGTGGAAATCTCAACCTAAACCAACCTGGTTAAGATTGAGGGGGAATGTTAGAAGATAAGCCTCAACGGTAGTCAGTAGCAGAGTCAGTGAAGACTGCTTCTTCTGCAGAGCCAAGGTGATCACGTCCATGGGCAGTTAGTAGCATTACGTGGTAGTGTGTATGTGATTTCCGAGTCTTTAGCATCGTGATTCCATTTCCTGTTATTCAAGATCTCGTTGTAACAAACAGTGATGCAATGGCTTTGCCTATATAATGAAAACAACACCCGAACAGGTGACTTGCGCTTTACAATTCTTTACATGCTGGACACGCCGTTGATGCCCTTGAGGTCTAGAAGCTTTGTAGTACTTCAATTTCAGTTGCATTGAACCTAGCTTTAAGTATGCCCTCTGCTCTTCATTTTGCTGGTTGCTTGGATACTGTTATATTTGTGGATGTATTGACGGATCCCACTCCAAGAACTCAATGCCCTGAAATACAACATTCTTATGTACGATTTCTAGGCTCAATTATGGGAACAAGAACTGAAGCTTGATCTTCCTCCACAGTCTCAGTCTGATTGTTCAATTCATCTCTTTCTCTTTTTTTTTTGAAAAATGAATGGATATCTTGCTGTTGTTTAAGCATTGTTACCTAGATAAAAGATCAAATCTAGTTATGACAATTCAGCTTATCCTAATTTTACATTTGAGGAGAACAAAAAAACACACTCAGTTGATGACGACAAAGGTTCTGCAGCTTGCAAACAGCAAGGAGCAGAGCCGTGCAGTCGATGCCAATGAAGCATGCTTCAATGAACCATGCCGATTCGTGCCGGGCGAGCTGCTGGACAAATCATCTATCAGTAGTCCAGCGGGCGGCAGCGATGGCGTCAGTTGCTTCTACTCCCCATTTGTGTGCTTCAATTAACCATGCGTGCAAGTTGATTACTTCTCTTTCGCTCTGGCAGTCTGGCCGATTACTCCCAATTGATACTATTAATTTGTTGGGCTGGTCGCTTGGGTGCTTGAGTCATGGGCTTTAGGGTAGGATTAACTAGCTAAAGTCACTACGTTTCAACATTTTCCCGGGCTGCAAGTGATCCTTGAGTCCTGAATTTAGCTAGAAAGATGTAGAAAAACATCCTCATCTCATGATATCTTCAATTTTCCATAGCGTGCGTGCTTTTTGGTGATATGGAGTTATGATTACATATACAATAAGTAGGTGCATGTTTCCTGTCTGGCATTAGTAGTCACTAGGATGATAGTTTCTGAGAGGCGGAAATTGGTGTGGTTCATTTTCTGGTGGTAGTCGTGAGACATTATGAGTCGAGCTGCAGAGGAGGCTTCTACTCTCTCCGGTTTTAAAATATTGACACCGTTGATTTTTTATATCAACTTTGACCAAATATGTAAAATTTTATTATTATTTGCTTTATCATTAATGGAATTTAAATCACGGCTAAAAATTTTGCACATTGAAATAAATTTTAGACGAATGGTAAAAGTTGATGTTGAAAGTTTAACGGTGTCAATAATTTAAAACTAGAGGGAGTATTTTGTATGGCTCTATTTGTTGTCTTCATTTTACTCCAAAGTTTTTCGTCATCTTTTGATAGTAACTTAATTACTGTAGCTTGTAATGTTGAATTTGGTTGGCCATGTCTTTGCCTTGAGCATTATTTTTTGTATTAATATCGAGCTGTAATGCTGAGAGATGATGTTGTACTTTTCATATGCTGTAGATATTCTGAAGCTAGTCATGTCTGTGTGCTAGCTGAGAGTCAAGATTGTTGACCTCTATAACAAGAGTGGCCCTTTCATAAGAGAACAATAATCTGCCAGTCTTAGCCCCCTAGGTAGAGACTATCTGTCAGCTTTTCCAGCAGATTATCTATAATCTCTACCAAGGGCTTTACCCAAAATTCACTCAGCATCAAAAGCAACAAAATTCAGGTAAAAAAATTAACCTGCGAGATAAAGCGGAGGGTGCAAAGCTTATCCGGCTCACCGTGGTCCTCACAAAATGATTTACTTATTTTGTCCCTACCATTTTCGTGAAATTTACATACTTGCTTTCGCCAGTCCTGCAGCCATCGGTCTCTCTCAACATGGCAGAGTGGGGGCGGCTGCCATGAATCCTCCATCGCGTCCAGCAGCTAGAGTCTCCAAGAGTTCTAACCACACCGAAGGGAAACAGGGAAATCCAGAGGAGGAGCATCCACCCAAACAACCGATGGTGCGGAATCGGCTCCAAGTAGCAGCATAACATCGACCCCAAGAAGCGGTCGTGCAACATCTTTCCCGTCAATCGCTGACCCTCATTTGAGAATAAAATGGTACTTAATAACTTTATTATGATTAATTAGAAACATTAAAGAAAATCAAGGGATGCATGAAAAAGAACTTGTAGGTGCACAAATGTTGGGTTGGTGTCTTCAGATTCTAGGAGCAACGCTTATTAAAATGGACGCCTCGGTCACTTACTCCAATTGGACATTCTACATATGGATGAAAAGCTAAAAAGTTAAACCAATATCACCTTCAAATTCGACTGAAGTCATCGGAAATCATCAGAACAAGTTCACATCCAGAATATGTTGAATTGCTGCTACAACAGATTTTAGCCTTTGGCCGTGTATTTTTTTATAGACCCATTACTATTTAGGTTTGCACCCTAATGATGCCCGTATGTCCTATATAAACAGTACCACCACCATTAGAGTTGGGTTTGTTTAGATTATTTTATGAGCAAATCCCTTATTCGCCCTAAAAAATTTATCCAATCGCTTATTCGCTCTTAAAATTTTAAGGATGATAACGGGTTGGGTTTGGGTCAGTTTTGGGTTGGATGAAGCAAAAATTCACCTAACAAAGATGAATTCTGGGCATTTTGATTTTTTTCAACTTAGATGAGTAAAAAATATGCTTTTACTAGTTCAATGCCCATGCTCCGCTACGGATACAAGACAACTTGATATAATACCTTGTTGTCGACGTAGATATTGTCAACTATGGAGAGAATAATTAGCCATAAATATAATACCCACATTGAATCTAAGACTCAAAAAATCTAATGGACAGGTTCCAACACAATGAATCTAACAAACAGAGCTACACCCGCTTTGTAAATAATCCATGCCGTTTCAGATTTTCAAGGCATGAAGCTCCATAATTCCATCAAATGTGTTGATAATTTCATTTTTCATGATCGGTATGTATCCCCAAGATGTCCGCACGTACATCACAAATCCCCAAGATGCATGTACATACATCACAAATCCAACAGTACATGGGGGGATAATACCGAATCAATAAAGCTCACTGAGCTCTTAAACGGGTTCTAGATGAAACACAAATGAGGTTTAGTATGCATAGCATATAACACATGGAACAATCTACATTCAAGGGCCATCAAACAACGATACATAGGTAAAGCGCAATAGATGATAGATCACCGGCTCTTCGCACACAAGTATCCTATTCTTAAATACCCAAAAGTTACCACCGCGAAAGAACACCAGCAAAATGCATGTATAGCTTCCCAGATTCTGGCAAACAAGACATTTTAATACACAAGCACAACCAGATCTGCAGTGAAGAGAGTGTGGCACACGAAATACATGGTGTTTCATTACCACGCTATGCTCACAAATTTGCCATTCCCAAGACTGAGCTCGAAGGGAGATGGCTGCAATACACTCTCGGCCACAAAATCATCATAGAAGCGCTACCCTGTGACTGGACAATACAATTCACTAAGATACAATGAACTGGAATTATGCATGCATGCAAACCCATATAACAGTATGGTTGAACTTTTAAGGGCTATTTACATCCATACCATCATTTTGAGTGCTTTTTTCATCTATACCATCTAGCTAGTCAATGACATGTGGAGTCTGATCCTACATGTCATTGACCGAAAGTGATGGTATAGATGGAAAGTGCAACTAAAGTGATGGTATAGATGGAATTATTTCAACTTTTAATCGCAGAAGCATGAGTGAATGTATATAGTCAGTTCCACTACACATTCAATACTCCAAAATAACTGCACTAAATTATTTTGAGTTTAGGCAGCAGGATAGAAAATCATAGTGAACAAGTTCTATGATCATTGTTGTTGCCTCTCTAGTCTTACCAGACTAACAGGTCAAACATTGTTCTCAAGATTCGCCCATATACCACAGGAGGAAAGTATGTCCACAAAACAAAAGAAGACACTTTCTTATCATCATCATATTCAATATGAATCGCATACTTGATGCACGATCAATCACAATCTGAAGTTACTTGTTAGTATATGTTAAGCAAATCAGCGCTAAGGTACAAGAGGCATAGCCCACAGAACATGTAGGAGTAGTATTAAACAGAGGCACAAAGCCGAGCTACCGGCAAGGAGGGGTGGAGAAGGAGGACAAGCGAGAAGGGGAGGAGAAGGAGGAGGATTGGCAAGATGCATTCACCCTTCCCCATCGCCGCCGCTTCTGGTGAATCCTAGGCGTTGTAGAGGTGGGTGGCCAACGAGGAGGGGAGCTTGGGAGGAGCCGCCGGATTGACGAAGGGGATGGGCAGGCAGGACGGTGGATCTGATGAAGAAGGCGCAGATCACTGGAGAAGACGGATGGCCCGGCGATGTCTCTCTCTCTCTCTCTGATAGAGGAAGGGGATTGGCACTGTCGATTTTCCACCCAACGCAGCTCAGCTCGCGCCCCATACTGTCCAGGGTGATGCCTTAAAATCAGAGGAGCCTTGAACAGATCCACCTTGACGTCCTCGAAATCGATCTGGTTCACCTTGCAGGGTGGACGTGGGTTGCCGGCAGTGCTCACATCTTGACGGGCTGCCACGGTGCTCACATTGGCTACATCTGTCGGAGGCCCCGCCATCTGCAGGAGCCACCTGCCGCGGGGAGGAAGTGCCAAGAGCCTTTCCCTGGTCGGAGGTAGCGGCAGGGGAGGAGGTAGGAGGCCAGACTCGCCACGCGGTGCGAGTGCTGTCCGCTCCAGGGAAAGAAGGCGGCATGGGGAGGCAGGCGGACGGACTCGCCGCGCGGATGCAGCCTGCACCTGGGAAAGGAGGCTGTGATACCATCAAAATTTTGAGTCGGAAATAATAAATCTTTCTTGCATTTTTCTCTTTATGCATCCTTTTTTTATTTTATTTTAATCGAAAACCTCATATAATGAATAGATTCAAAAAGAAAAATTTTCAAATTTAAAATTTGAATCTAGATAAGTGCTTGAGTGGAAATTTCTTTTTCGGATTTACCGAAATTTTTTTTGAAACTATTTGCATTTATCCGAATTTGGAGTTGCTTTGCTTTTAAAAAAAAGCCCAAAATCTCCACGTGGGCCGCCTTCCGACCCAGCCCCACCGCCCCGCCTCCCGGCCCCGGCCCA
>BCLG01000315.1:84556-94792 GCA_001602295.1 Zoysia matrella
TCCTCCGTCATGCATAGCGCTGCCCCGTCCCGTCTTGCCGCGTCGCTTCCAGCCGCGCGAGCTCGATGTCCCTGGCTTCCGACGCGTCTCTGTCGCTCGACGGAGACCGGCCGAATGACGGAGCTTCGCCCATTCTGCCTGCTCCCACGCGTCACCCATAGTGCCTAGCTCGCATCACGCCGTCGCGTCGCACAGGAGGGCTGCGTCCATGCCGAGTAAATACCGCTACCAACTCCGCATTGACCGGTCGCTGCCGCGCCCCGCTCCTCCGGCCGCATCATCGCCTATAAAAAGCCTCTTGAGCAGCGCCTTGACCCCGCCGTGCTTCCGCCGTCGCCAATAAGTCGATCCGTCACCTCCTCTCGTCCAATTTTGAGTTCTCCCCTTCGACCCCCGCCGCCGCCGCGCCGCCAAATTCCTCGCTGTCAGTCACCGGAGCGCCGGTCCAACCGGAGCCATGGCACCACCACCACCCGCACTACCTCCCTAGCACACTAGCACGGCCGCACTGTCTTTATTGGAGCCTTGCACCGAGCGCCACCGCACACTGCCGTCTCCGACCCGCCGCCGGGAGCCGTCACACGTTGCTCCTGGCACACCGTGAGAGCGGAATCCCGCCTCGGTCACCAGAGCGCGCTCGTCGGCCACACAGCCGAAATTGCTATAGCCACCCACTCCAGTGTACACACAAATTTATTCCTAGGCTATTTTAATTCTAAATAAATTCCCAAATATTCCAAGAAAATCCCCACTTTGCAAATACACCCCTACAACCCACTTAGAAAAGTCCTTTTTGCCACTACAAATTTTCATATTAGTCCTCATTTTTAGAAGATTACAAAAAGACCCCCACATCTTATTTTTAACACTATTTTCACATAGCACCTCCAATTATCGAGATCTTTGCACCATTAGAACCACAAACCCGAGCTCTACCTTATAAAGCCACCCAACACTCTGAGAACTTTCTATTAATTTGGTGTTTATTCGGTCCTTGTTTTGTGTTCTTTTTCGTATAAATTTATTTATTTACTTTCTATCGTTTTCTCGTGTAGACGACGAAGCGCTCGGAGACGAAGAGGCTGATGACCCGGAATACGAGGAAGAGCCCGAGGACGCTTTCGAAGGCAAGTCCTAATCTTTTGATCATTTTGTTCTTAGTTTCGCTACGCACTTATAGAACCCGTATGCTTGCATGTTCGTAACTATATGTTCAAAACATTGTGTAGTTATAGACCTATTTGCTATTCACGTATTTATATTTATGTCAGTAACTTGCTCTTCATAGGTACGAATACCACCTTGATATCGGGTTGTCAGTTGAACCTTGTTAACCATAGGAGTTCCGTCATTAAATACTTTAATGCACGGAAAGTTGCCTTGAATTATGATGCTCAAAAACACTCACGTGAAGCTATGCTTCATCATTCAATACACATAACCATCATTTATCAAACGAGTTACAAGAGTTACAAGAGTTTGGAGGTGTGTGTCAAACAAGGTGGGATCCGGCATAGTGAAAACGGGTGATAGGTGATGGGAAGGGATAATGTTTTTGGTCGTGGGGCGGGCTCCTAGAACTGTGTGCTATGTGTAGGCTTCAGACTAGTCCACCTACTATGGACGAGCGTCGCCCCTGCCATATAAGGACCGGTTCATCAGATCTCAACGTAGTGATTTCGTGCAAGCACAGAACCTGTCTGGGCGGGACTCACTCCACCCCCTTGGTCGGTCACCATGACTTCTAAGGCGGTCGGGTGGTATACAAGTCGTAGGAGCAGATGTGAGATACGGTCGGGTCTTCGATTATAGCAATAGCGCGTGCCATAGGATCGTACTGCCCACCGGTATAGCCCCCTCGTTTTCATAATTACCCGTCTGTGTGGGGTCCCAGGGAGTAGACGTGGATGATCTAAACCTATGATCTGGCTAGAGGAATGTGCTATCGCGTCATCGGTGGCATGGAAAACCCCGAGAGATGACCCCTGTTTGTATCTTGAGGCGGACTTTGTGGACACTTTGGTGTGTGCTGAATTGAACGTTATGCGACTCTGTTGATCAAGAGGAGCATAGCCTGTGGGTACAATGTACAACCTCTGCAGAGTGTATAATCCATCCGGAATGACCGTTGTCACGGTATTGACACACTACAGCTTGGGCTCACAATGATTAGTTTTGATCACTTCATTGATGGTGTGAGTGGGTGTAGTTGCCCGTGTTTCAGAAAGTGTCTGGCTAGAATAATGGAGGCCTATCCAGTTAAAAATTTGAGAACTGGCGAGAAAGGTGATTACTCCCACAGGTCCAACCTCTAAAATATTGATAGAGTAGGGACACTTAAATCATTGTTTTGAAAACTTTTCTGTAGAGAAACCTGCATAAAAACGCTTTTCGCTAAAAAGAAACCATAGCGTCTCCTTGTCAGCCTTGTAAGCATGAATACGGCTAAGTACGGGGTTAGGACTTACTGAGTACTTTTATGCTCACCCTTGCCGATGTCACTCAAATGAAGAAAAAGATGGTGCTGGCCTTGATGGCGATGAGTAGGACCGTTCTGCGCGCAAGCTTGCCTGTGGTTTTTGCTTCTTGTCTCTCCCTTTTATGTAATGACTGTGCGAGGATGCCTGGTGCACCTCGTTGGCTTGTAATCTAAGGCTTGGGTGTAAGACTCTATTTGGGACAATACATGTAATATTATTGGTATGTGCTTATGTATCCACGATGTACGTGTGTGCCAACGACTGATCCAAGGATTGGTACGGTGCTCATTGTAATCCAGAAATGAGGTACGACAGAGTGGCATCAGAGCCATACTTGCTCTAGGACGAGACCATAAGGACTTTAACTGTAGGAGAGTCGTATTTTGAGATATAAACTATCTATAAAACCCTACCATGGTAGGAACTCCATATTTTCTCTTCTCTGCTATATTTATAAAACCTAATTTGTTGACTGTGACTGTTTTCCTTGCAGATGGACTTGGGGGACGGATGGCAGTACTTGGGAGCCCTGGTGGTTAACCTCACTGGGTTCCCTGAGATCCTAGCTCGCACACTGCTTTGGATTGGCTTCACCTCCCCTCCGGCCTACCACTGGAAGGACCACGAGGGTGCAGGATACACAGCATGCGAGATGGAAGTCCGTCTTCCCCCTGGCTGCATGTCTCCGCAGACTGTGGCCTACATTGGAGCCACCTTCTTTGACACCGTGCAGGGCGCTGCACGTGAGGCCTTGCTACTTTTCTGCTCGATGAACCTGGAGGTCATCGGGCCCACTCCGGTGAAGTACTTCCCGGTTCTTGCGGCCTACGACTTCATCTGGAGGCATCGTATGTCCACCCTGCAAGGACCGTTCAGAGTTGTGGACGACTTTACTCTGGTGGAGACTGCTTTATACCTGACAGCACTCCACGACCTGTGCGACGACTTTCATGAGCAGTGGGCTGTACAGGCCCACCGAGCTACCGCCGCAGAGGACCAGGTCCACAACCTGCAGACGCAGCTCACTTCTGCTCAGACTCAGCTCACCACTGTTCAGGCCGCTCTTGACGCAGCTCGAGAGCGTGAGGAGAGCCTTAAGAAGGCTCTTGCAGACCGCCAGACCGAGCTAGACTACTGGCATCAGCAGTTCAGCCAGGACTAGGCAGAGGCCCACGCTCGCCTCAAGGCGAGGAGGAGCGAGCCGAGGATTGGACCCCCACTCTTCTACTCCGACGCTCCCGAGGGGAGCCAATAGCCTCGACAGGGAGCATGCCAGAAGACCACTACTCGAAAGTAGGTCTTCGCTCGCGACGCCAGTGGGAGGCAAGTTCTACCCCCCCCCCCCACGCCCCAGTCTTGGACCAGGCTACTCGGAGTTCTATCTCCGAGATGCTCTGTCGTTGGACTGACGACGAGGGAGGTCCTAGGAGTGGTCCCACCAGGGCAAGCCACCACTTCAGTTCTAACCCTAGCTCCGACTCCGACTCCAGCTCTGACTTTGGCACCGGCTCGGGTTCAGGCCATGACTCTGAAGCTGACCCAGGGTCTCACGACTCCTCCGACGCTCCCTGCAGCATCGTCTACGAGTCCATGGAGAGCTCTTCTTGGGCGACCGACTCCAGCGACTACGACAGCTACACCATCGACTACTCTGGATGACACCTCGTGTTCATCCCCGTCGACGTCGACGACAACACTGCTAGTGGAGGAGACGGCACCCCTGAGGCTGTTATTGATCTGATGGAGGAGGAGGAGGAGGACCCGTCTGGGGTTGAGTTCTACGCTAACCCTGTCGACGAGGACCCAGCGTGGAGATCCTCGCTGAGGCGCCAGGAGTACCAGAGGTGGACAGCCAGGCCACCCTTGCTGTTTCAGGAGTTGAGCCTATGGACGGCTTCTACACACTAGAGCAGCTGACAGACGACAAGATCGACCTGCACCAGGAGTGGCTCGACTTCCTTCAGGGACCATGAGGAGTAGCTGCAGGATGGGATTTAGGGGTGTGGCAACTCTTTCGTTGATCTTTTGTACTAGGGAGTCAGTGGTGTGCTAGTGTGTAGTAGTGCTTAGAGGTGACTCCCATGTTATCCAGCCAGTCGCGTGTAGTGTATCACATGTAGTCCTATGTAGAACTTGGATGTGATTGTAATATAAGTTATGGATGTATGCTTGTTTGTCTTTCGATCCTTCTTGCCTATTGCATTGCATTGATTGTGTGCTACACCAAGATCACGAATGGAACAAAAATTTATACAACTGTGTGATAAAGAGGAACTAATGCTAATAAAATATACAGAGCTCTCCGTTTACTCTACCGTGTGTCTTTTGCAAATATCAGGATGCCACCGAAGCGCTCAGCCCACATTCAAGCTCGTCGGGCCCGCATCCTCAATAATGAGGAGCAAGAAGAACACCCTCGCCAAGGGCGCACCGCCACTAGAGGAGCTTTTGCCAATCGGCTCCGTTCCTCGAGAAGGAACCAAAGGGCGCTAGGAAGAGCAAGGGTGGAGGAAGCACAGTCCAGCCACCATGGGGAGAATCAAGTGGCGCACTCTGCTCCTGCCAACAAAGCAGCACCACCTCCAGTACAAGGCACTATAGTAGGAGCTGTTGCTAGAACTACCTCCTAGCTAGCAACTGTGGATCCAGTACAAGGGGCAGCTGCAAGAGAAGCACTACCATATCCTCTTGCTACTTTGGTAGATGTGATGGCTACCCAGACTCAGCTGCTATACACCATTGCCCAAGGGATGACTGGTCGTGGAGGACCCAGCAACCAAAGCAGGATGTTAGAATTCATGAGACTCCGCCCTCCCACATTTGACAGCACCGACGAGGAGCCTCTCGCAATCAATGACTGGTTGCGTGACATCACCAAAAAACTCAACAAGGTCGAGGCTAGCGACCATGAGAGGGTCATACTGGCCGCTCATCAGCTTGTATGAGCAGCTGGCGAATGGTGGGACAATAACAAAGAAGCTGCTGCGGATCCTGCAGCAATTCGTTGGGATGAGTTCCAGCAAGCCTTCCGCTTCTACTATATTCCCGATGGGATTATGAAGATGAAGGCAGATGAGTTCCATGCACTGACGCAAAGGGTAATGACCGCCAACCAGTACATTAAGAAGTTCCGAAGCTGGCACGCTATGCACCTGGGGAAGTTGACACCGACAGAAAGAAGCAGGATCGGTTCTTGGAAGGGTAGAGTCATGTGATGCAAGCCCAGCTCGTAACCCACATATATCCCGACTTCAACACCCTGATGAACCGAACCATCCTCCTAGAGGAGGCTCGGGCAGGAACGGAAGGGGAAAGGAAGCGTAAGTTCAAGGCACAGAAAATGAGGCAGCAAGACCGGACCCAGTGTTTTAAGTTCGGGAGATTCTAGAAGTCCTCATACCAGCCCACTATTCAGTACCGCGCCCCCGAGAATTCGCCACAAACCCAGCAGTCTGTGCAGTCGGTCCGCCAGCTAGTGGCACCTCAGCAGTTCAAGACCAATCTCAGCAGTCCCCAGGGTTCCAACATGGTTCGCGTATGCTTCAATTGCCGTAACCGGGTTACATGACCGCGAATTGTCCCCACAACAGGCCGCCAACCGCTGTGCCTGCTCACTCTAGAGCAAAAACAGCTATTTTCAGAACAGCCCGCAACCCCCAAAAGTCTAAAGCTCAGCCAAGAGGGACACAACAGTATAGACGCGGACGCGTGAACCGCATCCACGCCGATGAAGCAGAAGAGGCGCTCGATGTTTTGCTCGGTGAGTATCTGGTCAGCTCCCTCATTGCCACAGTTTTATTTGATTCGGGAGCTTCGCATTCGTTCGTGTCTTCCCAGTTTGTTAGTAAGCTGGGTTTATATTTAACCTTGCTCAAGAAGCCACTAATGATGAAGTCACCAGGGGCTACCATCAAGTGCAAGCTTGATTGCAAAGGGGTTAAAATCCTAATAACTGGGGTAGAGTTTGTACCAGATTTGATAGTGCTAAGGTCGACCGGGATAGATGTTATACTGGGAATGAACTGGTTAACCCAACAGAAAGCCACCATTATTTGTGCAGCCCGAGAAGTAACCCTCATCAACCACAAGGGAATACTAGCTATATGCCGACCTCGCAGAAGGCACGCTAACCCTTTGATATGCAGTATAGAAGGGCAGAGGATAGAAGAGGTGCCTGCGGTTTGTAAGTACCCTGATGTGTTCTCAAAAGAACTACCGGGTATGCCTCCTGATAGGGATGTCGAATTCCAGATCGACCTAATCCCTGGGGCTACCCCCATTGCTAAAAGGCCATACCGAATGGCAGTAAATGAGCTGGCAGAACTCAAGAAACAGCTGGTGGAGTTACAGGAAAAAGGATTTATTCGACCTAGCTCCTCACCCTGGAATGCACCAGTACTCTTCGTATAGAAGAGGGATGGTAGCTTGAGGATGTGCATCGACTACCAAGCATTGAATGAGGTCACTATTAAAAATAAGTATCCATTGCCTCGGATAGATGATCTCTTTGACCAGCTAAAAGGGCCAAGGTACTTCTCTAAGATTGACCTAAGGTCAGGCTACTATCAGTTGAAGATCAGAGAAAGTGACATAATGAAGATGGCGTTCGTGACCAAATATGGACAATATGAGTTCACAATGATGCCTTTTGAATTAACCAATGCCCCAGCATATTTTATGAACTTGATGAACAAGATATTTATGGAGGAGTTAGACCATTATGTCGTGGTATTCATAGACGACATACTTGTCTACTCTATGAGTGTCACCGAACACGAGGAGCATCTCTGAGACGTGCTGGGACGACTAAGAGAACATCAACTCTACGCCAAGTACAGCAAGTGCGAATTTTGGTTACAGAAGGTGTCCTTCATAGGACACATCATCACTGCCCAAGGAGTAGCAGTCGACCTCGCCAAGGTAGAAGCGGTTATAAACTGGAAGCAACCTTACACGGCCACGGAAGTTAGAAGTTTTCTCGGATTGGCCGGATACTATAGGAGATTTATTGAAGGATTCTCAAAGATAGCCAAGCCAATGACTGAACTAACCCAAATGGATAGGAAGTTTGAATGTACACCACAGTGTGAGCAGAGCTTCCAGACTCTAAAAGAAAAGCTTACATCGGCCCTGGTGTTGATATTGCCAGATATACGCAAAGATTTCACAGTGTATTGTGATGCATCACGACAGGGACTAGGATGTGTCCTGATGCAGGAAGACCGGATGGTGGCATACGCATCTCGGTAGCTGAAGAAGCATGAAGAAAACTATCCCACCAATGATCTAGAGTTAGCCGCAGTGGTACATGCACTGAAGATATGGAGGCATTATTTGATTGGAAACAAGTGCAAGATATACACAGATCATAAGAGCTTGAAATACATCTTCACTCAGACAGAGCTGAACCTAAGACAGCGAAGATGGTTAGAGTTGATCAAAGACTATGAACTAGACGTCCAATATCACCCTGAAAAGGCGAATGTAGTAGCAGACTCAAAGCACACTGTCACCATATCCAGGGAATGACCAAGAAAATCAAGCTAATCCAAGAAATAGAAAAGTGAAGTTATGGGTAGCACCATCCAGTGAACACCTTGGAAGTGACTCCCACCTTAGAAGACATAATTCGGTAAGCCCAGTCACGAGATCATGAGATCCAACGGCTGAGAGAATTAATAAAAGAATGAAAAGTCCCGCGACTTCGAATAGAAGAGGACGGAACAATATGGCACGATCAGCGGATATACGTACCCAAGGTGGAACAGCTAAGGAAAGTAGTACTAGAAGAAGCACATAACTCAGCATACTCAATCCATCCAGGATCGACACGGATGTACTAAGACATAAAGCAGAAATATTGGTGGGAAGGAATGAAAAGGGAGATAGCTGAATTTGTGGCCCGATGTGACGTTTGCCAGAGAGTAAAAGCTGAACACCGAAAACCTGTAGGATTGCTACAGCCACTGCATATTATAACTTGGAAGTGGGATGAGATCTCCATGGATTTTAACATGGGACTACCTCGCATTCAGAAAGGAAACGATGCCATCTGGGTCATCATGGACCGACTTACTAAGGTCGCACACTTCATTGTAGTCAAGAAAGAAGCCCGAGGTGACAAACTAGCACAACTCTACATAGACAACGTCCTAAAATTGCATGGGGTACCAGCACGAAAAATATCAGATCGAGGCTCATAGTTCATCTCCCACTTCTGGAAAAGTTTACAAGGTTTGCTGGGAACGAAGTTGGATTTCAGCTTAGCCTACCACCCGCAGCCTGATGGGCAGACGGAGAAAGTGAATCAGATACTGGAAGACATGCTCCGCTCCTGTGTACTGACCTATGAAAAAGACTAGGAGAAAAGCCTGGCTTTTGCAGAGTTCTCATACAACAATAGTTATCAGACCAGCCTGCAAATGACACCTTTTGAGGCACTATACTAAGGGAGACGCCGAACCCCGCTAATGTGGTCCCAAGTTGGGGAACGGTCATTCTTCGGCCCAGCCATTATAAAGGAAGCAGAGGAAAAGGATGCAAAAATTAGAAGTAAGCTGAAAACAGCACAGAGTAGGCAGAAGAGTTACGCCGATACTCATCGAAGAGAGTTGACCTTTGAGGAAAGGGACCATGTGTATCTAAAAGTATCTCCAATCCGAGGTACCAGAAGATTTCAAGTTCGAGGGAAGTTGGCGCCGCGCTATATAGGCCCCTACCAGATACAAAAGAAGATAGGGGCAGTAGCATACAAGCTTGACCTGCCAGCTGAACTATCAGATGTGCATCCTGTGTTCCACTTGTCACAGCTAAAGAAATGTTTGCAAGTACCTGAGCGCAAGTACCATTGGAAGTAATGGATTTACAACCAGATCTGCGGTACCAAGAAATGCCAGTCCGGATACTGGAGACCACTACCCGACAGACTCATCGGAACGTGACCAAGTTTTGTCGTGTACAATAGAATAATCACACCAAATCAGAAGCTAATTAGGAAAGAGAGGATGACCTCCGAAAAGAATTCCCATACCTCTTCGAAGACCAGCCGAATCTCGAGGACGAGATTCTGTTTAAGTGGGGTAGGTCTGTGATACCCTCAAAAATTTGAGTCGGAAATAATAAACCTTTCTTGCGATTTTTCTAATCTTGATAAGTGCTTGAGTGGAAATTTCTTTTGCGGATTTAATGAAATTTATTCAAAATTATTTGAATTTATTCGAATTTGGAGTTGCTTTGCTTTCAAAAAAAAGCCCAAAATCCCCACGTGGGCCGCCTTCCGGCAAAGCCCCACCGCCCCACCTCCCGGCCTCGGCCCAGCCACACCGCTCCCCCCTCCTTTTTTCCCAGCCGGGCCACGCACCCTTGGCCCACATAGCTCGCGTGGCCCGGCGCGACGGACGGCCCGCTCGGGGAAGCTGTCTTCTTCCCGAAGCTGTTGCCGCGCCGCGCCGCTCCGGCGAGCCTCGTCCCATCGCTTCGTCACTCAACCTCGACGTCACGCCTCCCCCGTCACGCACCGTGCTGCCCCGTCCCTTCTCGCCGCATCGCTTCCAGCCGCGCGAGCTCGACGTCATTGGCTTCCAACGCGTCGCCGTCGCTTATCGGAGACCGGCCAAATGACGGAGCTTCGCCAATGCTGCCTGCTCTCGCGCGTTACGCACAGTGCCTAGCTTGCGTCACGGCGTCGCGTCGCACAGGAGGGCCGCGTCCATGCCGAGTACATACCGCCACCAACTCCGCCTTGACCGGTCGCCGC
>BCLG01000315.1:103696-150889 GCA_001602295.1 Zoysia matrella
TGCCTCGGTCGCCTCAGATGAATTTTCTTCCATGTTATGGTTGTTGAACACGTAGTTGGCGGGAGCAACTGTGAAAGACAGTGTATTAGATGCTCAACATTGACGGTATTATTTTCTTTTTGTTGCAGGAGAGAATTAATTACATCGTACTCGACTTGTCACTTTGCAGGACAGCAAGGTGAGACATAAAAGTCTTTTTTCATATCATGTTCATAGATCACGTAACCTAGTTAGACGTCTCCCGTTCGAAACAGATACGGTTGGAAATATGCAGATCTTTGCATTTCTATAACCGTATCTGTTTCGAATTGTCCACGTTTTTTGGACAGTTCGAGGATGCGTAGATGGGGTTAGTTTTCATGTTCTACTCCTATTCGAGACAGAGTTTCGGCATCACCTCCCTGTTGTGACCGGATACACAATCTCCTTTGCAGGACGTGTATTCTGGTCACAGTAAGGAGGTGCTGCCGAAATTCTGGCTCGGATAGAAGTAGAGCATGAAAACTAACCTCATCTACGCATCCTCGGGTGGGATTAGCACCTATCTTTACCTATTAGATAGTACAAACATCGTGTAGATGCAATTGATTTTTATATCACTCACTGATATGTTAGAGGATGGACAACCGTGCGTGGATGTACACGGGCCGCTCAAGTCAGGGTTCGTTGACCGATGAATGGATTGAGAAGACTGATGCTTTTCTAGAACTAGCATTTGCCAAGGTTAAAGGAGCGCCTGCCACTTAGTGTCCTTGCAGCAGATGTGCTAACATGCGTCGACAAACAAAGGTGGTCATGGGTAAACATTTTTGCAAGAATAGATTTACGGTAGATTACACCCGATGGATCTACCATGGTGAAGCCGATCGTATGTGAGACGAGGTCGTGAGACAACGTGTCGATGATTATGATGCTGATGGCGGGGTAGAAGACATGTTAAATGACTATCATGAAGTACTCTTCGCTGAAGGAGGTAGGGAGGAGGAGCTAGAGGCAACCGCAAAGACGTATTACGACATGTTGACTGCGGCACAGAAACCCCTTCACAGTCGGACAAAAGTTTCTCAACTGGATGCCATTGGACGCCTAATGGCCGTAAAGTCCCAGTTTAGCCTGATTCGAGACGTGTTCAATGTTATGTTGACAGTTTTTTGCAGCATGCTTCCTGAAGATCACATTCTGCCAAATAATATATATGAGGCATGGAAAATCCTTCGTGCACTTAAGATGCCATATGAGCAGATACATGCTTATCCGAAGGGGTGCATCTTATTTAGAAAAGAACACGCGAAAGCAAAGTACTGTGCAAAGTGTGGATCCTCTAGGTTCCTGGAGGTAGACTCTGGTGATGGTCATAAAAGGTAGCTCGCGGTACCCGTGAAAATCTTACGGTACCTTCCGTTCATATCGAGGATCCAACGGCTATACATGACCGAGGAATCTACGAAACAGATGACGAGGCATAAAAATGGACGTCGATACAATCCTGAGACGCTAGTACATCCTTCTGATGGTGAAGCATGGACCCATTTTGATGTGATTCATCGTGACAAAGCTTTAGAGGCTCGAAATGTACGTATTGCGCTGCAACAGATGGGTTCAATCCTTATGAAATGATGGCTGCCTCATATACTTGTTGGCCCGTGTTCGTCATCCCTCTCAATTTACCCTCGGGCATCCTCATTCAACGATAGAACATATTCTTGTCGTTGATAATTCCTGAACACCCGAGGGATAAAATGAGTGTGTTCATGGAGCCTATGATTGATGATTTGCTCCATGCTTGGGAGGAAGGGGTCTAGACGTATGACCGAGCTACAAAGAGGAACTTTAAAATGTATGTTTGGTACCACTACTCTCTGCATGACTTTCTGGCGTATGAGATATTCTGCGGTTGGTGTGTTCACGGGAAGTTCATATGCCCAGTATGCAAGGCAGCTCTGTAGTTCATTTGGTTGAGGAAGGGTGGCAAGTATTCTTTGTTTGACAAACATCGACAATTCCTTTCTCTTGACCATCCATTCAGACGAGACATCAAGAACTTTACGAAAAGTGTCATAGTTACAGAGCCTGCACCGTAGATGATGACAGGCGCCGCAGTTCATGCTCAAATAAATGCTCTCATGGTCAGTGAACACGAAGGTGGTTTTGTGGGATATGGTGAGCAACATGCCTGGACCCAGAAGTCGAGCTTGTGGAGGCTTCCCTACTTTGATGACCTTCTACTTCCACATAACATTGATGTAATGCACACTGAAAAAAATGTTGCAGAGACCCTTTGGGCAACAGTCATGGACATTTCTGATAAGACAAAGGACAATGTTAAGGCTAGATTGGATCTGACAATGTTATGCGATAGATCAAAGCAAAAAATGGCGCCTCCTAAAGGCGGCAAGTCATGGAGCAAGCCTAAGGCCGAATTCATCCTGAATAGGCCACAAAGGAGGGAAGTACTAGAATTGTTCTAAACTTTAATGTTCCCTGATGAGTATGCATCGAATATGAGGAGGGGAGTGAACTTATCTACTATGCGAATCAATGGGCTAAAGAGTCATGACTACCACATATGGCTTGAGCGGCTTCTTCCGGTGATGGTTCGAGGCTATGTCCCTGAGCACGTCTGGCTAGTGCTGGCAGAGTTGAGCAATTTCTTCCGTCAGCTTTGTGCTAAGGAGTTATCTCGGACCGTGATTGCAGACATGAAGAGAATGGCACCTGTGTTGCTCTGTAAGTTGGAGAAGATCTTTTCACCCAGCTTCTTCAATCCGATGCAGCATTTGATTTTGCATCTCCCGTACGAGGCACGAATGGGGGGGCCTGTGCAGGGCCGTTGGTGCTATTCAATTGAGAGATGTCAAAAGGTTCTTTGAACTAAATGTAAAAATAAATGCAAAATTGAAGCTTCCATCGCAGAGGCATACATTCTAGAGGAGGTGTCAAACTTCACAACAAAATACAATTGTGACAACCTTCCTAGCGTGCATAACCCAACCGCTCATTACAATGCGGGCGAAGACGAATCGAACCTCAGCATTTTTTGAGGGCAACTCGAAAGTGCAAGTGATGCGACCCATAATACCTTGAAACATGAAGAGTGGCGCAATATTATAGTATATGTGTTGACCAACCTTTCTGAAGTGGAGCCGTACATGCAGGAATTTCATCATCAATTCTGACGTGAATCAAGGGAACCTACCCCGTATGAAGCTGAGACACTTCTTAGACAGGGTGCAGGAAATGGAATGCCCGATTTCATGTCTTGGTTCAAACATAAGGTACTATCCAATTTACCTCGTACTTAGTTTGACATTACAAGTTGCTCGTATGTGTAAATAATACAACGAACTATCTTGATTTATCTCGCAGGGTCAAACCGATGCGTCTATGAGTGCCGAGTTGAGACAGGTCGCCGACGGCTGTGCCTGTAGGGTCAGGTCATTTACCGGTTATGACGTAAATGGATATCGCTTTCACACAACAAAACATGAGCATAGTCGGCCCAATCGAAGAACAACAAATACTGGAGTTTTTACGCAAGGCCTTGATGGGGTCGAGTATTATGGAAGAATTGAAGAAATATATGAACTCACGTTTTATGGTTGCAAACCACTTAATCCTGTCATATTCAAATGCCATTGGTTTGATCCTGAAGTAGTGAGATGGAACCCTAATCTTGGGTTAGTCAAAATTCGACAATCATCCATCTTACCAGGAGACGATGTCTATATTGTGGCTCAACAGGCCACACAAGTTTATTATCTCTCTTACCCGTGCCAAACCGATGACCGTCTTAAGGGTTGGGATGTTGTGTACAAGGTATCTCCACATGGTAAATTACCGGTCCCAAACAATGAAGATTACAACACATATAACGGAGAGTTCTTTTAAGAAAATGGGCTAGAAGGTACTTTTGAGATAGACCTAACCGAAGCGATCGGAATGGAATTAGACAATGAAAGGGCTATTGACGAGGACGCTGGAGATGAGGTTCATAATGTGAAGGACTTAGAATTACTTAAGCGATTACATTTAGGCAATGACAATGATGCCATCATTCCTCCTTCGAAGCACGGGCACGATTATATTGACATTGGTGATAGTGATGATGAGACTTATGATCCAGCTAATTCCGATCATGATGATTATTTTTAATACATGTATGATCCGTACTAATAATTAATTTTCATTTTTTAATACTAGTTCATTTTCTAATTTTCTTTTTTGCATCTCATTCTAAATACATTTTGTTTATCTGTGCTGATTGGTTTACTCTTTTTTATTGCAGGTGATTGGGCAACGATGGTGGGCGGTTTCAGGAAGGTAAAATCGTTGTACAAAAGAGGTTCTGATGCAGCTGAGAGGTCCAGCAAGGGTCAAGAAAAGGGTGGAGGCAGAGGTCGAGGGAGAGGCAAGGCACCTGTAGCTCCACCGTCGCCTGTACCTCCTTCGTCGCCCGAGGAGGAGGAGCAGGAGGAGGAGCACGAGCAGGATGAGGAGCAGGAGGAGCAGGAGCAAGATGAGTAGCAGGAGGAGTAGGAGCAGGATGATGAGTAGGAGGAGCATGAGGAAGCGACAGTGGGTTCAACTTCCTCTGTAACGTCGGGTCTTTGGTTGCGAGGTCCCTCTACCCTCCCGACCCGACCGATACCTCGTGAGAAACGCCCGCTGATTTGACCCACTGGTGCTAGGTAAGTTACTTAATAAGTTGTCATTTATTTTCCATTTGATATGTTGAAAATCACAATAGAAACTAATGATTTATTTTAATCACTTGGGCAGAGGTTGGATGCTTGTGGCTGCAGGTGATCATAAACGCCATGTCAATGGCATCCTTGGTCTTTTGTGCAGGCTACATTTTCTGGACCTGGTTGCGTATGGCGGAGCGCATGAGCTGACCTACACTTGGGACCACTATATCGCTTTTCCCGATGTACCAGATCGAGATGGCAGGGTCTTTCGCAACAAGGCGGAGCGGGTGACGGCTGAGCTGTGGGTAAGTATTCCTCGCACTACATTTAGTTTTTATTTGACATTGCTAAATAATGACCGGATATATCTATATGCAGGATTTCTTCAGATGCCAGGACGGATACGAGGCTAAGGCGGCTGCTGTGGCTCACATGGTGTCAAGCTCGTCAAGGACATACATTACGAGGCTCGCATCCAGACCATTGTAACAAACCATGCTACGTACCTTGACACGAAGATCATCAAAACTCAAGCAAGAACCATGACGATGACCCGGGAAGAATACCTGCAGGTAAATATAAAATAATAATACTGCTTTCTTCTGAGATTTAGTACGCTTAATTTGATCTTCTTATATGTCATATACTTAATGACGTGTAGGTGCCTCCGTGGTGGTGCGCCCAGCATATCCAGTGTTGGGAAGAGATGGTGAATAAGTGGTGCGTCGTCGAGTAAGAGGAGACGCACAACGCTTGCCGGGAGCGACGTTTGATGATGTCAGGTGCACCACACCATCAAGGCAACCTAAACCTCGACGAAAACGCAGCTAGATGGGTACGCAAATTTATTTCTTTATTATAACGCTCAATTCTGCATAATTTTTACTCATCTTGCTATTTTTTCGCAGTCCTCGTCACATGGTGGCCAGTCTTGCTCCCAGTTCAAGGCATGGGCTTTGGCCCACTAGGGCAAGGCGACGTCCGACGTCGACTACAACCCGGAGGACCCGCCCTCGGCGTACAGCAATGCGACCGTCCACAGTCGCCTCAGTGAGTACACTGAGATGGCAAGAGAGGTCCATATACAAGAGTACGATCCGAGCACCCAGGACCTTGATGGAGAAGTCGTCATGAGGGTAGGAGGAGGGAAGAAGTACGAGCGGTACTGAATTGATGACAGCACACTCGACACGGCCACTACTCCCACTCTCTCTCAGATTCGAGCAAGGAGCACGAGTTCAAGCCCGGCCATACGCCTACGACCAGCCACTGCACAGTCCCGGATGGAGGCACTCCAGGTTACTTATGTTTTATTTTTTTGTTCTTTGATTTTTACATACTTTTGCTTTGTATTGTAATATTGAGGTGAAATATTGTAGGTCGAGCTGGCAGAAGAGAGGAGGCTAAGGGAGGAGATGGCGGCGAGGATGGAGGTGGATCGGCAGAGGCAAGAGGCCGAGCGGCAGAGGACGGAGTATATATTTCAGTGGATGCAAAGTCTTAGCGAGAGGATGGGTCAACCTCTGTCACTGGAGCTAATTCCTTCTCCACCTCCTCTTACAACTACTCCTGTGAGTATGAATGTTTTAAATTGTTTGTTTCTACTTTAAATTTTGTGTAACATATGCAATCTTTTCTCCTTTGTACAGAATCAATCGGCGGCATCGAATCAATCACCTCATACGCCGCAGTGGCCTTGTAGTTGATCTGTGTGTCAAGCTATTGGACTATGTGTGAAGCAAACTAATATGATAAATGTTTATTATATTTTGTGTGAGACCTATTTATATAAACTGCATGTGATGTGATTTATATGTTTTTTGGCTATATATATTGCCTGTGATGTGAATGTTTGTGATTTATATAAACTGTCTGTGATGTGATATATGTGTGATCTTTATTGATTTTACATTTCGAAAATATATTTTGCCGAGTGCCCCAGATTTTGTCGAGTGTCTGGTAAAAACACTCGGCAAACACTAAGATTTTGCCGAGTGTTTTTACCCAGACACTCGGCAAAAGTTAAATGTTTGCCGAGTGTCACGAGACTGGCACTCGGCAAAGGCCTGCACTCGGCAAAGTCTCTGTCACTGTTTTTTCTGTCCGTTCAGTCTACTTTTTTTTTACCGAAGGTTTAAAGGGCAGTCGGCAAAGATTTTGTCGAGTGCTCGACAAAAAACACTCGACAAACGTCTCTTTGCCGTCAAAAGGTGGGCCGAGTGGCCTATGCCGTGGGTGGCACTCGAAAAACACTTTACCGAGTGTTTTTAACCTTTTGCCTCGGCACTCGACAAACAGAGGCATTCCAGTTGTGGACAAACTTTGTATATTTTGCGGCATATGAACACATGTGATTTGCAGGTGGTTGTTTGACCTGGCTCACGTCTACTCCCCCACGGATCACAAAATAGGGTTAACAGATTGCTTTAGTCACCGCGTTTGTGGTCTTTGACCAGAAACGCATGCCTACGGTCGATGAGTGGACAACTCACAGAAGCTCTTACTAGTTTCACAAAAATCTGAGCAACAAAATTTGGGAGTCTGAATCGGATCAAAATAAACTATTTTGAGTTTGTTACCAAAACAATTGAAGTTTTGCAAAACTACAGATACAGTAATAAAACTAACAGAAAACTATAGATCGGTTTGTTTATGATTTTGAAGAGTCTCTTTCTATTTTTAAAGCTAGAGGGATTTGATAGCTCGTTTACCACCTTGCGACCATTGATTTTGCGTTCGACGTCTCCTCAATTCTCTTCTCCACGCCGCGGCGCACCTCCTCCAGAAGCATCAAGGGCCGTCTCCGCTATGCTGCCTCTGCCGCTGTTCCTGCCTCCGCCCGGCCACAGTTGTGGCTTCGTCCCTGGCTTCTGCTGGCGCCAGCACATCCTGGACTCGTTCTGGAAGCAGGCCTCCAGGCTCAAGGAGCAGGTCACCTGCCAGGCTCGCGCCCGCATATCATGGATTCATTCTGGAAGCAGGCCTCCATGCTCAAGAAGCAGGTCGCAAGTGAGCCCGTGCACTCAGCTCCTCATCTCTCAGCTCCTCATCCCGGGGATTCTGATTCCCTGGGTCGTTTGTACCACCTTCTCAAAATTTCTACCGCCTGTTTCGGTGGGATCTCTCACGAGATGGTGCTGCTCTGGCTTCTGGTTTCGGCACCCCTGTGTACGATCTGTTAGCCGTATCTGTCCTGAACAAAATTGTTGACTTGCTTTGCATCTTGTGCTTGACGAAATGTTTGTTGGCATGCTTGGCGGCCTTGCACTGACTTAGAATCATCGTAGATCAATGATTTATAGTGTTGCAAGCCTGTGCAGGTACATTGAATCAGAAGGCTCACATACATGAAACAACACTTGGCTGGAATGAGGTTACTGGATGGGGTTTGCATATATCTTTAAGATATCCGAAAATAGGTAGATGGCGGTGGAAAGATGCTTTATGATTAAGTTGGACACAAGCCTAGCTCTGTAAATGGTATAAATATGTTCATTCCTGAGTGTGATCACAGCTAGACAATTGGGGTTCTGAGCTGCATTCATAATCAGAAAAGGTTAAACTAGTACCATTTGGGAAATATTTTCTGTAGATCTTTTCAGGAACATTTTATCATCTATGCTTTATTCAGTGTAAATTTTCTGATCCGGCTTCTGGACACAGCTCCAAGATTAGGAATTTGAACTTTGGGTGTTCCATCATGGAGTGCAATGGATTTTATAAATTGCTGTTTTTGTGTGAGTAACTACCTGCATTTTAGGCTACTGAGGTTGCTGATTCTAGCTGTTCACCAGCAGTCAATAGAAGCTGCCCACAAACTGTTTGATTGATTGCCTGCCCAAGAGAATTCATGCTTAGGCAGATACAGATCTTCATTCTTTTTAGTTTATATGTCACATTATATTATCAGATATACTACATGTACCATTACTGAAAGTTCGAGATATAATGACAACAGCAAATATCTGCTCTTTCTAATAGGCTAATAAATTATTGTCAACCAAGCTGCACAATTAAGCTTCAAATAGCATGATAGAAAAACAAAGGTATGATACTCTATCTACTCAACTAGTTTAACCTCTGACCCTTCATATGATCTGTGGGTTACGGCTAAATATATTACATTTTCTTAATCTTAAATGTATTGTATCTCTTTTTTTCATGGTTTGTAGGTAGAGATTATCCCCTAATAAATGAGAATATCTTTTTAGATAATGGAACAAAAGTTCCGGCCACCACATCCCCTCGAGGATGCACCAAGCCAGTCAATACAAAAGCACTTAGGCTCTAGAAACCAACAAAGGGTGCAAACACGATAAAGAAAACTACGATATGATACATAGGAAAGAACCCGCATTAATCTTCAATTCTATTCCTAAAACTCCAACCAAATTTTGCAAACACCTCCATGATGATCGTCTCCCAGAGTCTACAGCCAAGTTTCAAGTTTGTGCTTTCCTCCTCGTAATGCAACAAGGACCGGTGTCTTATCCAATACGTTGCTTGAAAAATTAACGGCAAAAAAGACTGATTTAGTATTATTGAACACCATATCATTTGTATTCAACCAAGTTGCCCAACATAGAGCTGCAGCACCCATTAAGATTTGATTCTTGACTTTTGGAGGTACACCTTTAAGCCAGGAACCAAACATATGAGAAGTACTAACAGTGGTTGAATTTCAAAAGTGATTGTAAGGATCAAAGACACCGAGAAGTGGGGTTTGAATCGGTAGACTTATAGCACTAATTTCGCTATGAACTAAAACTATAAGACTTGATCACAATGAAAGCAAACCTAAACAAGTCTAGTAGGACAAGACCTCTAACAATGCTAGTGATAAAGAAATAACAACAAATAAGCACTAGCACGATAGCCACTAAGAGGAATCAAAGGACAAACTATCACACTACTCAAACGGTAAGTAAATACAGTACGTAAAGAGAGTGAGATAGAGAGTGTTCAGTGATTTTTTTTCGAGGTCTTGAGAGGTAGGTGTCTTTCCCTAATTCTCGTTGGACCACTCCCATCGGAGTCTCGGTCCCTTCTGTTGTTCTCGAAACGATGCTCACAAGGGCACGCTTCACTCTCGGAGTGAAGACACTGGCGGCTCAGCTGTCGCACACAATTTCTAAGCGCTAAAGCAAGCCTCCAAGGCTCGGGCGCTCCCTCTTGGGGTCTCTTTCGAGCGAAAGATCTGAAACCGTGTATAAACTTGGCGATGTCTTCTACAACCTTCTTGAAAGCTCGATCATTGACTCTTAGCCGGTCTACACTGCCCACATCAAGAGTTATAGGCAATGATCACTTCTTTCAAGCCCTACAAGCTATAGAAGTATATAAATACTCCTTATAACTCTTCTACTAGCACCAAAGATCTCTAATCTTGCAATGTGCTCTTTTGGTGGTGTCCCTTGACCTCTCACAACTTGGCTGTAGCAATTATGATCAAGGGCACACAGCAAAACGTCCTCCTCCACGGTTTAAATAGGCTTCAAGACTAGAAACAACCATTGAGACGTGATGTCATAAAGCTGACTGCTTTATGCAATCATCGAACTGTCCGGTGACTGGACAACCAGACTGCCAGTGACCCTTCTTCCTACTCGGCTAAGAAACATCCTCTCTGGAATCTATTTCATAGGACACCAAACTGTCCGGTACATATGTTCATTAGACTATCTGATGACTTTTATTTTTGGACCCTTAGAGACACCTTATCTGGACTTCAGCTTCTGACTCATCGGACTATCCGATCATTGCACTGACGAACTATCCGGTAACTGTTCCTCCTCGACTCTAGAGAACACCTCTCTTTGGACTAGCTCCTCCAGGGCTCACCGGACTATCCGGTGACTGAATCCTCAGCTAGTCTTGAGCTCCGGTCTTTGACTTCACTTCTTCTGCCATCTTTAGTGCTTTCTGAGGATCTTAAGAGCATTCACACCCTCTAACACTTGTATGACAGAAGATAAATGACCTCACCCCCTTAATAGTATCGACGTTCTTATGAACTCACTAGCTAGTCCTTAGCCTTGATCTTCCGACGCCTGGTAACTCCTCTTCTAAGGTTCGTCTTTGTCATCCACCGAGGAAGCCTACTATATTGACGTAGAATTAGCAGGGTGATACATACAACACAATACCTATGGTGTCCATTCAATCACCAAAATCATCAAAGATCATGAAGCTAACAATTTTCTCCTTTTTGGTGATTGATGACAACTATAGTACTAACAAACAGCTCAAACAAGATGAAGAAAGATAGAGAGAAACAGTATCTCGAAAGAACACTTACCCCCTTACCTTGATGACTCCTCAAAAAAATTTTGCAAGAGTTTCCCTCTTTTGTCATGGGTTGGAAGCATCGCTCTCCTCTGGTTCTCCCCTGTTTGTTACCTCTCTCTCTCTCTTTATCATCTAATCATCCAAAAAGATAGCACCGAGGAACTAAATAGAGAAGGAGAACGCTGGTTTGACAAAGAATAGTGCACGATAGAGAATGAGACGGAAGCGCACATACACAAAGAAACCTGCAAAATAGATAAAGCACTAGGAAGCATACCCAAATAAAACACGGGGTTAGTCCAAAAACTATGTAAATTCCAATGAGCTAAATGAATCAAATGAAATACAAGCTCATCAAAATATCACAAAGGGCCAACAAAATCCGTCAAATAAGATCCAAAAACCCTATCTACACATCCACGGCCTCCCCCTAGATAGCTAGCCACTCAAAAAGTGATACACCACAAGTCTCTCACCCAAGCTCCTACAAGAATAACTAATCCTGCGTGGCTGAAGAGCTGGGTGCAGTGACGGTCGGTGGCTGCTCCTCTGGAGCTGGCTCGGCTGCTGGTGCTGATACATCTCTTTCAGGCTGCTCAGAATCATCAAAGACACTCAAACCAGAGGAAGACGTCGAGGAGGGTTCCTTGCCATCAACTAAAGCAGGCTGATTTGAACTGGCAAGGGTCTAAGCTGTCTCCTTTGCTGAATATCCAGCCTCGACCAGAATAGCTGCATTTGACGCTCTGGGCTGCTCGGCTGTGGTGGTAGAAGGCCCTGGCTGTGAAGACTCAAGCGGTGGCTCAACTGTCGCTGACTCGACTGCGGTAGACTCAAAGAAAAGAACTCTGGGCGCCAACGGAGGACTACCAACAGCTGTTCCTGACTCAAATGTCAGAACTGAGACTCTGGGCTCAGCTGATGCAAACAGTGTCGACATAGAGTACGAGAAAACTGAGGAGAGCTGAGATGAAGTAACAGGTACACTAACTCCATCAGTAGTCGTAGAAGTATTGGCTGCCCCAAATGGTATGAGCGGAAATAGCGGGGCTGAGAACAGAGTCGTGAAAGTGGGATGCTGCTGCTGCTGACTTTGAAGGTCTGCTGTGAAAGCCGGAACTGAGGAGTACTATGGCTGATGAGCTGTCGGCTGAAGCTGTAGTGGCAAGGGATCCGATAGCGTAGTCGTCGGGAAAGCAGGCAATGGTGGCATATTGGTCCTTTGAAAAAGATGCAATGGTTTCAAACCCGGTAGACATATAAGATATTGCCGCTGCTATCTCTAACTGAGAGCGCTGCGACCTCTCATAAAACTCTCTGTCCTGTCGTCTCCTCTCCTCAGCAAGCTCTCTCTCCATCCAAAGCCTCTCCTCAATATGGAGGCGCTCGAGTCGGATCCTCTCCTTGAACTCGGCTCTCTCTCAGCGAAAAAGCTCAGCCTGCTCCTCTCGGAATCTCCTCTGCTCCTCGTGCTCTGCCTGAATAGCATCCAACGTGGCAGCAAGTGCAGGGTCAGGTGTAGCATGAGAGATCGGAGTCTCGGCTGACCTAGAGCCTCAGTGCTCCCAGCACCTAGCTGTGCTCTCTCCGGAGACTCAGTCTCAACATCCTCCGGGGCTGTGGTCTCATCTCCTTCAGGGGTGCTCTGTGAAGCAGACACTCGAAGAACCCTAGAGTCGAATGGCTCACCTAGACTGAAGAAGGTGGAGATCTCTGGTAAAGCTGAATACTCCTGCTCAGTCATAACTCTGGCTATTCTCAGCAACAGACATATGTAGTGGGTAAAAGGTAACTGTCGAGCGCCAATCCTCTCATATACAAGATCCTCCATCTATGCTAGCAGCAAATCTGTCAGATCAAAGACCTCATGCCTCAGCAAGTAGCAGAGTAACCACTAATGTAGAATGATAACACACTCTCTATAGCCGACTCTCGGGGCTATCGTCCTGCCCAGCAACCTTCTCAAGACTTGTGCCTCGTGTGTCAACCTTAGAGGGTGACTAGAGTAATGCTCCCATGCGGTGGTGGGTATGCAATACTCAGTCTCTCATCACTCGGCTCCATCCCTCTAAACGGACGATACGATGGCAAAAAATTCTGATGAGCTAGCGCATGGATCCGTGTCTAGATTCAAACTTCAAAGCTGCTATGACATCGGATCTCTCAAATCGGTGTGGCTCCCTTCGATACATGAACCAGAGATAAGTCCTATCGGGAGAAATCCACAGTGAGGCATAGAACTTCAGAAGAACCTCCTCATTGTACCTTAGAAGCTGAGTAACCAACTCTGTCAAGCCTGAAAGATATGCTATATGGTCCTTCATATCTATCTCGGCTCCTCTGCTCGGTGCCTCAAAAGAATAGTGACGGTGAGCTGCAAACACTGAGCTCTTGCTTTTAGTGGCTAGCTGTCTCCTATAGGCCTCATAGATCCTTTGTTGGAGTACTATCCAGAACTGACCAGCATCCGCATGTCTGCGAGCGTGGACCCAAACAGTGAAACCCTCTCTCCTCTTGGCATTGATGTCCAGGCTCTTCAGCTTCAACAGATCAAAACCTCTGCGATCTTGCCCATGGCCTAGCGAGCTCTCTCGGTTGTAGTACACACCTCACAAACACCAGTCCTCTGATGTGGACATCTCTGTGTCCTTTGTTGTGAGCTCCGGTAGACTGCCTCTCTCTTCGCTGTTCTCGACTGCCTACTGGCAAGAGCTCTCCGCGGTTGCACCTCTGCCACTAGAGGAGTGGTCACCACTCTCTATCGGGTGGACTTTCTCAACTCTCCCTAGGACTCAGAACCACCAATCCTCAAAGCACCATGCCTCCCATGTGGAGAAACATCCACATCTGCAGTAGCTAGGGCTCTGTCCCACTCTGGGTCGCCTATCATCTGCTTCTTCTTCTTCTCAGGCTCAGATGCTTTGCCCTTTCCCTTCTCCTCTGAACTCGGTCTCTGCCTGCCCATACTGTCAACTGTCCGAAAGATCAACTGACGTTGAAAGCACTACTGACCAGCTGACTCTGCAAGATTAAATTAAGAGCTTTTGGCTCTTAACCCGTCCAAGAAAACCACTGGATTGATTGAGACTTCTGGACTGTCGCCGATTCTAGAAAATACACTTTTAGAAATGCATCCAAACATGACATTCTTTGCCTTAGCATTGTATTTAATGAAAATAAGATCAAGTCTCATTCTCATTCGTAGCATTGTTAGTAACTTGCCACGCTTTTCCATCCATCGACTCTTGGTAGGCTTGCATGCGAGCCTTCCAATAAGAGTAATCATCTTCATCGAATACGGGCGGAGCTTCCATCCCATTCGGCATCCTTACTCAAGACGGTGAAGCTCGAAAATGAGCACTTGGCTCTGATACCACTTGCAAGGATAAAAGACACCGAGAAGGGGGTTGAATCGGTGGACTTATAACACTAATTTTGCTACGAACTAAAACTATAAGACCTGATCACAACGGAAGCAAACTTAAACAAGTCTAGTAGGTCAAGACCCCTAACAATACTAGAGATAAAGAAATAACTACAATCAAGCATTAGCACGATAGTGATTTTTTCCCAAGCTCTCAGAAGGAGGTGCCATCTTCTAATCCTCGTTGGACCACTCTCGTCGAAGTCTCGGTCCCTACCGTCGTTATCGGAACGATGCTCATAAGGGTACGCTTCACTTCCGGAGTGAAGACATCGGCGGCCTACTGTCGCACAAAATACTCAAGCGTTAGAGCAAGCTTCTAAGGCTCAGGCGCTCCCTTTTGGTATCCCTTTTGAGCGGGAGACCCAAAACCACATACAAACTTGATGATGTCTTTCACAAAATCCTCGAAATCTCGATCACCGACTCCTAGCCGGTCTAGGCTGTCCACGCTAAAAGTAATAGACAAAGCCCTCCTCTCAAGCCTTACAAGATATAGAAGTTTATGAATGCTCCCTACTACTAGCACTAAAGATCTTTAATCTTATAATGTGCTTTCTTGGTAATATCCCTTGGTCTCTCACAACTGGGCTCCAACAATTTTGATCAAGGATACACAGGAAAACATCCCCCTCTACGGTTTAAATAGCCTTCAAGCTCATAAACAATAGTTAGAACGTGATGTCATAAAGCTGACTATTTTATGTAATCACCGGACTGTCCGGTGACCGGACCCTCGGACTGGCTGGTGACCCTTTTTCCTCCTCGGTCAAGGAAACACACTCTCTAGAATCCATTTCATAGGACGGCAAACTGTCCGGTGCATTCCTTCACCGGACTATCCGGTGATTTTCACTTTTGGACTCCTAGAGACACCTTCTCTGGACTTTAGCTTCTGGCTCACTGGACTGTCTGATCATTGCATCGATGGATTGTCTGGTTACTGTTCCTTCTCGACTCTCGATCGGGGAGGGCTCTTTGCCATCAGCTAAAGCGCTAGTGCTGATTCATCTCCTTGTATTAGGCCCTCTTCCTGATCGAGTTGAAAAATCCTTGTCTTTCTTTGTTTATCATTAGCTATCAAATGGAAATATTTAGTATTGCAGTTGCCCTTTCACAACTTAGTTGTTTTGGCTCTTTGGTACTATTTTATTTCTTCCTCTCTTAAGAGAAACGCTAAACGTTCTTTAAGTCCTTGTTTAAAAATGACCTCACTATCAGAAAGCATAACAGATTCTGCCTTCTTATCAAAAGCATTAGCTTTTCTGATTAATTCCTCCTTTTCTCGTTTATAATGACCAGTTACATTCCTAGCCCATCCTCTAAGGAATTTTCTAATTCTTCTGATTTTAAATTGCCATTTTTGCAGGGCTGTGCTTCTGCGTGTTTCATTTTTCCTAACTTGTGCTACCAGCTTCGAGAAATCCTCACGCAACAGCCAACCCAATTCAAATTTAAAAAGTGGTGGCTTGTTGTTATGTGTGCCAGTTCCTGAGCTAAGAAGTAGTGGTGTATGGTCAGATATTACCCTACTCAAAACATTTGAAAGAGGAAATTTTGACTCCCACTCTGTACTTACCAGAATCTGGTCAAGTTTCTCGAATGTTGGCACTACTCTAGAGTTTGCCCAAGTAAATTTTCTATTTGATAGTTCAAGCTCCCTCAAATCTAAGCTGTCTATGACAGCATTAAAAAGGAAGGGCCATCTATCATCGTATCTATCATTATTTTTCTCCTATGGATTCCTAATGATGTTAAAATCACCGCCCACAAGAATTGGTAAAGATTCTTTCGCACAAGTTTGAACAAGTTCAGCTAGGAACTCCTCTTTGTGTTCTGGTTGGGCGGCTCCATAGACTGCTATAAGCACCCATTTGAAGCCGTCCGCCTTGTTTCTAAGACGAAATTTGACAGAATAATCTCCCTCATTAATACTACCAATATCAAACACCTCTAAGTCAATTCCTAAAAGAATGCCACCCGACCTACCATTATGTTCAGTCCAGTGCCAAATAAAATTTTGACCCCCGCAAATATTATTTAACGTCGAGGAAGAGAAATCTTTCTTTCCTGTTTCCAAGAGTGCAATAAAGTCTAGCTTTTGCTCCCTTGACAAATCAGAGAGGTACCTAAATTTAGCCAAGTCACTAAGACCTCTGCTATTCCAGAAAGCCCCTCTCATGTTGAATTACTCTTATATTTATTCTTCTTAACTACTATAATTTTTGGGCTTTTTTTATTCTTATTCTTAAAAGAAGACATAGATTTATTCTTTTTGAAGACAGTCTCAAAATCACAATTTAGGCGATCACTGTCATCATCCATAACCTCCTCCATTGAATCACCGCATAAGTGATCAAGAGCGGGGTTTTCCGTAAGAAGGTCTTCCTCGTTATCTAACAAACTATGATCATGATGTTAAATCAAATAATCTACTTGATTCTATGCGTTTAATGAGCGCTAAAGAATCATTGCATTGCTGTGAATTATTCCCCAACTGAACTCCCAAGTTTTTAAGTTCAAAATCAACGACATAATCTGAAAAAGAGAGGAAAGAGTTGCTAGTGTTACCTTCATGAAGTTCCAGATTCTTCCACGCTGCCCTCCGCTCCACTTTAGACATGTTCATCAGCTGACGCAGCAAGCCTTTGGCTTGAGCGTGTTGGAGCCACCATGATATCTTTGATATTAGCTGCTGCCCTGATCTTCTCCTCCTTGTTAGCATCAAAACTCTGTGAAAGACTAGCAGTAGTCCCGCCGCAATTCACAATGCCCCCTGTTTCAGGACCAGAAAAGGCAGCCATAGGAAAACATGCCTCTGCTGAACTCTTTTTAACCAAAAGCTCATGCCTGCTGTCGCACCGTGCTGCTGAAATATTTTTACTCTGTTCCATCATCAGTTGTATCGACATTGGGCCACCTAGCACCCTGTTCAGTTGCCTAATACGCAGCTCTTCTCCATCAGTAGTTGCATAGTTTAGAGAACAATCAACCACTGGTTGTATTGGCTCTGTACTGAAGTCACCCAACTGCCCATTAGGGGAGTGCGCAGTTTGAACAAGCATTGTGTCCTGTAAGCTCTCCATCATTTCCATCTCTGTATCAGCAGAGTCATCATCTGAAAAAACGTCCTCCACTATCCCTTCTCGACAAACCTCATCACTTTCAGCTAGTACTTTATCACAGCATTCATCTATAGTGACCTTGAACGCCATATCCAATATTTCTTCTGCCATACTCTGTATCTTAGCTTCTAAGGCTGCATTGGCTACCATTTTGGAAGTCATATTTGCATCACCGAAAGCATCTTGTTTCCCACCTGCTGCCCCATCTTCGTTACGTGATCTTTTTGGATCTCTGTCACTCCCTTGATCAGCACCCATCCTGTCAGTATCCATATCATCATTACCTTTATCATCACCGCCATGAAAATTCATCTGAACCTCATCTCCATTCTCGTCGAAGCCCATTTTTTCCACTTCAAACTTTAGATCGAAATAGTGGTCACCAATCACCACATCAAGTGTAGACGGCACCAACTTTGGGTCTAGGACAGCAACAAGAATTCGTCCAAAATAATTCTTCCGGGTTGTTTTCATATCCACTGTTTGTGTTGAACCTAACATAGATCCTGGCCCACAAATTTAGAAACTCTCTTAACTTCTTGCGTAAGCCGGTCACCTGAATCCACACTTTCGGAAGTTGGAAGCCTTCATCTTTATCATGCCACTCCTCAAACTTTAAATGAGTATCTGTAATTACTCCTTTCTCTCTCACATTTGTGCCACCATAAGCAATTGACCTTTGTATTTCAGCTTTTGAAGGAAAAGCAACAATGAAAGAGTTGTCATCATGCACCTCCGGTTCCCATTTCGATTTGCCTAGCACTATCCGTTGAAGTTGCGAGATCACCTGGTCAAGAGAAAGCTGGATTCCAACACCTTCACCAGTGCAGTCTTAGTGTCTTTTTTCTTAGACAACGGCGGGTGTGGGATATGGTAAAACCCGAGTCCTTCAATTGCATAACCTACTGCATGTGCCACTGGTCTTCGCATTTTCAGAACTGGGCATCGGCGGTTGACATGTTCATTGTGGGCATCACAAATATCACAATAAATTTCTGGAACACATTCAGCTGCAACATGGCCCTTTTGAGAGCATCGAGTGCACTGTTTGATCTTTGAACCTGTCCAACTGCCTTCTAAGTCTCCTTGCAGCAAAGCTTCATCTGATTCCCGAAGAGAATGCTGAGCTTCCATCGCCTCGGCCTCCACATCCATATCCTGTATCTGTGGTACGGGTTCCATGGTAGATGTCTGCCCCTGTGTCGTTATCTTTGCCGAAGACACCGTACCTTGTGGGAACCAGTTGTCCGTCCGGTCGAGTAGCGTGCAGAGTTCCCACCAGAGAAGGGAACATGCCCACCACGACCAGGACGACTAGCCAAGCCACATGACGTGTTCAAACCCACGTAATCCACCCTGACGAAAACCACGCCGCGACCAACTCCTAGTGCGACCAGCATAGCTCCCATAGTTCCCATACCCAGTATCAAAGCCATATGCAGGGCCCTGAAAGACACCACGTCCATAAGATTCTTCCTCCTCCTGGAAGCTTCTGTCAAGGCCTTAGCCTCCTCCTCGACCACGGCCGCCTCCCTGATCTCCAGAATCTGACAAAGCACTCATGGAGCTACAAAACAGTGTTAATAATGATCATATTATTCCGCAGCACAAAGGTGAATAGATTGTCTTTTTGTGCTAGCAATGGCAATATATAATTTGTCTTGCTCTTCAGCCTTTTGAATTTCACACTTTCTTGACATCCTCGGCCACTACATGACCCTGTACCCAGTCCTACCACCTCTGCTCGTAGCAAAAGAGCTCAACAATTCCTTCTTTATCTGCACCACCTCCTGCTTTGCAGTCATAGCAGTTGCTACGACACCACGACTCACCTTCCACAGCTGGAAAAGGAATGTCTTTTTGTTATATATCAAAAAGACAAGACCTAGAACATTTCAATGGCAGTTTAGTAATCCTTTTTGTTATATATATTTTTTTGGGAAGATAATAATTAATTTTCATTTTCATGCATGGATGTCCATGTCGCATACAAACTTCATTTTGGATATTTTAAATACAGATAGAAAGGTAAGAAGATAAGCTTTTCAATGGATATAGTCTCGTGCCAAAGTACTTCGTAGATATACAAGAATCACTCGGGAATCACTAAATATGACATCCCGAATCTGTCAGGGTGATGTGACGTCATCTTTTGTCCCTTGGACCATGTATCTTTCTTATGCCTATTCGTATTAAGATTTGCCCCCCTATGGATTCCCTAACCTCTTTGTATATAGTAACCACCATTATTAGACTTATGTTTTATTTAGATTATTCTGTTATCAAATAATTTTGCCGCCAGACAGTTTGTGAGATTTAAACTTTGTGACCTTAATTCAGATTTTGTATTTGTGCTGCATTTTTTTTTTGTTCTTGTTTGTGTTTTTTGATTTGCAGGCCAGAATTAGCATTCTTGGCTAGGTCAACCGGATGTTACACGGTTGATAACCATAGAATAAGTGGTGCTGCAATTATGAGATTCAAATCATTTTAATTTAAGGCTGAATTGATTATGTGTCGTATCTCCACCAAATTAAAGAAAAATCATGACTTGACAGAAGATCAGGAACCATGTACAAATTATTCTCCCACTTCACTTGACTCGCTTTGTAGCTAGGCTGCTTGCTGGCCCAAGGTTTGGTTTTGACAGTGGGCCTCTTTTGCGGGATTTAGTCTTTGATGGGCTGAGATTAAGGCCCCCTGTTCCCGTGATTGAGACAAAACCATTCTGCCATGCTTTAAAATTATCTGATTGTTAAAAAAACACTATGGCACAAGGGGTTGGTTGCTACACTGCTTTAGGGAGCTCCTGGTATAGATCAATCTTAAATGGGAGATTGGGCCTCACAAAAAGGGGCAAAGTGTGGGTTGGTCTCCAGTAGCCCTAGTTTAACATAATTCAATTGGTCCATAAATTAATTGATTAGTGTTTCTCCCTTAAAAACTACAAGAACTATGCATCAATATATTAGGAACAAGGATGAAAGGGTTACAAAGACCCCTGATTACAATGTTGGGGTAGGCTCCTAAAAACACAATGATTGCACTATTTCTGAGGAATCCAAACCCCTAGTATGATCAAAGAGCTTAGTCCCTTCAGCACTTGGGGTAGCTGTATTCTGTCACAATTTCGCTTACACCAGTCATCAAATGAGATCTACCGGGGTGACGACAAAACTCCTATAGTCCAACAAGTCGCAAGAGAGCAAACCAGAACAGCCTGGAGAAAACACAAGAGATAAGGAAGTGGCTGATCATCTCTGTTTCCTTGCCGCACAAAACACAATGTGTATAATGATGAGGTCATCTCTGCTTTAATACACACAAGACTTCTCAAATTAGAATTGACGAAACTTACGCACGACAGTTGAGATTAGAGGTGAGCTCATTTCTAAACATGTGTCTTCTTTTCTTTGAAAATAGATTGCTACGTAATGACTTTATCATGATTAGGAACATTGAAGAGGGTCAAGGGAAGCATGAAGAAGGACTTGAAGATGCTCAAGATCAGCACCGCACGTTTGACTCCGAAGGAGATTTAAACAACTCGGGTTCGAGTCTGATTCGGACTTCAAGAGCAGCCTGCACTAAAACGGATGCCTCGATCTCATACTAGCTCCGTTTTGGACGTTCTAGATATATACGAAAAGCTAAGGAGATAAGCTTTCCAACGGATATAATGCTGTGCAAAAATACTTTATAGATCTTTAGAAATTACTGAAACAATATGACATCTAAAAACTGCCCTGGTGCTGCGACACTATCTTTTGGCCTTTGGCCCGTGTATCTTTTCTAGGCCCATTAATATTAGGGTCCCCTAAGGACGTCCCAACCTCTATATAAATAGTAGCAGCCATCATTAGAAATAGGTTTTGACTAGTTTTCATCTATTATCAAACAGTTTCATCATTTGACGGTTTATTGGTTTTTCAACTTCGAGATTTAATTCAGATTTCACAATTGAGTTGCGTTCTTTCTTGTTTTTGCTTGTGTTCTTCGATTCGTAGGCTGGAATTAGCCTTCTTGGCAAGGTCAATCATGTGCGCATGATTAATAATCAGAGGAGAAGTGGTGCTGCGATTGCGAAGATTGAATCATGTTGATTTGAGGTCAGATCGATTGTGTGTCTCATCTCCACCAAATCGAGAATTACCACGACCTGACGGAAGATTAGGAACCACATACACATCAAGTGGTATCAGAGCTTTAGGTATACGATCAGGTTTATATCTATCTTTATTTATTTTGCATTCATCCTATCGTACACAGAAAAGCCGCAATACAAAAAAAATTAGTAGATAGTTAGGTGTTTTCCTGTCCAAGTCGTGTTTAAACTTTGTATAATTTTGTTTTAGAGTCCGTAGTGTTGAGTTTGTGTCACTAGTTTATATTTTATTTTAAAGTCCGTAGTGTAGATATTCAAAATATTTTTGCATTCAGGTGTTTTTCTTCATCGTTCACCTACATCATGTTCATATCTGTTATTGTGTTACATCTGTTAATTGTTTATTTTGCATTAAAATTTTATCCCACCCACCCCATATTTCTTTCGCAACTAGATCCAACCTTCATAGATCCACCTCTCCATATTTATCCGCTGCTTAATCATCCACAAAAACGTTCATAAAATTCGCATGTAATTTGAAATCCGAATCTATTTTTAGCCTTTAAAAAAATCTAATTCAGAGATCCATCATTAAAATAGTCATAATTTTTGTTTTTTAACTCCAAATTAGATATATATAAGTACTTTTTGGATATCTACAGAAACTTTTCCATCCTCTGGCGATCCTAGATTCAACAAATTCAGATAAAAAGTTTCTGTTTTTGCACTCTGAAGTTTCAGCATAGATTTAACTAAAATTCAGGATTTTCTCCGGGTCACGTATTTCATCATATTGATCTAAACTTTGGTCGTGTACCATTTTTTGTGCTTTTAGTTCAGAGAAAAATATCAAAAAAATAAAATGAAACTAAAAATTTTGAAGACCAAGAAGCCGAGAATTAAACTATGCTGAATTTTCAAGTGCTAAACAGTTTGCTAATTTTTGAAGCCTTATCGATTATGTTGTCGCTTTCCTTTGATATCTTCATTCATATTCTTGTAACATCTAGATTTTTTGTAAGATTGGACCAGCAACTAAAACATAATATTTAAAACACTTATTCAATATTACTATCTGTTATAGAATTGTGTTCAACTAATCATTAGTTTAGCCCTCCAAGCTCCACATACCCACCTCGAATCAACACTGTACTTAACCCTGTAATTGTGGAATTACGACTCTCTAGTTTCTCCTGTCACTAGTTGCACCATCCTTTGCTTTGCTTTGGTAAGAACCATCCAAGAGCTCGGTACGGCGTTTTTTTTGTGGAATTTTTACCACTCATACCGCTGTAGCTGTAGGAATAATATTTTGTGCAATCTATATGCTATTTTTTTAACCATTTCAGAAAGAAAAGTAGGTGAATACAATGTGAGAAGTACTTTGCAAAGAGTTCTTAATAACATCGATGCAAACTTTAAAAAACACATTGAGTGTATGAAAAATATGACAGCAAGCTTTAAGAGATGTAATCCACCTCAAAGAGATGTTGCACGTGATCAAAAGACGCGTGAGGTTTAGACCATTGCTACATCATCTACTTCCACGAGTAATTATATTCTTTCATGTCTTTCTTTATATGATTGTTTAGATTCTATTAAATATATTGCTTGAGAAAGAGAGATGGATAATCTATTTCGACAATGCCGTATGTGTGAAAGCAGAAAGCTTGTGAATGTTGCTAGTGCATTAGTTGATAGTGCTTTAACTTGATGGCAACATTTATATATAAAAAAATATCTTAGACATGGAGTGGTGCTAAAATTTTAATGAGAGAATTTTTTGTTGATACATCTTCAGAATCTTTGTCTGGTTGTGATGAACACTCTTTGGAGGAGGAGCTTTCTACTGTACCTCCTATTGCATCTAATATTTTGTTGAAAATTGAGATAAAACAAGAAGATGAAAGTGATACATACATAGAGAAAGAAGAGATATACAATGTTTCATGCATAGCCCAAGATGAGACTGCTGATAACATGTCAAAAGGTATTGCTAAAAATGAGAAGAAACTTATTGAACATCGATCTACAAAAGGTGATAATATTTTTGTGTGAGCTAAATTTTTTTGTCTATCCTACTTTTGTAAAGCAACTGTTAGTATCACCTTTTATCTATTTATCATTGTCAATGTTTGATTTGCCCACTAGTTCTTGCGATAAGGAAAGGTTGTGTGTCGATATTTCTATTCTTCTTATGCAACAAGAAGTGAATGAATTCAATAGTCCTAATTTTTATCCATTCACTAGTGGTGAAATTAAATATTTCACACCTGTTACATGTGAAAATGATGAGCTAAAATTGTTGTCTTCTCCAAACACTGTGGGTTATATTGAATATGATTCTTTTTGTGACTTTGCTACAGTAGAGAGGATGATATTTTCGAAACCTGAATTATATTTGTTAACTAGAACCAATTTTTATGTTATAACCAATTATGATTCTAGAGGTGTCTTTATGGTGCATAGAGTTTATATTTGCTCAAATTTGAAATCCTCTTACATGATGAAAATAAATGACAAACTAGATGATAGAAATACAAAATATCATGCCATGTCATGTTTATGTAGTTTTTCTAAGACAACACACTTTATAGCTTCTCATAAGAAAGATAATGATGCTGATCGTGTGAATTATTTTAAAAAAATATTTTGCCAAAAGTTGATCTTGCTGATTTTTATGATAAAAATACTCCACCCTTTAGTGTGCAAAGATGAATTGTTTGCATCTTGTGGTCTTTTTAGCTATTTTTGCGCTCCTGTTACTAACCATTTGCAGAAGTATCATGATACCAAAGGAGCAAACCGAGGATGGCTTTCCATGAAGAAGGGGAGAACGATGAGATTATAAGGATCTTTGAGCCACCAAGTGATTACGTTCAAATACTCCCATGGTCTCTACCTTTTCATGCAGGTTGCAGGGCATAGTGGAGTCAAGGTATCGACAATGAACTTGAGTCGAGGATGACACCAAAACAAGAAGGGGAGGATAAGGACATCTCTTCTTTAGATACATATAACACTTCTCAAATTAGTATTGATTAAACTCATGTATGACAATTGAGATTAGAGGTGAGCTTATTTCTAAACACATATCTTTCTTTCTTTCAAAATCGATTGCTATCTAATGACTTTATCATGATTAGAATATTAGAGAGGGTTAAGAGAAGCATAAAAAAGGACTTGGAGATGCTTAAGATCAGCATCGCATGTTCGACCCTAGAGAAGATCCAAACAACTCAGGTTCGAGTCTGACTCGGACTCCAGGAGCAATCTACACTAAAATGAATGCCCCGATCTCATACGAGCTCCGTTTTGAATGTTCTAGATATGTATAGAAAACTAAAGAGATAAGCATTCCAATGGATCTAATCAGATGCGAAAATACTTTCTTAATCTTCGGGAATCACCGAAACAAGATAACGTTCAGAAACTGCTCTGATGTTGCGACACTATCATTTGGCTTTTGGGCCGTGTATCTTTTTTAGACCCACTAGTATTAGTGTTTCCCCCTATGGACGTCCCAACCTCTATATAAATAGTAACCACCATCATTAGAGATAGGTTTTGATCAATTTTCATCCGTTATCAAATAGTTTTGTCGTTTGAAGGTTTATTGGTTTTCTAACTTCGAGATTTAATTCAGATTTCGCAATTGAGTTGTGTTCTTCCTTTTTTGCTTGTATTCTTTGATTCGCAGGCTAGGATTAGCCTTATCGGCGAAGTCAATCGTGTACGCACGATTGATTACCAAAGGAGAAGTGACGCTGTGATTGCGGGTTTGAATCGTGTTGATTTGAGGCTGGATCAATTGTGTGTTGCATCTCTATCAAATCGAGAGTTACCACGATCTGACAGAAAATCGAGAACCATATACACATCATATAATGAGATAGCCCATGTCTGGCTAACTGGTGATCTATGCATGCACCGGAATGTCATTAATCCATGTGATGCGGTTGGCACGTGCAGGTGTATTTTTACGGAAGGCACGTGTAGTTGTGTTGTAGGTAGTTGCACGGCACACAATTTAAGCACCACTTCTGTGCGCATGCACATGTCTATGCACAGGTACCAGCAGTGTCGGGTAGTGAAGGTTGTGTCACTATGCAGGCATAAACGTATCCCCTATGTGTGCGCGCATGCTTAAGTATGATGTGTGTATTATTGATTAATTATGTGTGTGCACGTAAAGCTACCGGACACTAGCATAAGGTGTGCCTCTATCCAGCATAGCTTCTCGATAGGTGCACGGTGCCCCATTATTTTAATGATCTACGTGCATGATTACCAGCAATTAGCAATTAATTACTAAGTTCTATCTTTATAAATAAACTAGAAAAACTAATATATGGGTATATGTACTACTGCATGTGAATATAAGATGCATAAGTGTGCTATTTAATATCTACTTATTTTCTAATATGTACTAAGTAGATGCTCTAGTATTTAACTGCTAATTATAAAATTCTAACTTTAAACCAAATTACATAGAGCTACACGGGTATGTGCACTAATGCATGCTAGTGATTTGTAAAATGATACTAATAGGTGCACAATAACTAGTATGAACATCCGCATTGAAATAAATCACAATCAGGACTTGCATTAGAAGCTAATAAATCTAATAAAAGGAATAAGAGCTAAGACTACAGTAAAAATACCAATAAGAAAAAAAACCAGCATCAATAAAGATTAGCTAAGGTTTAGATGATTTGATGAGGTGGGACTTGAGACAATGATTCCAATGGTGCAAGAATCGATGAAAACGGTGTTGGGATCGAGAAGTTATGACAATTTTGAGATATATGGAAGCGCCAGGGACCTTTTTGTAATATACAGAAAGGTCGTAGGGTTCTATCTGTAAAGGGACAGAATGTTACAGGGGTCTATCTGTAAATAAACAGGGTTTAGGTATATAAGGAGTTGGACTAAATTGATATTAAATAAAGAGCCAATTGCAAAACTGACCCAAATTTAGAAGCTAATTGTACATTTCACCTTGTTTTTTAAGTTTGCATATTTGATCTAATTTTTTAAAATGAACATTGAAATTGATCCTACTCCGTTATGAGCATTTGATAGTGTTAAGTCAGGTGTAAAAAGATATATTTGCCCTTGCACCATTGACCTTGTTTTTAATTTGTTTTGGAGAAATGATCCTGTTTTGAAAAAAAAAATCCAGCATCGTCACTGAATTTTGAACTTAATTTCACCAACGTTTGTATGTTTTGACAACATTTTACATATATTTTAATTTTTTTAAAAATTTGTTTCATGAGCAAGCGAGTAATACAATAGCTGAAAGAATAAGCAGGTGCTTCATCTAAACAATTGAACTTCCGCACCAAATGGACCAAATGTGCGACCTTGCATCTTTCCAAAATACATTCACTGGTTGATCTACTGTACCAATATTGATACCAGCAAACTTACAGAGCAAATCCCATTCATCACGGAGTACTAGTAGCAACTCCACAACCTTAAACAAGCTGTGGGTCGAGCCGCACGCCAGACGGTGTCAATTGGTCGGAGCTTCTCATCGCGCCTGCCGGCCCCGAGCGGCACCACGCCTCGCTTGCCGGAGCTCCTCGCTGCATCCCACCATGCCTGGCTGGCACTACTAGAAAAACAGTTTCTACAGGTGGAACTAAAGATATTTGTACAGGCAGAATTTCAATCCGCTCCTATTCTATAGCCCTGTAAAAATCATGCATTTTTACAGAGATAAGATAAAAACCGCAGACTAATACAGACCATTGTTTATGACAACCGCCTGTATTAGAATTTTGTAATGCAGCGGCCTGCTAGGTGCACCGCGATCATTTTTTGAAATAAAAAAAAGCTCTGCCTGCTTCCCCGCTCGGCCCTGCGTGGCACCGCTCGGTCCCCATGCCATCGCTCCGCCACCCTACTCCACCCGACCGACGGCGCACACCGAGGCTTCAGGTTCAGCACGCTGAGTTCGCTGCCGCTATAGGCCAAGCAACGACAGAGAAGGAATGAGAGAGAGAGAGAGAGAAGCCCTGCTCCGCTGCCTGGTGCCGCCCCGCTCCACTCTGCCGCCACACCGCCCCACTCTTGGTCAGGCCAAGCATGAGATCTGGAAGCTCCTTGATGTGCGTCCCTGATCTGGAATCAAATCACCATGAGAACAAAATAAGCCGAGCGAACGAGGAAGAGGATGGATTTGAGAGCGGAATAGAGAGGATTCGGGGCATACCTTCCAATAGGAGATGGGGAGCGCGAGGCTGGCGGCCGATGGGTCTGAATCGACGGAGGGAGGGACGAGTAGAATCCCAGTGCTCCTAGAGCCAGGGGCGGCGCGTCCAAGAGGGCGTGGGGCGGTGCGGCCTGGAGAGGTCGAGCGGGCGGCGGTGAGGTCGAAGTCGACGAGGACGAGACCGAGAGCGAGAGAGAGACAGAGGGGATGCGCCTCTCGACCACGGGAGGCTGCCGCGTGGTGGCGGTGGCGCCCGCGGAGGCTCTCTTGGACTCGGCGGCGCGCGGGCCCCAGGCCGCGGGCGAGGAACCGGATGCGGCTTGCCAGCGGCACGTAGAGGCGGCGCGCGCGGGGAAGCGGAGGCGGCTCGCCGGCCGCACGCGTCCCACCGGTGCCAACGGAATACGCGCGGAGGAGGCGGAGGCTGCAGGGGATGTAGGAGTATGAGTGGAGAGAGAGGATAACGGGGGCAGCGGCATGAAGAGGAAGGATAAAAAACAAGCCTCACACGTTAGACCGATCCCGGTGCTGCACTCTGATTGGTCGACAGGCCTCGCCTTGGATTGCCACTCCAGTGCAGCGGCTGTTTAAAGGCCAACGCCTACAGAACTGTGTCTAATGCAAGCGACTGTCCTAACAGATCGTCTGCATTATAATTTTTTTTTTCAGATGGTGCATTATGAAATCCGTCTGCATTAAGACTTTTCTGCAGGCGATTGACTATCTCGGGCCCACCTATTACATAGTACAAGTGGTTTTTTGTTGAAAACCACCTGCATTTTCTCAAAGGAGGTGTCGGAAGAAATGCTTTTTACAGCCGCGCTTGCCCGCCCCGAGCTGCACCACGCCCCGCCTGCCGGAGCTCTTTGCCGTGCCCCACCATACTCGCCCGGCTGGAGCTCCTAGCCGTGACTAACCGTCGGGCGCCGCGCCCCAACCACCCCTGGTCACTCCACAACCCAACCCCGCGCCCCTCCACGCCCACGACCCGCCCTGCCGGCTGTCGGCTACCCGCACGCCTCATGTAATGACATCTAGGGGTATTTTGGTATGTTTCAAAAATCATCTATTATCCATTGATTTTTTTTAAATAACAAAAAATCTGTTGCTAACACCGTTAGAAATTGAGGTTAAATGGCAGCGCAATTAGACTTTTATCTTAGGTCAAATACACAAACCCTGAAAAAAAAAGGTTAAATGTGCAATTAGACTTTTATCTTAGGTCAGTAGCCCAATTGTCCCTTAAATAAAAGGTCAGGGGGTTTTCTATATATTTGTGGACTGGAACATAGTTTCTGCAGAACAGAAGGTCTTGGATGTAAAAGGAGCATTTCCTAGAATTATGCAATTATTTTTGTATAAGAAAACCTGCAGAAATAGTTCATGGGCTGTGAACCAAAGAGGGAGGCGGTAGTCCATAGTCCACGGTGGACCAAAGCAAGGTGGACCATCGGACTTAGGAGGAACGAGATTTAAAATATCAAAGAGTTATCCTAGATTGAATCTGTAACACTTCGTGTTTCTGAATAAAAAAGCCAAGCCATTCAAGTCCAAAATTTTAGAATTCGAGCTCAATTAATTTTGAACCTTTCAAGCAAGTTCAAATTTCAAATGCGAGTTCAAAACTTTTCAAAGAAGTGTTATGAAATAAAATTCTTTTATGCTAATCCTGGACAGAATTGATGCTCCTTTGTTTTCACTACCCGTGTGTTCTAATAATTACTCCTAATCTTTCATTCCTACTTTTAATAGGAATATTATTCAATTGGCAACCCATTGTGGTTGATCAACAACCTGTCATAATGCTCTCGGTTTGATGACTTGTTCCATGTTATCAGAAAGTTTCTATCTTTTCCTCCCGTGAAATCTATCTTGCCACCTTCTAGATCATGCCTCGAAGTTCAGACCCTTTTTACGAGCCCCTCCTGTCTCTGAGAGATGACATGAGCGATACCTCTAATTGCATGCCTTATACCTGTCCATTTGTTGCAATCATGCATCTTGGGGCATTTCATTTTGCATCATTGAGCATATGCACCAAAATTTCATTATGCATCATCTCATATGCACCATGATATGCACTGTGTCATTATGCATGTGCACCATAACCTTGATGCATTTTTTCATGAGAGACATGTTAACCCATGCCATTCGATTCGTACTGCCAAGTTCCTTGCTTTTTCTGAATTTTACATCCTTGATGGCACGTCATAAGTGAGCCCGTCTATCTAAACTTTGCTCGAGAATACAAATTCATTATAAATCTTGAATACATCATTAAAACCCCATCTCGTCTAAAAGGATCTGCGAGTTATTCGTTGGATGTCCTTACCTTGATGAGCAAATAGCTTTAAATTATTGGTTTTCTTTCAATCAGTATTTACTTGCCTTGGCATCTCCCTAATCATCACTCTCTGAAACTTGGATTTACTTCCATTTGATCCCTTTTTCCCACCTAATCCTAACCTATTGTATGTCAGTACTCAAAATCCATCGTAACCTTTTGTTATCGCAAACTCTTTCCTCGACTTGAAGTTTTGGCGTGTGTCCCATCTAGAAGATACATGCTATCCTCTATAGTCCTTCTCATAAGATCTTGTTTATGTGAGAAATTTCTTTTCTCCTATTGACCTCCTTGTGTGACTTTGTATCCTTTAGCCATACAAAGAGTACGACTCTATGAAACATCGTTGTCTAAAGTATACTGGTTTTGCCATCCAGTATCCTTAGTCCATAGTCTAGAAGATAATCATCTAGGATCCGTTGAGTAATCCACACCGAGACCTTGCAGTTGTGTATTCTTGAAACACTTCTTGGTAAACCTGATCACTACCAGTCAACTATAGCACGAATGTGGCACGAACCAGATATTTCTTGTCCATCCTAATCCCTTGAAATTCGCTAGTTGATGTGCTCTTGAAATTGTAATTTTGCTTTTGAGTTGTGTCGGTTTGCCTAGGCGCTTCTCAAAATCAGATTATAGTAACAAGAGAACCTCTCCTTTGACCTTGACAGGGAACCATGTGAATATTTTTCTGAATGGTTGGTGTATTTTCTGGAGTATGCAACCAGGATGGAAAATATTGTACTTGGAGTTCCTCATTTGAACATCCCATCTCAATCCGCTTTTAAACCTATATCCTTGTTCGAGATGAGATGGATACTTGCACTCCTCCATAGAGTCTGAATTATTGTTTTTGAAACTCGATACCATTCGTTGGTATCCAACTCGAAACCTGGAGGATCATCCAATCGCCGTATAAATCTTCCACATATCTTTTCTATCGAACCCATGTGCTACTCGATAATTGCTATCGTATAAATCTTTGTTCAACTAAATTGCCCATCTCTATCTTAAATTGTATCCAGAAATTCACTACATTTTTGATTGGACCTAACCATTCGTGCTCCTGTGTTCTTAAATCCCGCATAGGAAAGGAATACAACACTTCAGGATCAGAAATAAATTTGCTCTCCAATTTATAGGTGTTTCCGGTCGTTGCAAAGTTCACAGCGCATCGATTGAGGACTGCCAGCAAAACTTTTCAGTCAGTGCAATCTTTTCCAAGCATCATGGATCATGAGCCCTACCTATATCAAGGGGATGATATCAATCAGCTTCGCCCAAACATAATCGGTGTGGAGAAACTGAGACACAGTGACAAGAAAGGACCATAAGGATTACAAGGCTAAGTGCAGCAACCACACTGATGATAAGACAACATCGGAGACCAAAGGATACCTACTCAAGATTTTTTTTCAAAAATTCCTGCTATCTCGCTGAGGTTTATTTTCCCCCTCTTCCATTGTAAATCTCAGGACGAGATTTCGTTAAGTGGGGAGGACTGTAACACTTCGTGTTTCTGAAATTTGAACCTTTCAAGCAAGTTCAAATTTCAAATTCAAATTCAAATTTCAAATGCGAGTTCAAAATTTTTCAAAGAAACTTTATGAAATAAAATTCTTTAATGCAAGGTATTGCAAGGAATTGAATTTTAGAAATTTTTATAAAAAAATTTATTTAAAGTTTAAGAGGCCCAAATAAAAATATTCTCTTCAAACGATTTCCTGTATTATAAATTTTGTAGAATAAAATGTATTTCGATTTTGTACTTGGGCCCAAAATAAAAGTTGTTCCTTCTGAAGTTTTCTACAACCCTGCGAAATTTCATTTTTATCTGAGCTCGGGAAAGGTGGTTTCAAGTAAAAACAGAAAGCTGCGCAGAACATCTCAGAAAAATCAGGAAAATAGAAAAGAGTGCGGGACCCACCTGTCAGCCATACTGTTTCACCTTCTTCCTTCTCCAATCGCGAGTGGACAGCGCCCCGTCCAGGTGCCGCGCGTGCGAGCCTCGCACCCTGCATGCGCGCCACGGGCCTTGGACGTGCCCCTTGCACAGGACACGTCTTTTGACTCGTGTCCAAGACTCCCCGGCCGTCTCTCCCTCGCTCTCATTTCTCTCTGAAGCCATTCGCCACCTGCCTTTGGAGCGCAGCAGAGGAACTTCCTGTCCGAGCCGTCTCCAGTCCCCATTCCTTGGCGAGGAGCTGCGCCAGCATTCCCTCTAGCTCTCCCCCACCTCAGCCCGCCACCTCACCTGCGGAGCTCTCCCCCACTTTGACACCACCCTTCTCCTAACTGTGCTGAAGTTCCAGGCCCAGAAATCTTTAAGTTTCGTCAACTCCTCCGGCCGCACCACCTTGCCGAACGTCGGTTTCGGCCGCCGCTGGCCGCCAGACCACTCTGGTGAGCACCCTCGACCGTAAATTCCTCCTCCGGGTCTGCACTGCAGCGGGGATCGTTTTGGCGCTGCCGTTTTTGAGCTAGACCGCCGGGAACCCGCCGGCGAGCGCCGGCCATGGCTGCCGCCTGGGAGTCAAGCTCCCCTCCTCGGGATCTTCTACGCTCGCGCGATCCGGTGCGACCGCGCATGTGGCCATCGGTGTGGCTGCCCTTTTTTTGGGCCAAGGACCCCTAAGGCCCACTGTGTGGCCTGCCCCAGTTGGGCCGAGACCCATGTGGCGAGCGCAACTCGAACCATTTAGGCTGAAATTTATTTAATTTGCGCAATGATTTATTTAATTACCAAAAAATAGTTTAAGTTTGTAAAATTCATAGAAAATTCATCCTAACTCGATAAATTGTGAAACAAATTTTGTTAGGATCATCTCAACTAGAACTATATTCTGAAGCTAACAAGTTTTATTTTATGCATGAAATTAATTTAATTAATTCAGATCATATAACACTTCATTAATGCATTATCATTATTCCTTGGCATAATAAAATCTCGAAAATTTTACTTTCTATTTATTTAGTCAAACCCTCTGTTTAGAAAAAGTTTCATATTTATTTTTTTATTAAAAATAATTTTATAAATAATTTATTGTGTTTAAATGGTGTTTAATTCTTTATAAATTTAATTTCAATAACTCTAAAAATTTGTACAAATTTAGTTTATAACCTTTCTGATTTTATGAACAATTCAAATTATATTTTATGATTTTGAAAACCATTTTAAAAGGAGTTTTATAACTAAATTTACTAGCTATTTTTTAAAAATAAAAAGCTATCATCGCATGTGCTGTAAATTCGAGTCCTTGGCAATTGAAAAAAGCATAATCCAATGCTTTGCATATCATTCATGTTAGGACCCAACCATCCGAAGAGGAGTGTGGAGTTGTTCCTTTAGCAAAGGAAGCTAACTGTGAGCAAGCCTCGGCAAGCCCAGGTGCATTCTCCCCTTTTTAAAGTTCTTATTTTATCACTATGTATAGTATGGTTAATGTACTGTTCATTAAGTTATAAGAGTTGTTTGGAACCCTAGGATGCATGATAGTGCCAATTACCCCTATTGATTATATATTGGTACAACTCGATGTAGAGCTAGGCTATGAGTTCTAATAAACGATAGAAGTCGACTGAATGAGAAACCTCACTCGCGAGCTATAGAGAAGCCAAGGGACACCAAGAAGAGAGCACAAAACAAGATTGGAGATCTTTGGTGCTAGTAGGAGAGTGATAGGTGCATTCATATATTTTTAGAGCTTGTGTGGCTTTGAGAGGAGTGAGTGATCTTTGCATATTACTCTTGGTTTTGGTAGTCTGAACCGGCTAGGAGTCGGTGTTCGAGCTTTCAAGGAGAATGTGAAACACGACATCAAGTTTGTGAGCGGTTTTGGGTCTCTCGCTTGAAAGAGACACCAAGAGGGAGCGTCCGAAGACTTGGAGACTTGGAGACCTGATCTAGCGTGAGGGTATTGTGTGCGACAGCCGTGCCATTGGTGACTTCACTTCGGAAAGTGGAATAGACCCTTGGTTGCATTGTTTCGGAAATGACGGTAAGAACCAAGACTCCGATGGGAGTGGTTCTACAAGGATTAAGGGAAGGCACTTACCTTCCAAGAGCTCAGAAAAAATCGTTGAGCATTTTCTTGACTCTCTCTTTTTACTTTCTGCATTTCAGACTGTTGAGTAGAGTCTGAGGTTGCTTTACGATTCCTTATACTGATTATCGTGCTAGTGCTTGTTTGTTACTTTCTGTTTATAACTAGCATTGTTAGTGGTCTTGGCCTAATAGAATTGCGTAGGTTGCTCATGTTGTGGTTTGAGACTCGTAGTTTAAGTTTGTAGTGAATTAAATTCTATAAGTCCACTGATTCAACCCCTTCTCGGTGTTTTTGATCCTTAGACAACAAGTGACAGCAACATTCAGCGGCACCAACGTATGTGTGGCACCGGATGGCGGCTTGATGAGTTCGAGGAAGTGGATAAGCTCGCTGTGGAGCTGGAGGAGCGGAAGATTTTTAAGTGGAGCTCGACGAGGCTACGAATTGATGGTGGCGCCCACGGTGTCTTGAAGAAGGGAAGAGGCGGAAAAACTCAAACTGGGAGCTACTCTGGGGAAGAGGAAGGGAGCACGAGGAAGGAGAGATGGGTGACGACGGAGTTGCAGAGGCTGTTGAACTCGGGTGCCCTTTTATAGGCGTAGCAAGGGTAGCATGGGTAGGATTGAAGCCGTCTCTGGGCGAGTGTCATGTAGCGAACGCTGCAGAGCAAGGAATAATAGCGGGGAATAATGTTGGGTGATGGAGGTGGCAGGGGTGCATGGCCATTGGCTTGACGGCACATCAAGGAGGAGTCAACGTGAGGAGGAAGAGGATTGGGGAGAAGAAGAAAGGAGGGGTTGCGGTGGGTTGAAGCTGGGCCACGGGAAAAGAGAAGAGGGCCCGGGTAGGAGAGAAAGGAGAGGGAACTGGTTGGGCGGGGAAGGAGAGAAAGGAGCAGAATTTGAGATTTGAACTTCAGAATTGAATTGGATTCAGATGATTTTGAATTAAACTAATGTAAAATCCAAATAAACACAAGAAAACAAAAGGAAGTAAAAATAAAAGTCAAGAACTTATCAAGTCCAAGTTTTATTATTTTATGAAATTTCAAATTAGCTAAATTAATTAAATGTGTCCTTATCTTTTGAAGAGGAGACAGAAAAGGAAAAAAATGTTAAGTTGTTTGTTAGAATTTTTTTGAATTTTTGTATTTTAATTTATAGTGAAATTTTGGAACGTCATAAAGATTGTGGTGACCCCACGTATGCTTCGCAACGAACGCAATTACAAATGGTACATGGCTTCAAAAAAAATTTACAAATGGTACATATATATATATATATATGTTATTTTAAGCATATTGCAATGTTTTGGTGTGGTTGGCCAAGTCTCAAACTTAGTAGTTGAATTGGATAAGAGCGAACGCATCGCTTATACAACTGGTTAATCACATACATTGACCAGCGGGCCAATAGAGAATTGGCTGCATGTGAGGATTCAATTGTTGAAATTTAACAGGAAATGTATATTTAGAAAGAGTTGACAAAGGATGAAGTAAGGAGAAACACTATCGTCAGATCATGTACCTCGGGTACTTGACGACCCGTACTCGTACATGTAGGCTAAGACCCCGAGGGGTTTTGGGGTCAGATGACGATGCATGAACGCGTGGTCCGACCCTCGAGGCAACAATCTATGAAAGCTAAGTCTTAGCCGCGCTAAGACGTACGGTGACGCCGACCTCCGAAGGCCGACTCCCGGAGACCAACCCCCGAGGGTAGATACAGCGTTATGTCGTATTTATTCCGGCGGCCAACCGCCAACCGTTCTGACAGGACGTGACGGGTTCACCACGACGACACTCCAGCAGACGCTACAGTACCAGACGGGCCGCGGGAGTCAACGAACAAGATCCGGCGGCACTGTGGCTGACGCTACAATACCGGACTGACGCTACAGTGCCCGCCGCGACGTGCGACGCGACGGGCCACGCCTCCGCATGGGCAAAACGAATGATGACGACGCCAGTGGAGGACCCACCTGTCAGCGAGACAGTAGAACCGCATAGGGCCCACCATTTTGTAACCTCGGACCGCCCTATATAAAGGGCGACCCGGGGAGCGATAGAACAAGATACACACAACGAACACAGAGACAAAGAGACCGATCGAAAACTAGAGCTCTTGCGTGTAACCGTTTACGCGCAAGCAACCCCACGAATACGTGCATCGAGCACTCCACGACCTAGACGCCGAATCGTCTCCCGAAGAGAGGATCCGACCCTTTGTACTCTTCCACCGATATAAACCACCCCTGAACGTAGGGTATTATACCGTTTGAGGTGCCCGAACCAGGTAAATAACTCTTTGAGTCTTCCATAGACTAAGCCACATCGAATACGAAGGCACACCACCCCTTCGATCGTATCTCGTACTGTGCCGGTGGTCAGAACGTCGACAGTTGATGCGCTAGGTAGGGGTGCTTTCTTGGTGTGAGCTCGCTGCGCCTTTTCGATGGCTTCCTTCTTTGCTGTCATGGGAGACACTTCGGTCTCCCACCTTCGCTTTGGAGGCTTCACGGTCGCCATCACCGGAGATGGCCGGTTGTGGCGCGTCCCCACCTTTGCCACCGGACAGGTCATCTGCTTCGGGAGCCTGAACTTCATCACCAACGAAGGCGGCGAGCTTCGCCTTTAGACGCCGCGTAGAAAGCGCGCTACACGACGCCGAAAGAACCATGCCGTTCTGGGGCACGACCCGTCGAGGGAGTGCTTCACTCTCCACGCCCTTAATGGCGCGGAGCCGGCGACTCCCGGCAGCACGCCGGGCGCCAACCCGTCCCCACGCCCCGCGGTGGACACCGTTGGTCCGGCCCGGCCTTACCCAGAGCGAACCGGCAGCCTCAAGCCTCGCGACAGGGCTATAGCTGGACCCAACGACGCCGCTCGGGCTCGGGGCCGGTCCACTTACTAGCAGCTCGTAGCGGGAGGGCCGCCAACCTTCAACGCTCTTCTTGAGAACCTCGCGGCAGCAGCGTGCGTCCTCGACGAGACCGCTGCTCCCGAGGATCCAACGCTGAGGGAAGTGAACGACCGCGTGTGCTTTTACCTCGGCAGCGCGCTTCAGCAACCAGAAGCGTCTCTCCGGCCCTAGCAGTCGGAGACACGAAGCAACCGCCGATCCTATGATCGGCGAAGCTCGACGCACGACAGCCGAGTCGAGGAACGAAACCCTCGGCACCACGCGGGATCGGTCCACCCGCGGCTCGGCCCCGACCGCAACGCCCGTGGCACCATCGACGCCCGACGACTGGCCAGGAGCGAGCTTCGCGCCGAGTCTCGACGGAGGCGCTCCTTTGACCGCTACTACCGACGTCGCTCCTTCGACTCCTGGAGCCCAAGCCCTCATGGGGTCGGGCCCAGAGCGTTCGGATCGCTCATCCGGTGCGCGAAGTTCCCGCAAAGATTCCGCGCCCCGATCACCATCGGCCGATACAACGGGGAAACGAACCCCGTCCACTGGCTTGAAGACTACCGTCTCGCCTGCAGGGCTAGAGGAGCGGACGACCTGTTCTCCATCCAGTACATGCCTCTCTTCCTCACCGACTCGGCCAGGCGATGGTTGGAGCACCTCTCCGAGGGCTGCATCCAGGACTAGAGCGACCTGCGCCGCATCTTTGTCGGTAACTTCCAGGGGACCTACGCGCCCCAGGTAATTCATGGGACCTCAAAAATTGCAAGCAGAGGCCTAACGAGTCGCTCCGGGACTTTATCCAGCGCTTCTCGTGAAAACGCAACAAGTTGCCTAACGTCAGCGACGCCGACGTCATCAACGCCTTCACCTGCGGGACAACGTCCAAGGCGCACGCCCACAAGCTGGGCCGTAGGAACCCTCGGATGGCCCGAGACCTTCTCGAGGTCTCTACGACCTTCGCCACCGAGGAGGAGGCCGTGCAGGCCAACTTTGACCGAAATCGGGCGAAAGAGGAGAGGTCCGGGACCGACCGTCGGGGCGATCGACTCCCCGACCGGCATGCCGACCGCCGCAGCGAATGAGGCCGTCCCGGCCACGCCTCGCACCCGGGGGCTACTTGCCTCCGCCATCTCCAGCGTCGAAGCGTCCAACCTCGCTCGTCTCTTTTCGATTTTTTGTGTCGAGGAGCCGCTCCTCGTTGACCTTTTGCGTCGTCTCTTTTTTTGCTGACTCGCGCTTCGTTTTGTTTCCTCGGGGTCGGATCTCCGGCCCGCGCCGAGCTCGCGGGCGACCCCGGACGTGATAAACTTCACGCACGTTTTTCGTTCGAAGTCTCCTCGCGGCTACACTATCAACGATCGGGAACCGATGACGCTCTACGGCTGTATCGGGCCTGACACCCGACCCTATGAGCTATACTTGACCCGTTCGTTTGATTGACGCCCAGCGGAGTGCGAAAAACAGTCGCAAACAGCGAAGAGGGGTCAAAAACTCAAACTCGTTCGTGCAATGATGATTTCCTATTGATATCTTTCATTACACGAGACACGACTTTTTACAAACCTAACTATATACATAGGGGAACGAGCCAAACTGCTCGGGCAAGAAGTTCTCCGTCCTGAAGTCGGTGACGGCCTACGCCCCAGGCTCTTACATTTCCACCGAGAGCGCGTCCAGCTGCTCGTCCGAAGAGCCGGATGCGAAGCCCTTGACGACCCTACCGAAGACCGCATCCAGGTAGTGGGAGCGGGCCAGGGCCAGGGCTGTCGCAGACCCGTCCTCCAGCGCCCTCATGACGACGTCGGCGATGACCTCCTGAAGCTGATGCAGGGCGCCCGGTCCATGCTCTTCTGAAGCCGCTCATTTCGGACTTGGGTCGCTGAGAGCTCCTCTTGGACTCCAACGGCCCCCTAGCACGTCTGCTCGAGCTCCGCCGTCACCTGCTCGACCTCGGACTGGAGCACAATCCTCTCCGACTTCAGGAGATCGACCTGCTCGAAGGCACGATCGCGCTCCTCCTTGACGATGCGGATCGTCTGCTCCAAGGTCAAGCGGGTCCCCTCTGCACGCTGGTGAAGGGGCCCGAGGCGCCGCATCTCGATGTCATGCTCGGCAGCTTGACGACAAAGCCCTGCAACACCGCAAGTTAAAGTCCGACCCCAACCTCGGACGAATACGACTCGGCTTACCGGCGACATCGCTCGTCTCTTTTCGATTTTTTGTGCCGAGGCACTGCTCCTCGTTGACATTTTGCGTCGTCTCGTTTTTTCGCTGACTCGCGCTTCATTTTGTTTCATCGAGGTCGGATCCCCGGCCCGCGCTGACCTTGCGGGCAACCCTGGACGTGATAAACTTCGCGCACGTTTTTCGTTCGAAGTCTCCTCGCGGCTACACTATCAACGATCGGGAGCCGATGACGCTCTACGGCTGTATCGGGCCCGACACCCTACCCTACGATCTATACTCGACCCGTTCGTTTGACTGACACCCATCGAAACGCGAAAAACAGCCACAAAGCAGCGAAAAGGGTCGGAAACTTGAGTCTGCGTTTCATTTTGTTTCTCTGGGGTTGGATCTCTGTTTTATTTCTTCGAGGCCAGATCCCTGGCCCACGCCGAGCTCGCGGGTGATCCCCGAACGCGATAAACTTCGCGCATGTTTTTCGTTCGAATCCCTCCGCGGCTATACTATCAACGATCGGGAGCCGATGACGCTCTACGGCTGTATCAAGCCCGACACCCGACTCTACGAGCTATACTCGATCTGTTCGTTTGATTGACGCCCAGCGGAGCGCGAAAAACAGTCGCAAGCAGCGAAGATGGGTCGTAAACTCAAACTCATTCGTGCGATGATGATTTGTCTATTGATATCTTTCATTACACGAGACACGGCTTTTTACAAATCTAACTCTATACATAGGGGAACGAGCGAAACCGCTCGGGCAAGAAGTTCTCTATCCTGAAGTTGGTGACGGCCTTCGCCCCAGGCTGCTGCATCTCCGCCGAGAGCGCGTCCAGCTGCTCGTCCGAGTAGCCGGATGCGAAACCCTCGACGACCCTGCCGAAGTTCGCATCCGGGTAGTGAGAGCGGGCCAGGACCAGTGCTGTCGCGGACCCCGTCCTCCAGCGCCCTCAGGATGACGTCGGCGACGACCTCCAGAAGCTGATGTAGGGCGTGCGTGAGGACGCCCATCGAGACGGAGTCTCCGGCATGTCGGAGTATAACTTCTTCAGAAGCTCCACCTCGTGAGCAGGGCGTCGTCAATGGTCGAAGGCTCCCACTCAGACATCGCGAAGATGGAGGCGACGACGTGAGAAGAACACAAGCAAAAATGACGGCGATCGTCGAACCTAACGATGCTAAGGCGAAGGGCGGAGCTAATGAGCTCTCGCGCGCGACAGGAGGTTGAAGACGAAGTAAAGAGGCGGGGTGAAAATGCGAAGTTACCGCACCCCTCCTTTTAAACAGCCCGCGCAGTTACTGCACCGCCCGCAATTGATCGTGGGAATAACTGCGCGGTCGTGCGCAAGCGCCCCGACGCACACCCGAGCTATTTGCACCCGACCCGTTGACGAGTGATGGTCCCCACGACGCTTTAGCCCACGATCGACCCTTCGGATCGCTCGGGGGCTACGCCCTACAGGAGCGCTCGCGCGCCCCCGTAGGATCAACCATCAACGAGTGATGGTCGGCACAACGCTTCAGCCCATGACTGACCCTTTGGATCGCTCGAGGGCTCAGGGGCTATGCCCTACAGCCGCGCTACAGGCGCGCTCGCGCGGTCCCGTAGGATCAAAACAAACTTCGAAGACGACCAGCCTAGCGTCGTCTCAATAGAGGTTGCAAACGGCGCTAGGCTCGAGGGTTACTGTCGGGATCATGTACCCCGAGTACTTGACGACCTATATTCGTACACGTGGGCCAAAACCTCGAGGAGTTTTGGGATCGGATGACGATGCATGAACGCGCGGTCTGACCCCCGAGGCGACGATCTACAAAAGCTAAGTCTTAGCCGCGTTAAAACGTACGGTGACGCTGACTCCCGGGGACCAACCCTCGGGGGTAGATACGACGTTATGTCGTATATATTTCGACGACCAACAGCCAACCGTCCTGACGGGACGGGACGAGTTCACTACGACGACACTTCAGCAGACGCTACAGTACCAGAACGGGCGCGGGAGTCAACGGACAAGACCCGGCGGCACTGTGGCTGACGCTACAGTACCCGCCGCGACGTGCGACGTGACAGGCCACACTTCCGCATGGGCAAAACGAATGATGACGACGTCAGTGTAGGGCCCACCTATCAGCGAGACAGTAGAACCGCATAGGGCTCATCATTTTGTAACCTCGGATCGACCTATATAAAGAGGGGCTCGGAGAGCGATAGAACAAGATACACACAACGAACACAGAGAGAGACCGATAAAAAACTAGAGCTCTTACGTGTAATCATTTACGCGCAAGCAACTCCACGAATACGTGTATCGAGCACTCCACGACCTAGGCGTCGGATCGTCTCTCGAAGAGAGGATCCGACCCTTTGTACTGTTCCATCGATATAAAACCGTTCGAGGTGGCCCGAACCAGATAAAAAACTCTTTTAGTCTTTCGTAGACTAAGTCACATCGAATATGAAGACACACCACCGCTTCGATCGTATCTGGTACTGTGCCCGTGGTCAGAGACAACTATGTTAATCATCTGTCAGAATGAACAGTGATTAGATAGTGACACATCCTCTTTTATATATACTACTATTGTGGAAACACAACCAGAAGCAGGCAGTACACCGCTTACCGGACGCTGGCAACAATGGCTGAGTTCTTGTTTTGGCTACCATGGCTTATGTTCTCCCTCCTAACAATCTGCTTCCTCGATCTCCTCTTACATGCCTGCCGTAACCTCCCGCCAGGGCCTCGCGCGTTGCCTCTCATCGGCAGTCTCCACCTCCTGGGAAACCAACCACATCGCTCCCTCGCCCGTCTCGCCAAAACCCATGGGCCGCTCATGTCTCTTCGCCTTGGTTCAGTCACCACAGTGGTTGTCTCTTCCCCGAAGGTTGCGCGCGAATTCTTGCAGAAGCATGATGCTGCGTTCGCGACTCGATCAGTGCCAGACGCCGTCATCAACCATGGAAGAAACTCCGTAGCCTGGATGCCCAATTCCCAGCGCTGGCGCACACTTCGGAAGATTTTGAGCACGGAGCTGTTCGCGCCACACAGGCTAGATGCTCTCCAGCATCTCCGGCGGGAGAAGGTGCGGGAGCTCGTGGAATACATCGGCCAGCAAGCCAGTCACGGAGCAGCGGTGGAAATTGGTCGTGTGGCGTTCACAACGATGCTGAACCTGCTGTCACGCACCATCTTTTCGCGTGACTTGGCTGACCTGGACGACCATGGTGAGTCCAAGGAATTCCATGAGGTCGTGCTTGAGATCATGGAGGCTGCAGGCAGTCCGAATCTGTCGGACTTCTTCCCGGCATTAGCTTCTGCTGACTTTCAAGGCCGCCGACGGCTTTTGGACAAGCTGTTTGCACGGCTGCACCGGGTGTTCGACATGGAGGTCGAGCAGAGGTTGCACGGACGGAACGCTGGCCAGCCCCAGAAGAATGACTTCCTTGACCTTCTGCTGAACGCCGCTGTTGGCGACGATGGCGTTGTGGTGCTCGACCGCAACACGCTACGGTCAGTTTTCACGGTAAGCACTGCTGCACTAGAGTAGCATATTGCAACTTTATTCTTGATTATTAGGACTGGAAAATCGCTTTAATTTCCTTAAAGAAATTTGCTCACCGATTTTAAAATATTGATACCATTGATTTTTAACATTAATTTTGATTATTCATCTCATTTAAAAAATTTATTTAAATATATAAAAACAAATATCACTAATAATAAAACAGAGAATATAATATATATTATATTTATCATACTATTTTAAATAAGACAAATAATCAAAGATAATATTAAAAGTTAACCGTGTCGATATTTAGAGTATATTTTAACGGTCACAACGTGGTAGCTAGCACGAGACACGTAAACTGAGTCAGATACATTTGCAATCATGCCCTCGTGTTGGCGTGCTCTAGTAACAACCACGTGGGGTTATCTATGCACCGCTGTCATGAGATTTTCTGAAAATGAAAGCTGCTATTTGATTACAAGGACAGAAAGCGACACGTTTGTTCTACGGTGATTAGCTAATATACATTTCAGATAGCGCAGTAAATAGGCAACAATTTAAGATCATGTGAGGTTTTGTTATACTGCGTACACAATGAAACCAACAATCGTAGGCATTTCACAAATTCCGATATTCGTCTAACACGTTAATTAAATATCCACGAAGTCACTTAGAGGGTCCAAAGGGTACAGTTAATTAACATAGTCACTATAGGCACGGTTTTTTGATGTATAGATTATAGAACATCCAATATATTTCGTCAAACTATAAGAGGTGCAAGATTATATTTTTTTTATATGTAAAAGAGAATAAATAAAAACATAGAAGCAAGCTTCTAATAAAAGAAAACAGCTACTCCCTCCGTCCGTAAAGAGTGACGTTTTACGGTTCAAAAACTGTCCCGTAAAGAGTGTCGCCGAGGGTGCGATTCAAGGAAAAAATCTTGTGCAGAGAACCTTTCTCCTTCTCGTTTGGCTCATTCGAATAAAAAATCAATTGGCTCTCCGTCCGCAAAGGCTCTCGGCCACAAGTAGTACTCCGTACTCCTGCTGCTGCAGTAGCATTCTTAGGCTCCCACAGCACGACTGTTAGACGCGGCCGCACAGCTGACAAGGATAGCAGCGTCATTTGCCATTGTCTTGTTTCCCGTGCGAGCTCAATCTTTACGGGCGAAGGGAGTAAGTTTTAGTCGATTAAAAAATAAGAATTTGTTTATCACTTCATACCTTGAGCATAGAAACTCAATCGTATAGGAAGAATGATGTCTCCTATGCCTTCGGATGAATCTCTCTCTCTCTCAATCTATCTTATGGTCTAGCTTTACCGTTGAAGTCACCATCCTAACTTTTTCTTTTTAAATAAAACGAGTGATTCAAATTACTATTAAAATTAGTTGACGGTATCAATATTTTAAAACTGATTTAAATAATATACTTCTATCTGGTATTTAAAATTTTCTCCTCAGCTTTCATTTTCTCTTTGCCCGTCACGAGCCGCTGGATGCCTTTGGACTCAGTTGGACGGTGGATGAAGTTAACGGTGGTGACTTCAACTGGTGAAGGTAGACGATCCCGGTCCCTTCCCTACCTGGCCATGCTGCATCCAACAGTTGGTCAGGTTGCCGTTCAAGGCTCTGTCCTAGGGTCGGAGATCACTCTGGCGAATGCCAGCAGCTCTAATCCCCAAACAGCCACTTCTCACTCTAAAAATCTAGCAGCACTGACCCGGTGCTCACACGTCTACAATGTTGACTGAAGGATTCGACGATTTCAAACGACCGACAGCAAGGAAATCTGAACAAAATTACATAAAACCTACTGGGAAGTCCAAATCCTGTAGGCTTTTATACACAATTTGATGTGGATCCTATTTAAATTGAAAAACCTAATATAGCCAGATTAACAGAGATGTCAACAATTTTTAAATAAGACGAATGATTAAAGTTGATATTAGAAGTCATAGCGACATCAATTTAAGAACAGAGAGAGTATCAATCATCTAACTCATACTCTCCGATTTTAAAATATTAACACCATTAAATTTTAACATCAACTTTGACCATTCGTCATATTAAAAAAAGTGTGATAAACATAATATATTTTATTACAATTTTCTTATTATTAATGGTATATGAAATACAAATAAGAATTTGACACATTTGAATAAATTTTTTAAATAAGACGAATGGTCAAAGTTGATGTTAGAAATTAATAGTGTCAATATTTTAAAACCGAAGAGAGTATATCTGCAAGCTGTTTTTTTTTTCTCACGGATGCATGGTTACTTCAATTTTCTGTGCAAATAAGCAAAGTCGTTAAAAAATTATAAAGTAAGGCTATTCCTAATCGGAGCTTCATTTTCATTGAATAAGGTTGTCCATAGATGGTTTTGATGCATGGCAACAGAGGTAGAGAGAGAGAGGGGGCGGACTTTTGGTCTAGATAAAATTGTGTATGAATGATTATGTAGTATGAAAGACAGGCATCGGATTAGAGAAATTTCAGTTTATCCTACGATAGCCCATGAAATAAAACAGGCAACTGCTGTGAAATTTCTTCATGACTTGAAACTTTTGAAAAAAAAAAACGAAATTCTCCATTGGGATAAACCCAGGACAAATTAGCTCGAGACAATCTCTCTCTGTGGACATTTCTTTAGCTTGAGACTATATATATCCGTATTGTATAACTAAAATTAGAAATACCATGTTATTCACATGTTTAAGGATTTATTTGCTGCCGGAAGCGATACAAGCTCAATTACAGTGGAATGGGCCATGGCTGAGTTGCTTCAAAACCCTCTTTCCATGGGCAAAGCTTGTGATGAGCTTAGAAGAGTCACCAGCTCAAAAAGAAATATCGAAGAATCCGAAATTGGACAGTTGCCATATCTGCAAGCTGTGATAAAAGAAACGTTGAGACTGCATCCTCCTGCTCCACTGTTGTTACCTCGTTCAGCTGAGAAGACCACAAAAATAATGGATTACACAATACCACAAGGTTCTCGGTTGCTTATAAATATCTGGGCAATAGGTCAAGATGCAAACCAATGGTCTGAACCAGAGAAGTTTATTCCTGAGAGGTTTTTGGTAAAAACAGTCGATTTTAAAGGTGGAGACTTTGAGCTAATCCCATTTGGTGCAGGACGTCGGATATGTCCAGGCATGCCATTGGCTATTAGGATGGTGCATCTGGTTCTTGGATCGCTATTAAACCAGTTCACATGGAGGCTCCCAGATGAGACTGAAAAAAAGGGAGTTGATATGAGTGAAAAATTTGGTGTGACACTAGTAAAGGCTGTACCACTTTGTGCTATTCCTGGACATGATTGACACTAGTAAAGGCTGTACCACTTTGTACTACACCTGTACATATTTGAGTCACCAAATAGTCTATCTAAAATATTGTTCCATCTTATTATTGTGTAACAATTTATAAGGCACAATGTACATCTATGTGTATGTTATTTCAGAATAAAGAGAGCATATTTCATCAAGTATCATAGGAACCTCACCAAGCCAAAAATAGTAATCAAAATAATTTTTCAATATATGTAGACTCATTTACTACATAGGACACATAAATTAAAGTGTCAAATTAACATATGGTGGGATAATAACAAATAGTCTAGCATTGGCAATATAACCCTATTGCTAAACATTTTTAATTTGAACTGAACCCTATTGCTAAACTTCCAACATTTGTTGTGTCCATGAGCAAGTAGGAAATAGGAAATTGCTGAATAGTTTTAGTTTTGAACAAAAAACTCGGGGCCTAATAATTGTCAGGTTCTGGTACAAAAGCATCAGCCAAAGCAAACATGGTTCCAACATTTTGTAGTACAAAAGGGGTCAACCATGCGAAAACAGATGATAACGGTGTGCTTATTTTTGGATCTCTAGTGCCATATCCACTCAATGATTCACCATAGAATTTTACTTTTCTGCAGCGTCACTATATCTTCATTTTTAGCAAGGATCACCATCAGCTCACACTACGACCAAATGCCCTAGATGGCCAAATGGGTTGTGCTCTATGGGCCGGCCCGAAGCATGGAATTTTTGGCCCAGCAACCTGATGAATTTCGTGCTCGGGCCGGCCCAGCACGGGCGACGGGCGTGCCTGGGCCGAGAGGGCAGCCCGATGGGCGGTACGGGTGTGGCCTGATTAACCCTCAGCCCGTGAAGCCCACCGGCGGCCCAGCCCACTAATTTTCGGAGAGAAAAACATCCCATTCTTGGCCTCGCCCGCGTGCTAGGTGTGCGCCACGATGCAATAGGTTAAGGAGCATATAAAAGGGTACCAAACCCCATCCCTCCTGCGCAGCCTGCCACCTCCCTTGCGCCCAACC
>BCLG01000315.1:151078-163263 GCA_001602295.1 Zoysia matrella
CCACCTGCAGCGCCGCCCTGCCCGCCAATGCCGGTCACGTACGCGTCGAAGTCGACGGTGCCGAATCTGGAGTCGCCGCTGATCTTCGGGGCCACAGGCTGTGTCACCATGGGTGGGCGGAGGAGGGCGAGGCTTCGGTGGCTTAAACGAGCTGAGGTGGCGTGGTGCGGTGATGGCAGGTCAGATGGGGCGCGCGTGACGGCAGCTCCAGGTTCGGCGGTGGGTGAGGTGCGGCACGACATGCCTCGTGGGCTGTGCGTGCCTCATGGGCCGCTTTGCTAAACGGGCCGGCCCAGCACGCGCTAGCACTTTCGTCATGTGCTGTGGGCCGAAGCTTGGGCACGTGGGTTGGCAAGGCACGGCCCAATTATGGAGTGGGCCGTGCCGGCCCGAAATTAAAAGGGTCGGGCCATGCCAGGTGGCCCATTTGGACATCTATACCAAGAGTGTCGAGTCATAACAGTGGATCGAGTTCAACTCACCATAGTTGTTAAGGCTTAAAAGGACATGGGCATGTAAAAAAAATAAAGTAAGAGTACGTAAGAATTGGGAGACAATGCCTTTTAAAGAAGATGAGGGTACTTAATTGTTCAATAACCGAATTGTAGTACATAAGAATCTTGATCTACACAAAAAAATTATGGATGAGGCCCATATGTCCAAATGCTCTACTCATCCCCTGAGTGATAAAATGTACCATGAGCTAAGGAATAAACGTGGACAAGGATGAAGAGGGTATGCGTGGGAATATGAAACTTGCTGAAAGGTGAATGCAATCACTTACGCTTAGTGGGTCCTCTTCAAACACTCTTCTTCTTCTCCTCCTTCTGATGGGTGTGTATGGCATCCTCTTGAGTGATAGCCACACTCACCAAATCCTTAAAAGTACCCTGGTTATAGAGTGCCAGACGATCACGGAGCTTTGTACTCAGACCTCTCTTGAAACACTCTTTCCTCTTCTGATCGGTCTCCATATGGTGAGAGGCATACCGCATAAGGTGATTAAACTTGCGAGAGTAGTCATGCATGCTATTCTGGCCCTGTCGGAGATTCAGAAACTCCTGCAGCTTGCGGCTCATAAGACCCTCAGGAATATGATGTGCACGGAAAGCAGCACAAAACTCTGCCCACTCGACTTGATGATCGGCTGGCAGTGCAGCTTCATAATTGGCCCACTAGGCTCCAGCAGGATCACGAAGCTGTTGGGCAGCAAATAGAGTCTTCTAATGCTCAATGCATCTGATAAGCCCAAACTTGGACTGGATGCTGCGAAGCCAGCCATCCGCATCCAGAGGATCAGCAGCATCAGCAAACACTGGTGGATGAGTTTTTAAAAACTCTGAGTAAGTTGCTTGCTGTGGCTGTTGAGGAGCTTGATTGCCGTTTGCACCCCTTGCCTTGGTTTTGAACCAACATTCACATTAGTTCATTCTGAGTAGCCATCAACTGCTCGACGGTCACTTGAGATGGTGCTGGCGGAGGCACTTGCGGAGGTGCTCCTTGCTGAGAGGATTGCCCCTCATATATCTCAGCCATGCTACGAGTACCCACCATTCTGCCATACAAGTACAAACAATGTTAGTAAAGAACTTGATGGGAGTCATAGATGGAGAGAACATTAAAATAAAAGTACGAACATTCTCTCTGACCACAAGCAATGTTCCTTACTTAACACCTGAATTAAGGTCGACATACAAGCAATAAATTCACTTTGACATGATAGCTTGTATGTGAAAGACCATTAAAAAAAAGCACAACACCAATTCTATCCCGGACTGACAGCAGTCACAGAAATCACTTCTGGCCCTAAGAGAGGCAGAATCAGAACTGGAGTTAAATAACAAAGTTGTAGAGGACTTTAATAGCTTTCTAATATTTACTCGTCCTCGTATGAGCAACATATCAAAAGATATGAATTTTTGAAACTGACAGCAAGAGCTAAAAACAGGAGTAACTATGATTATGACCTATTTGACATTAACACTGAGAGAATTTGGGTCAAGGAAACAAATGGAATGATATTTCAGACCCAAATAAGAGATACAAATTTTTATATTCAGAGGATATTTAGGTCGGTTGTGGTTTAACTTCCATGCAAATGCAATGCGATGCAATGACAATACGTCGGTCCTACGTCCTCACCAAAAACAGAAGAATTGGTTTAATATAGCGACCAAAGAAACCTCGTTGGCAAGCTCGAACTCTCAAGACTCAGTTAGTCGTTTTCTATATGAACTAATTCAAAGTTAGCGTACCTACAGAAAACGGATCACACAACCACAGACAGGCGAAACAAAAAAGAAAACCTTACGTCCCGTATCCTTGCCATACGAAGCGTCCTTAAGCCACGTCTTGAGGGACATGACCGTGATTCGCATCACACGACAAGAGGTCTACACTTACCATAAGGTGGCGAATGGCCGCACTCTCCATTAGGCGACAAATGTTTCATATGTTCCGAATTACATATTCATTTTCCGTACTTATCGCTGTATGGGACTCTTCATACCCTTGAACCTTGTATGGATGAGCCCTCGAATTTTAGCGCATTCGAATGCGTACCTTACCTTCTTACCTGGGTGTAGCCATGTAGTTGCAAGAAAAATTAAACAACAGAAAGTAAAATGCATGGATGCAGAGTTAGCATTGCCACCTGAGAACTACACTAATATTGTCCTTAAGTGTGCTGACTAACTAGGATTTCACCGTCGAGTAATTTTTGAAAATAACTCATTTTTAGTTGTACTAACCCCGATCTAGCTCTGATGCCAATTTGTGGCAAAACCACCCAAAAATTCACGGGACGGCTTGCTTAGAATCGATCTCAGGTGATATTGAACAACAATAACCAAATAGTATAACACGAACGATAATATAAAATAGGAAACCGATTAAGTCTTACAATAAGGTTCAAGTGGTCTTAGGAGAGATAACTTTAAAACAGAGTTTAAAACATAGAGGAAGCGATACAGAAAAGATACAACAGTTTCCTAATATGAAACATGTCTGCCCTAAGACATGCTTCATTCCTCGCGACCTGGAGTAGGTGAAGAAGGAACCCACTTAACGGACTAGTCCGCAGGAGTTTCACCTTCTCACACCACCTTGTCGCAGCAGTCACACCAGCTACAAAGAAGAAGAGCTACAGCACAACAAAAAGAGAAACAACAAACCGTGAGTATTAATTACTCAGCAAGACTTACCCGTCAAAAGTGGCCAACTATAGCCGACTCCTAAGCATGAGGGCTGACTCATAGGGATGGCCATTTGCATAAAACATAGCAATATTAGTGAATTCTTACTTTCAACTTTTAGCGGTAAGTTATGTTCACGAAATATAAATTTAATTTGCACTACAAACTAGAGCAAACATGGTTGCCAAACAATTGCCTATGAACTAATCAAACAATTCATTTTATTACTATTAGTCCAGTTGTTACTACGACATGACATAGTAAACAAGTGGTACTCGTCACTGTGAGGGGCAGCGATTATAATTGATTTACACCTGCTGGAAAAATCCAAAGTACACGACACATACGTGCTTCCCAGAAATCGCACGTGGCCACCTTTCGCTCAACCCATAGGGCCGGTCGGAACAGGCGCACCTCTCTCGAGCATAGGGTCCTTCATGCGATCACCACAAAGGACATATCTATGGTTAGACATAAGGCTCTCCTCCGCCACCGCCAAAAGAGAGGTGGGGGTCGTCCAACCACTACGGCGTTTTGCTACATCAGTTTCTTGAGTCCCATGCCCCCATTATGTATTCGATACGTTCAAACTTGCTCAACAAGGCCACACTCGAATCAGTCCTTAACTGATACAGAAAAAGCTACCACACTCCGGCCATGAGTCTACACGGGAAACATGCCTTTATGCCAACCTACTCCCTGCCCGATCTCAAGTTTATCCATGATAAGGGTAACCAGGTAACAACCTATAGCTCACCAGTGAGGTTTCTCATTCACTCGACTTCTACCTAATTATGATTTAGCCTAGCTCTGCATCGAGTTACCTGTACCAATATACACTCAATAGGGTAAGGGGCACTATTATGCATTCTAGGGTTCCAAACAACTCTTATAACTTAATGTACAGTACATTAACTATACAATACATAGTGATAAAATAAAAGAATTTAAAATAGAGTTAATGCTCCCGGGCTTGCCTTCGGTTTGCTGAGTTAGCACAAACAAGCGGGAGATGTTCAGCGACGAACGTCTTCGGAGCAGCTAGAGCAAGTTGCTGGTCTTCCACATCGTTTCCTAAGTGTATGAAATGATATGTGAGTGTGATTAGTTATGCACCTACTAAAATTATAGGGTTTCAAACTTGTCATCGCATGCGATGATATGCTTATAAATGCATATGACCTGGAGTGGTATGTGAATGTGTTCATGCGAATGGAGTTAGTAAATTAACGTGCTATTTGCAATTATGTGGCAAGGTTCCGATTTTTACCCAAAATAATGAATTTCTATATATACTAAATGGGTCATAATAGGGAAATTACTTCTAAATTTTCTTAATATGGTTCTTGAAGACCTGATGTACAATTTAAGTTGCTTATAATATTAGTAGGGCTATAAACTAATTTTTGAACAAATTTTGCAATTTATTATTAACATATGAATTTATAATGAATTAATCAGAGTAAATAATTATTTATAAATAATATACAGGCACATAAATTTTAATTAATTCTTGGATGACAGAATCTATTCATTAGAAGCTAAATATAAAATTTTAACATTTTAATTATGCATGAAAAATGATGATATGCACAAATGTATAATGCATCTTATTTAATTATTAAAATTATTACTAATGCATAAAATGCAACTTTGAATGTTCTAAAATATTCTACATGATGAGAGGATTCCAATGGTATATTGTTTGTAATTGTTGGTGCTAGGATGAAGTTTCTGTGATTTTTGCAAGTTTTACTGACTTTTCTGCGCAATTAATAAATAATTTTGGAAAGAGAAAAGAATTGCCAGCTCCCTGTGGCCATGGGGTGGCCTGCGAGTGCAGCTGCACCGGGGCGCACTGGAAAGGCAGCCGCACGGGATTGGCGTCCGTTGCCACACGGGATCCCATGGGGGCCGAGCTAGTCGAGGAGCCGTGGCGGCCTAGCTCGCCAGAGCTCGGCTCCTGGCGGCGGGGCCCAGAGGCTTGGCCCAAAATGATCCTCGCAGCAAGGGAAACTCAGTGGTGGGGTCGAACGGCGAGGTTCTCACCGGAGCAACACCGGCGGTGAGAGGCAGCGATGGCGCGAGTTCGGCGATGTCGTATGAGCAGCTCCGTTGACGAAAACCGGCGGATCTTGCTCCTATAGCTTACAACGATGAGGAGAATGCCGGCACGGAGGTTGTCGACGACGAGGACGGTCGTCACCGGCGGGGTGGGGCGGTACAGGCGCGCCACGGCCAAGGAAGCTCGAAATCCCTTCAAAATGCTCCACGATTCGCCCCGATCTTGGACCTGAAGATGCGCAAGCTAGTGAGGAGGTCACAGCTGCAAAGAATTGAAAGGATCTCGACGGAGCTCACCGATTTTGGTTGAAGAACGGCCGGCGGTCCGAAATCAAAAAAATTGGGGGAAAACTCAAATTCGGTCGCGCTCTCAGTGGAGAAAGAAGAAGGACGGTCGGGGAAGCTAGAGGAGGGGCTAGGGCAGCTCTTAGTCGCGGACTCGGGCTCCTGAGGCGGCCGGAGGAGCTGCTCCGCGATGGGGGGGGGGAGCGCTCGGCCACAAGAGAGACAAGTGGGAAAGAAACGAGCCGGCCGTGGGGGGAGACATAGGTGGTCGTGTCCCTCGCGCCCCCGACAAGGTGTCGTGGCCGACTGTATGGCCGCCACGGACGAGGGCGCGTTGGCGCCCTGAAGTTGGGGATGAGGGTGCAATGGGGCTGACAGGCGGGCCACAGCTGCCAGGGTGCTCCTCTCCAGCCTTAATGCTTAAGTACTTTGTGCATAGTGGAAGGACGAGCAAACGATCTCTAAACGAGTTAAAATTTGGTAGAGCAGTTCTTCAACATGTGGTCTACAAGATAACAAACAAGCACATGTTCTTGCAAAGTAGGATGAAAGATATTGAAATTCAAAAAAGGTTAAATGATAAGGAAACTTAGAAAATCTGCTGAAAAGCAGATCCATTAACCAACTTTTGGGGTCCTAAGGAAATATCTCCCAAGCTCTGATGTGAACGAAATTTGGTAGAGATGTTCTTGATAAGGTCTTCTACCATTCTACCAACATGCACAGGGAGTTTCACGAGGAATTGAAAGATATTGAATTTTGAAATTGGTTTTCCGATAATAGGACGGAAAAATCTGCTGAAGGTGGATCAGGTAACCAACTTCGAAGCTTTGAAAGAATTACCTCCCAAACTCCTAATAATTTGAAACTTTTCAGATCGGTAGAACAGAGATAGATGAACAACTTTTGTTTTAGAATCCTGTTGAATTTTGCACTGGATTTGAAAATACAGGATTTGGAAGTTAGGTACTCGTTAAGGATGCGGAGTTTTGCATTGGAGTCGAGTTTGAATAGTTTGGCCAACTTTAGAGTAATTCCATTCCAAAATTAGGTTCCCCTACTTCATAGCTTTTGTTTTTAAAAGTTTTGAACTTTCTCCTTTTTAGAAGGTTTGAAAGCATGAAATGTTACACAAGTTATCAGAACGAAAAGACACGTTTGGCTCTCCCTGAGTTTTTTGGAGTTCGAAAAAAAATTTGAGGCCAAATTCTCCTCGAAGTGGACCTTTGTGAATTTAAAAGATTTTATGTGTAATTTTAGACATCTTCGTGATTTTCCACAGAACAAATCCTTCATTGGATCGGTCTGAATCTTCTTGGTGTTCCTGTTTTTGTTCCTTTGACATATAAAAAAGTGAAAATTCAAAAGAAAAATTAAAAAAAGTGACATCATCAATGTGACATCACTATCTTGTGCTATACCGTGCTGATTGCTGATCTTTGGAGCCGCATCTGTTGCTGATCTTTGTGTCTTATCATTGTTCACATCTGAATTTTTCATAAGATTATATCAGCAACAAGAATTACATACTTGAAACACTTATTCAACATTACTATCTATTATAGAATTGTGTTCCGCTAACCATTCTTTCAGCCTTCTAAGCTTCACATATCCATCTTAGATCAGCACTGCTTTTGACCCTGCAATTGTGGAATTATGACTCTCTGGTTGCTCCTGCCACCAATTGTACCAACATTTGCTTTGCATTGATAAGAACAGTGTAAGAGCCTGGTAAGTCATTTCCTTTTGCAGATCTGCCCCTCACAGATCCCACACCACCGTAATAGAGGGATAATATCCTGCTTTGCTTCTTCGTTGTTTCTAACTATGGCAGAAAAGAGTAAGTCTGAAAGTGATAAGAGTGAGCCTTCTGATGCTACCAACTCTCCAAACAACTTTGCTAAATGTGTCAGTCAAAATCCACTTGCTGACACTATTGCTAAGTTTAATCAGAGGATGACCGAGCAATTCAAAGCCATAGACATGCACTTTCGGACAATGAACCAAAAATTATAGCGTCTCTCAACTCGTATGACAACCTTTGAGAGAAGTCGACCACAACAGAGAGAGGAAGACAATGAAGTTAATGATGAGAAAACTTCGAGGATGACATTGACAACGATAGATAACAAAAAACATATTTAGTGATCGTCAATGCTGTAACCACCAATATATGAGAGGTAATGAACATTGTGCTACTTACGAATCTTTCGCTAAGATTAAGTTTATCATCCCACCTTTTTTTGGTAATTATGATGCTGAAGCTTATCTTGATTGGGAGATGGTTTGAGCAAAAATTTACATCTCACTTAGTTTCTAAACAACAGAGAGTTAGACAAGCTACTAGTGAGCTTCGAGATTTTACTTTACTATGGTGGACTAAACTTTGCAAAGCGCATTTGCAACCAGATAGTTGGGATAGATTGAAAGATGCTATGCATAACCGTTTTGTCTCTCCTTCCTATCAAAGAAATTTGCGTAAAAAGTTGTAACGCTTAAAACAACATGATAAATCTGTTCAAGAATATTTTGCTGAGTTGCAAAAGAGTATGAGACGTTGTGGGATAGAAGAGGACTTTGAGGATACTATTTGTCGTTTTTATGCTGGGTTGCGTCGTGAAATTTAGGACATAATATATTATAAAGATTATGATTCTGTCAAGCAGTTTTTCAACCTTGCTGTGCTTGCAGAAAAAGAATTGCACAGACGACAACTCCAGAACAGTATAAGTACATACACTCCACGGTCGACATTTTCTTCTTCGACCACACGTATGCTACCACCGTCCAACACTGCAGTAGCACTGTAACCAACCCCTTCGGCACAATCTTTAGATTCGGGTAAGCCTTCTTTGCAGGTACCTAACAAGAGTATATCCTCCAATACCTCGACAGACGTTCCTCTAGCATCAAGTGCCATAAATGTCGTGGCATAGGACATATGCAACGAGATTGCCCAAGTCAGCGGGCATACATTGTTACTGAAGATGAAAGATACATAAGTACTTCGTATGTTGAAGACAAATAATCTGATGATAAAATTCTTGACAATGATGATGGCGAAGTATTTGGTGCTAATGATACTTCGGCTTACAGGGCCATCATTGTCCAATGAGCGCTCTCCGCACAGGTACACCCTGATAAGATTCAATGCTATAATCTGTTTCAGATTTACTTTGTAATCAAGAACCAACGCGCACGTGTGATCATTGATTGCGTGAGCTGCAACAACTTAGTGAGTACTTATTTGATCACTAAGATTGACTTACTCACACGACCACATCGACATCCATACCATATCCAATGGTTGGACGACTCCGGTAAGGCAAAGGTAACAAGAACTTGTTGAGTTCCTTTCTGCATTGACACATATGTTGATTATGTGGATTGTGATGTTGTACCTATACAAGCTTGTTCATTGTTATTGGGTTGTCCATGGGAATATGATAATGATGCTATCTATTATAGTAAAAGTAATAAATATACCGTCATGCATAAAGGAAAGAAAATTACTTTACTACCTTTGAGCCCTGCTGAAATTGTATAAGCTGATAAGAAATAGACTTGCTAATGAAAAGAAAGAACATCCTTCTACATTTGAAAATCATCAAGCAATAAATTTGAAAAGTCCTGTAATACTTTGACATGCAACGATGCATTGTTTTCACTTGAAGATCTTGCTTCTTCTTTGGATGCTCCTGTTGCTAACCATTTGCAGGAGTATCATAATAATTTTCCACCCGAGGCACCTACAGGACTGCCACCCATTCAAGAGATTGAGCACCAGATTGACTTGATTCCGGAAGCGAACATGAATTGGCACATGCCCTCAATACAATAGGGCCACATCAGAGAAGAAAATGAGCTTGAGTCGAGGACGACTCCGATTCAAGTGGGCGAAGATGATGAGGACATCCTTTGATTGGATACACACAATACTTCTCCATCTACTATAACTCGTGCACAACAATTGAATAGCTAACCTATAGTAAGCAATATTAAATAGTAATAAATGTAAAATTGTGCACCTTATGCGCTCATCACTAGCCATTATAACTGTCAACACCTTTAAATGGCCATAGCACATCACGACACCTCCCTGTGGGAATACACACCCATCACTCTGCTTTCCTTTGCATCATTTAACGAAGCTCTACATAAAATGACACTCAGATATAACATCCACCACATCATGCATGTCTCCTCATTAGTGTCTTTCTCTTCAAGTTTAATTGGTTTTATTTGGAGTTGATTGGATCTTATCGATTCATTCGAGTTTTATTTTCGTTTGCGATAGTTTTATTTTGCGTAATTTTAACGTGTAGCAAACGTTGAGTTTGGAGAAGATCCAGAAGACTTGTCGTGCAAGGAGAAGACTGAAGACTCGGATGTCAAGTCAAAGCTTTAAGGTTCAGACCTCAAAGACTAAGGATTTGGAAGCAAGCTCTAACCCCTTGACCATGTTTATCCTATGTTTTGCTATGCTCCTATATGGCTGTACTATTTGCATCTACTCATTCTACTACTTTAAAACATTGAGTAGATAATGTCCTAATTGTGACTACTAAAAGTGCTCATGACGAATCTAAGTCAATTAAGTACTTTAATTTGTTTCATGCCCGGTTTAAAACACTTGTCCTTGTTATCCCTAGGTTGTCATCATTAAGTAATTAATCAATGGTTTAATCCCTTGCTACTAGAAGGCTTAGGAAACCTCTTTATTTCATGATGCTCCGCATCACCACACCCTCTTGTACATATACATACATATAAACCTCTCTTTATAAAATGTGTTAACTGTGTTTCAGTGTGTGCGAAGTGAAATGGGGATGGGTATTAGTACAACCAGTGTTAGGTGATGTGGTGGTGGTTTTCATTGGTTGAGGGTGAGGCTTGTCTATGTGTTAATGAGCTATGTGCTCCAGTATCGTTCTCCGGTGTGAATGTGGCGCTCGTCCTGGCCGCATAAGGACCGGTTCATCAGACCCCAACTTAGTGATTCTCGTATAGCCACAGAACCTGTCATGGGTAGGACTTGTCCTGCTTCTTGGTGTTGCCACATCAAGCCCTTAAGCGGTCGTAGGACACGAAATACTAGGAGAAGGACGTGAAAGTTGCATCAACCTGATTGATAATAGAGGCTTGAATTGGAATATGCCGAGGTGGTGGATGTCAAATTTGGGGTGGAGAGAGTTCAGATTGGTATATAGATTTGTTGGTTCACGGATGGTATTTGTCGAGATATTATGGGTTTCAAGGTAATACCGGGGATCACGGTGAATTTGGGATTTAGATGTGGCTCTAGGAAGTATGTTGTGTTTTCACAGATGTGTGAGCGCAAAAACCGGCTAAATCCGAGTTACGGATGAAAAGATATGGCATTTTAAAGGTGTCGGGGAGCTCTAGGGACCTATTTATAAATATGAGAAGGTCACTAGGGTCTATTCTAAAATTATCAAAAGATCATCAGGAACCTGCAGGTAATCACATAAAGGCATAGGTATCTTAGTGTTTTGGACTAGATTGTTTGGATTATGAAGGCCTGGGGAAGCACAAGGGCGGTGCGGTGAGCCTATCCATGGGCCCAGACGGGCAAGGAAGGTGATGTAGGACGCCAGCGTCGAAGAAGGGCGAGGCGCAGTGGTGGTGCATGGCAGAGGCGTGGCTCCGGTCATGCTCCAGCCAAATTGGAGTTCCCAGGCGGTGGAGAAGCCGTGGTGGTCGTGCGCGAGTGAGTTGGAGGAGGGGAAGCTCGCTGGAATAGAGCAATTTGGGCTGCGAGCCAGCTCGGGATAGGGCAGCCGGAGTGAGGAAGAGAGAGACATTGGAGGCTAGATTTGGGGAAATGGAGATCGGGCTCGGCAAGAGCAGTACGAGAGGGAGATCTCGGGCCTGCGTGCTCGTTTTATAGCCGGGGAAGAGTGGCGAGCCAATGTTTGCGGCCGACCATGACTTCAATGGCGGCGGACGGCTTTCAGTGCTCGTTGCAGCAGCAACGCTATACACGGCAGAGGAGGCGAGCTGTGGCGTCTTGCATGCGCGGCACGAGGCGTGGCAGGTCAAGATTTGCGGTGGAAGAAGTAAACGCGTGCCGATGAGCTGGTCGGCGAGTTGGAGCAGTGGCGGTGCCCACATGGTGCTGTCGGGGTGGAAGCAGCAGCCTGTCAAGGTAAGGCGGTGGCGAGGATCACTATACCAGTTCCACTCTTTGCCGACTAGAATCTGTGGGCAAATATCAACAATTGTCGACACTTTACTTGATGAAAAATGTATAAAGATTTCGCAACTAGGTAACTGTCGGCAATATCTGGGATGGCCCACACTTTATCTGTCGGAGTTTCCGGTTCAACAGAGAAAGTGTCGGCGATTGTTTAGTCAACGGAGAAAGTGTCGGTAGATGACTTGCGGGAACTTAGGCGGGGTCAAAAAAAATTGGTGCAGTGGCGGGCTGACGCGTCTTAACCTAGCGCCAAAATCGCGCCGCCACTATCCTCCCACACTACCGCCCGGTCCTGCAGCCCACTGTTGATCCCATCGCGCCGCCGGTGTCCAGCCCCCTCCTTCCGGCCACCCTCTGTGCCACCGCGGCCCTGCCCCACGAGGAGCAACGCCCCTGCGACCCCCACCTCGCCTATCAAGTAC
>BCLG01000315.1:163693-188413 GCA_001602295.1 Zoysia matrella
ATTGTAGGAAGAATCAATTTGAAAGATACAAGCTTTGGAGTTGCTGGCTTATTGGTACTTGGATACTCAGCACGTAAGATTTTGGTGTCCTCCTTCGTAAATTTATCATTGTAGATTATGTGAGATGCTTCAGGACCTCATAAATAATGTCCCAATTTGTTTCAGGCGGGATCAAAATTTTCTGTTTGAACTTGTGTTCGGAAAGTATTATTAGGATCAGTCATCAACAACTTGAACAACAGCTGGTATGTTTCTGTTCATCGCACCAACTCTTGCTTTGGAGCTAATGAAATTTGAATTCTACATGGCAAGCTTGTTTTAATGTTTATCATCAAAGTTGATTGTCACTTGAATATATGTGTGTTTTCTTGATCCTATGTGTGTGTATTCTCCTTTGGTATTAATTTTGGCAACAGGTGCACAATGGATAAAAGATGGATGAATTTGCCTAGGTACTATTTAATTTTTCGCTAAATATTAGATGGAACATCTTGTTATCATTTGGTCTGATGTCATACACTTAACAATATGTAGGCAAACTGATGAGTATAGGAAAGGAGGGGACATGTTTTTAGAGTTTGCTTTTAATAGTTCAGCCCAAGGAAACAAGATATTGTGTCCTTGCAAGATATGCCAAAATTCATGTTGGAGACTTAGTGATGTTGTACGTGAGCATTTGATTTGTGATGGGTTTACAAAAGGGTATGAAACCTGGGTCAATCATGGGGAGCCAAGTTCTAGTTTTCTTCCAAATAGCATGCAATCTGTTAGGGTACAAGTGGAGAACTCAAATGAAGAGGATGATATTTCTGATTTACTTCAAGACTTAGCAGGGGGTTTAGATGAAGCGGGGGATTTAGAAAAAAATAAGGGGCGACAAAATGAAGATATGAAATCTTTTTACAAGTTGGTAGATGATGCTGGTAAAGAACTATACTTCGGCTGTAAGAATTTCTCAAAGTTGCTTTATTGTTAGATTACTCCATATAAAATTTCTTGGGGGATGGAGTAATAAAAGTTTGGATATGCTACTAGAGCTACTTAAATATATTTTGCCTGAAGGTTCATTACTTCCCATAAACTTCAATGAAGCCAAAAGTACAGTAAAATGCTTTGGACTTGGGTAAACCAATATTCATGCATGTGAAAATGATTGCATCTTCTTTTGGGAAAAGAATGAACATTTAACTGTTTGTCCAATAACACTTCAAGGTGGAAATCTGAAACAACAAGTCGTAAAGGGAAGAAAGAGCATAGGGTTCCTAGGAAAGTGCTTCGCTATTGTCCAATAAAGAAAAGGCTACAAAGATATTTTATGTCCTCTAAAACAGCAGCTGACACAAGGTGGCATGATGAAGGACGCATGCAAGATGGTTTGCTTAGGCATCCAGCTGATGCTCCTTTTTGGAAGGATTTTGATTCTAGGCATCCAGAGTCCGCCTCAGACAGTCGTAATCTGAGGCTTGCTGTTGCTAGTGATGGATTTAATCCTTTTAGAACTGTGACCTCAAATTATAGCATATGGCCTGTGATTCTGATTCCATACAATCTTCCACCTTGAAAGTGCATGAAGCAAACAAATTTCATTTTGTCATTGATAATTCCTGGTCGCAAGGAAGTTGGGTCTGATATGGATATTTACCTTGAGCCATGGATAAATGATATGGTAGACATGTTTGTTGATGGTGTTAGAACATATGATGCTTCGAGGGATGAATGTTTTCAATTACGTGCTGTCATATTATGTCCAATCACTGATCTTCCAAGTCTGAGCCATTTGCTTGCTGTTAGCTCCTCGGGTGCAGTTGCTTGTCCTGAATGCCACTCCGATATATGCTCTGTTCAATTGAAAAAGGGGGGCAAGTATGTCTATATGTGCCACCGTAGGTTCTTAGATGCAGATCACATTTTTATGTTTAATACAAACTCATTTGATGGTACTATGGAGCATCGAACTGCACCTATACCACTTAGTGGAGAAGAGATTTTTAAGCTGACAGAGAATATAAAATATAACTTTGGAAAAGATCCAATTACCAAGAAGCCTATTAAGCAACCACGCAAGAATTGCAAGGCACCAGGAAGTGGTTGAAAAAGGAGATCTATTTGGTTTAAATTGCCATATTGGAAGGACTTGCTGATACAACATAATTTTGATGTTATGCATATTGAAAAGAATGTGTGTGACTTCATTATTAACACCCTTTTAGATTTTGATGGAAAATCAAAAGATAATTTAAATGCTCACTTGGACATGCAAAATCTTGGCATTAGAGATAATCTTCATCCCATTGAGGTAGATGCTAGATTTTATCTACCTGCAGCCCTATATGCAACAGCAGATGAATAAGTTGCTGCAGCAAATTCAAACTTCAAATAACACTAGAATTGGATCTAACAATGACCAAGTGGTATTAATCCTTTCCCTTTTTCATTTACAATTTTCTTTTTAGCATTGTAGCAGTCAACTTTTTAGAACTTGTTATATGGTTTAGAATTCCCAGACCAGGCCTATCTATGGTAATCAAGAGCTACATGGTCATAAAGATGATGCTGCATCACATTTGAGAGATGATATCGAAGAACATCTTCTCCTGTAGGCGTGTGGTCCAGCCACAGGAAAAACAACAAGAGGTAATTGTATAGCCTTACATGGAGCAAATACAAAGCACCACCCGGTGGCTAAGGCAACTATCCAAACAACAAACCCGAATTATACCATTGCTGGAACTCGACTTGGTGTCCAATTTTATGGAGTAGTTGTCAATCATGTCTTAGTGAGAGATGCTCTACTACCCCGTCCGTATGGAAAGGTGGCATCTCTTGCTGAGGCCAGCGGGAGATGCATTGCATGGCCACGAGATAGGGTATAACTGCTGCCTTCACATTAATGTTCGGTTGGTTCTCTAATACCTACTAAGTGCTCCTTTTTTTTTAATAGATGAAGGATGATAAGAAGTCATCTAAGTAGTGAACCTTTCAGGTTTTGGAAGAAGGCAATCCCACATATAAGGTACTGACCTTGGATGCTATTTCTGTTCTACCACAATTTGTGTAATTGCATGTTTAACAAAGTGAAAAAAATTTATTAGCTTCTGAAAAACTTATGATTCCTTGTTACCATTGAAAAAGTTCAATTTTTCTATTAGTAATCAATTCTAGTTTATGCCTTAGTAGCCACTACTATCCATGTCATACATATAGTCTTAAATTGTATGAGAAAAGACTAGTGTTGCCTATAGAAACTTCTGTGGAAGGGCAGTAGTCCTGCACAGGTTTTCCAATTTTTTTTTTTTTGCCAAGTTTCCATATTAGCCACCTCACTGGACATCAAGTCAGTATGAGTAAAAAAATGGGAGCCCCATTTTTTTGTAGTGTTACTTTTCAGAAAATGTAAACAAAGTAAAAAAATTTTATTAGCTTCTGAAAAAAATTATGATTACTTGTTACCAATGAAAATTTCAATTTTCCTATTAGTAATCAATTCTAGTTTATGCCTTAGTAGCCACTACTATCCATGTCATACAGATAGTCTTAAATTGTATGAGAAAAGACTAGTGTATTGCCTGTAGAAACTTCTTGTGGAAAGGCAGTAGTCCTGCACAGGTTTTCCAATTTTTTTGCCAAGTTTCCATATTAGCCACTTCACTGGACATCAAGTCAGTATGAGTAAAAAAACAGGAGCTCCATTTGTTTGTAGTGTTACTTTTCAGAAAATGTAAACAACACTGCTAATTATCACCATTGTCATACAGAAAATGTAATCTTAGTGACCTTGTGCTAATATTTTATTTGCTCCTTGTTAGGTACTCACGGTAGGAGCAAGGTGTTACAAGCATTTTGGACTTGCAACCTTTTGTGCTCACATAGGAGCCGGAAAGTGTGTATGTTTTGGAGGGCAACTTTTATGCTCACGAGAGAGTTGAAATGTTATGTTCAACCAAGTTTTAGTACTTTGAACTTGCTCATGAGTCTTGCTCGAAACTGTAGTTGGTTTAAGTATGTCTTGTAAAGAAATGGTCGTATGGTTGCTTGGACCGGTGGCAGCTGGAGCCCACTTTCTTATATTTGCCTAATCTATGTATGGATTGGAGATTGTGATATTTGTCGTTGGCAAAACTTGTGATGCTATATTTGTCTTCGGCAAAACTTGTACTTTTGGCTTGTTATGAAATGGATGCCTGGTCATATTGCTGCTTGAATTTGTTTGTATGTAAAGGTGCTGTCAGTATTCTGTTGTATTGAGTTCAAGGAAATGTGGAGTTTAGTGTATTTGTATCTAAATTTATGGTCCACTTTTGCCAACGCTTTATCAGTAAGGCAAACTTTCTTGTGCGCCAGCTGCAACCACTGTTTTGCAACAATAATTCTATCGGCAATTCTTTGCTGTCGTCAAAAACTATATGTCGGCAAAACAAATAACTGTCGGTAAATGTTGACTAAATTGCAACAGGTAATCTGTCGGCAAAACTGAAATTTGTCGGCAAAACTTTTGCCGATGGCTTCTACCGCGACTGTTTACAAACTGTCGGCAAAACCTTTTCCAACAGATTTTCTGCCAGTTAATGCGCCTTTCACCGACTGTACAAAGTGTTGGCAAAAGGTGAAAATGGTACAGTGGTCGGTTGGGAACGGCGAAGAATGGACGAGAGGCGTGGCGGCACTCTACTGCTTGTACAACATAAATTGTACACATCGCGTTTTTAAAGGAAACAAGAAGTTTTGAAATTGATTAACCGTTAAGGAGGCTATCTGTTAGAAGAATAGAGTATTTATTCAACGGTTGTCTGTTTTGCTTGAAAAATCAAACTTTCGGAGCTCCGAGGGTTTGAAATTTTGTAGAGTGGTAGAACATTTTAGGATGAACAACTTTTCTCTCCGGCCCATCTCCAAATTCAAAATCGATTTTATTCTATAAAATTCAGAGAGCAGGTAATTGATTAAAGGAGTAAATTTAATTTGAAAGAGGTCAAATATGATTTAGACGAATTGTGTGGATCTGGAAATTCAAAGAATTGGATGAATTTAGAGCTTAGATGGAACATGAAGAATCAAAAGACAAGGAGGAATAAAATAAAAAGGGAATTCGCTTGTCACATTGTCAAATTTTAATATTTTATGAAATTTCCAATTTATATGGTTAATGAAATTTTGTCCTTTGAATAGGAGAGGATGGAAAGAAAAATGTCAGCATTTTAGTTAGTGACAGTTTAAATTTTCGAGTTTGAATTTAGAGTGACAAGTTTCTCTCATTTGCAACAAAAAATTCAGCTGAAGTGTGCTGCCACTCGTTTGTGACAATGCTACAAATCTACGAACATATGACAATTTACAATGCAAAGAGTGTCTTAAAATTTGCTCCTTATAGGATGCATTATGTTCTAAACTTGATGGCCTAATTATGATTGGAAATGTACCATCGTTAGCCTCCAACTGCAGCCTTACCATTACAAATGTTAGAACAGATTACGAGCCAAACAACGGCCGTACGCTCCATTTGAAACAAACATTCTGTATAACTGTTAGCAGCAGATTTACCAATGACTCAAGTTAGGAGCTGTTTGCAGAGTAAATTCCTTATTTCCTCTCAAAAATTTATCTAATCCCTTATTCGCTCTCAAAATTTTTCGATTCCTTTATTCACCCTTATTCTTATTTTTCTTCCCTAATTCGCCCTAATTGTTATATAATAACAATTTTTTTGCCTTTCTAAGTTGAAAAGACCAAAATACCCATGAAACTAACAGGGCCTAAAATTTTATATTCTTAAACACTTATATTTTTATAACAAAAAATGATTTCAAAAATATGAAAACATATGTTTGAAATAATTTCTTTGTTATGTTCGATGTAGTCACACATTTTGGTCTTTGTTAGCATTAATCTTGAGTAGTGCGTGAGTTAGATTTGTATGGTTGTTGTCAGTCAGTGTCGTGCTTAGATCATTTAGTTAGCATGTCTTTTAGTGGTGTGTATCATGGATGAGCTGCAGCAGAAAAATGACTCGCGGCCGCTGCAGTAGGCCGCGTCTCAGGTACGGAGGAAGCTAGTGGCTCACATTTGCATGCATGTTAGTTTGTTAGCCTAAGGTGCGCTGCATTCGCATCAAGGCAGAGTCCTGCATGCCACGGCGCCGAACTTGGCGGACACGCGAGCTGGTGCACGCCGTGGCGAACGAGTCTAGTGCCATGCCGTGCAGTTCGTGCGCGTCATGGCGTCATATCCGGACGTGGCGTCCTGGGGCTGTATCCTTGCATATTTAATAGCTAATGATAAACCAGAAAACACTGCAGCGTTCGGCAGCACAAATTCCTGCCTTTCGCATGTGTTGTGTTTATCAATTTCGTTGTGATCAAGCTGTGATTAGTGGCCAGCCCCAACACGTGGTATCGGAGCGAGGTTATATATCCTGAGAAGATGTCTAGCAGCGGCAAAGATGGAAGCCTGTACATGCCACCGGGGAAGCGTTGCAGTGGTGACGACGAGTCCGGCAAGGTGCAGATGCCGCAGAGAGAAGGGAAGGTAACCCTTCAGTACCCGGTGTTGAACAAGACGAACTACTCGGCTTGGGCGACAAGGATGAAGCTCTTGATGCGTGCTCAAGGTGTATGGGGTGTGGTTGATCCCAACATTGAGCGTCGCGTCGTTGATTCAGAGAAAGATGAGATGGCTATGGCAGCCATCTCGATGGGGTTTTGTGATGAGATGTTGATGCAAGTTGCAGAGAAAGAGAGTGCATTGGAGATGTGGACAGCACTGCGCTCCATGCATATGGGTGCTGAGCGCGGCAAAGAAGCGAAGGTCCAGACGTTGCGCTGGGAGCTTGAGAACCTTGCCATGGGTGAGGCGGAGTCGGTAGATGATTTCGCAGCTAAGGTAATGTTGCTTGTTGGTCAGATTCGAGGACTTGGAGAGAAGATTGAGGAGGTGAATGTTGTCAAGAGGCTGCTGCGTGCCGTCTCTGACAAGTTCATCCATATTGCGACGGCAATCGAGCAATTCGGAGACATGAAGAAGATGACTTTGGAGGAAGTCATTGGCTCGCTGAAGGTGTATGAGGAGCGTGTCAAGGCACGAGGCGCACGCAAGGAAGAAGGGCTTCTCTTGGCGAGGGGCCTCGAGTCATCACGAGGGCGAGGGCGCGGCCGCGGTCGTGGTCGTGGAGGCGGCGAAGGCCGCATAGACAAGAGTAAGGATCAGTGCTACATCTGTGATGAGTATGGACACCATTCGTATGAGTGTCCTGCAAATGGAAAAGGTAAGAAAGAAGAGGAAAAAGCACTTCTTGGAGAGGTGTACGGAGTGCCTGATGAGCATCCGGCGCTGCTGTGATCGAACTAAAGAAAGGTATAGTCAAGATTAGGGGGGAAAATGTTAGCATTAATCTTGAGTAGTGCGTGAGTTAGATTTGTATGGTTGTTGTCAGTCAGTGTCGTGCTTAGATCATTTAGTTAGCATGTCTTTTAGTGGTGTGTATCATGGATGAGCTGCAGCAGAAGAATGACTCGCGGCCGCTGCAGTAGGCCGCGTCTCAGGTACGGAGGAAGCTAGTGACTCACATTTGCATGCATGTTAGTTTGTTAGCCTGAGGTGCGCTGCATTCGCATCAAGGCAGAGTCCTGCATGCCACGGCGCCGAACTTGGCGGACACGCGAGCTGGTGCACGCCGTGGCGAACGAGTCCAGTGCCATGCCGTGCAGTTCGTGCGCGTCATGGCGTCATATCCGGACGTGGGCGTCCTGGGGCTGTATCCTTGCATATTTAATAGCTAATGATAAACCAGAAAACGCTGCAGCGTTCGGCAGCACAAATTCCTGCCTCTCGCATGTGTTGTGTTTATCAATTTCGTTGTGATCAAGCTGTGATTAGTGGCCAGCCCCAACAGTCTTTTCAAGTTAGATGAACAAAAAATCTGTTATTTTTATCATTTAGGGCAAATTAGGGGAAAAAGTCAAGAATGAGGGCGAATAAGAGAATTGGAAAACTTTGATGAATAAGAGAACAGATAAATTTTTAGGACGAAAAAGGAATTTAATCCTGTTTGTACCATTCACATCATCCCAGTATATAATAACTACTCGCTCAAGCTGTTGTATGCTCAGGGCCTAAAGTTATAAAAATGTGCTAGCATTTAGAGTTAACAGAAGCAGCGAAAGAAACTTGGATCACCCTTGTTCACCCAACTGTTTAAGGAAAAAAAAAGGTAAAAACAGTAAAACAATCTTTCCAGTTTAGGAAAAGGTATGTAAAAAACCAAGCATGTGCATTGACTCTAGACCTGTACCATGGATCAGTGTTGGGGTTGCACGTGAAGATCTTAGACCCAAAAAAATGCTACCAATCCAAGCAGTGCCAACCTGATTTCAGTGCCTGAGTCCAAATTATGGAGCCAGCTTAAGTGATTAAGTACACTACAATGTACTATGAATAGATAGAAACCGTTGAATCAATGAAGCTGCGCACCTCAGAGATTAACAAATTTTTCTTCCTCCAGTTTCTAACATTGACTCCAAATAAACTCTATCTGCAGTTCGAGCACAAAGGGTGTGAGAGAAGAGGACTGACCTTGGAGATCCTGTGGCAGCTGAGCAGGACATGGAGAATCTCCGACAGGACCTGGAGGATCTCCAACCTGAGCCCGTCGTTGCAGCCGGCATCGGTGGTGGCGTCTGTTCTCTCCCTCGAAGCACAACGCCCGAGGCTCTAGTGGCGACTTCGAGGATGCTGGAACTGTGCTTGTTCTGCTTGAAACGGAAGCAGTCGCGAATCTGAAGATTAATGTCATGGGTTTGCAATGAGGCGGAGGCGGAGGCGGAGGCCACCATGGTGGCCGCATGCGGCGGGAATGAGAAGGAGACGGACCTGTCGAGCTCGGCCTCCGCTGTATCGTCGGCGCGCGGCAGGAAGCGGCAGCAGCACGGCACAAGTCATAGCAGGAGTCTAGAGCCTCCTAATAAGCAGAGACAGCCTGGTGGTAGGTTGCAGAAGCTGCAGTGGGCACTGGCGGAGCCAGCTCTAGAGCCAACAGAGGTCAGATCAAAGGGTAAACTTATTTATAAGTGATTTATTATAATTTTTTTTTTCACGATCTTTAAGTGCTAAAAAAATTTTGCATATCAAAGAAGGGCCAGAGCCCCGGCTGAACTCTACGTGGCTCTGCCACTGGCAGTAGGAGAGGTCGAAGGTGCATCCCTGCAAGTGTACCAGGAGTCATAGTGGGAGTACCAGAAGTACGAGCAGTAGCAGGTATACCAAAAACAGACACCGCAGCAGATGTATTCAAAGGAGGAATCGGCTCTGTGGGGAGAGAAAAAAGTCCATACAGCGATGATCTTCACAGACAATGCTCCAGTCATGAAGACCACACATGTGCTGTATAAACTTCACATAAATAGCACCGAGCAATAAGAGACAACAACAGTAAAATCCATCGCTACAAAGGAAGACTACCATTTTTCTTTTTTCTCTTTTTTTCTTTCTCACTCTTTTTTAGCCCTCGATCGAGACCAGAATAAAATGAACAAAACAAAAAAAATAAACAGAAAGGAGACGAGCCAACAAACCACGAGATCGATCATGAGCTCCTGATGAAGACAGTCGGGATCGATCGATTAAACACGTCTGGTGTCATGGGTCGGTCGATGGAAGATTATCGACTGATGTCTAATGGCTGCCTCCATCAATGGAAGCCAATCTAGTGGCGTCTGGCAGAGGGATATGACGAGGACGTACTCTCTTAGGTACACATAAAATTTTTTAAATTAGTTTTGATAAAACTCACACACGAAAGTTGAGATTAGAGATGAACTCGCTCTTAAACATATATCTTCTTTTATTTGATAATAGATTGCTATCTAATGATTTTATTATGATTAGAAATATTAGAGAGGGTAAAAAAAACATAAAGAAGCACTCGAAGATGCTCAAAGAAACTTAAAGAAGATTCAATCTAACTCGGGTTTGAGTTTAACTCGAACTTCAGAAGCAACCTGCACTAAAATATATGCTTCAGTCGCATACGAGTTCCGTTATGGATATTCTAGATATGGATATAAAGCTAAGGAGATAAGATTTCAATGGATCTAATCTCGTGTGAAAATACTATCTAGATATCTGAGCATCGCTGAAACAATATGACATTTAAAATCTGTCAAGGTGCTGTGACACCATCTTTTGATTTTTGGGCCGTGTATCTTTTCTATGCCTATTATTATTTGGGTTTTTCCCCTAAGAACATCTTAACCTATATATAAACAGTAACCACATCATTGGGGATAGGTTTTCATTAGTTTTCATCCGTTATCAAACAGTTTTGCCGTTTGACGGTTTGTTGATTTTTTTAACTTCGTGATTTAATTCAGATATCGTAATTAAGTTAGGTTCTTCTTTGCTCTTACTTGTGTTCTTCGATTCGTAGGATGGAATTAGCATTCTTGGCGAGAACAATCATATGTGCACGGTTGATAACCAAAGGAGAAGTGATGCTGCGATTTCAAGAATCTAATCGTGTTGATTTAAAGCCAGATCGATTGCGTGCCGCATCTCCACCAAATCAAGAGTTACCACGATCTAACGAAAGATCGGGAACCACGTACATATCAAGTGATAATCAGAGCTTCAGATGTACCGTTAGGTTTGCATCTATCCTTATTGATTTTACATTCATCCTACCGTCCAGAGAAAAGTCGCAACACAAAAAAATAGTAGATCGTTAGGTGTTCCTTTGTCCAAGGCGTGTTTAGCCTTTGCATAATTTTATTTCAAAGTCCGTAGTGTGTAGTTTGTATCTTTAGTTTGTATTTTGGTTGCTGGATTTTGAAATATTGTTGTATCCAGTTGTTTTTCTTCATTGTTCATCTGTTATCATATTCAGATCTGTTATCGTGTCACATCTGTTATTTGTTCTGTTGCATAAAAACGAATTCCCACCTGCCCATACTTTGTTTCAACAAGCATCCAAATTACCCATCCATAAGCTTCTGCCACAAAATCATCTACAAAATTCGTAACCAATTTTCAAACCAAATCTGTTTTCAACCTTTACCGGATATCTAATGCGGAGGTATATCATTAAAATAATCATAAATTTTGTTTTTGACTCTAAATTAGACATATAAGTACTTTTTAGATATCTACAAAAAATATTTTAGATCAGAAATTTCTGTTTTCGCACTCCAAATTTTAGAACAAATTTAACAGAAATTTTAAAATTTCTTCGGGCCACATATTTGTCATATTGATCTAAAACTTGGTCGTGTACCATATTTTGCGCTTTTGATTCAGAGAAAATATCAAAAAAATAAAAAAATTTGAAGATCAAGAAACCGAAAATTAACCTTCGCTGATTTTTCTAGTGTTGAACAGTTTGTTGATTTTTGGAGCCTTATCATTTGTGCTTGTTGCTGCCCTTTGATATCTTCATTCATATTTTTGTAACATCTGGATTTTTTATAAGATTGGGCTAGCAACTAGAACATAATACTTAGAACACATTCAATATTACTATCTGTTAAAGAATTGTGTTTCACTAATTATTATTTCAGCCCTCCAATCTCCACATACCCACTTCGGATCAGCACTGTATTTGACCCTGCAATTGTGGAATTATGAGTCCCTAGTTTCTTGTGCCACTGGTTGCGCCATCCTTTGCTTTGCTTTCGTAAGAACCATGCAAGAGCTCGGTAAGACGTTTCTTTTTGCGAAATTTTCTCCACCCGTCCCACTGCAGCTGTAGGAATAAGATTTTGTGTTATCTATATTCTATTTGTTTAACTATGACAAGAAGAAAAGGAGGTGCATACAATGTGAGTAGTACTTTGCAAAGAGTCCTTGATAATATTGATGCAAATTTTAAAAAACATAATGAGTTTATAGACAATATGTTGGCAAGCCTTCAGAGATCGAATCCACCTCAGAGAGATGTTGCACGTGACCAAAAGATGAATGAGGTTAAGACCGTTGCTACATCATCTCCTTCCACGACTAATGATATTCTTTCATCTCTTCCTTTATATAATGGTTTAAATTTTTTTAAATATATTGCTTGAGAAACAGAGATGGATAGAATATTTGGACAATACCGTATGTGTGAAAGGAGAAAGCTTTTGAATGTTTGTAGTACATTAGTTGATAGTGCTTTAGTTTGGTGCCAATGTTTATATATAACTAAAAAATATTCTCGAACATAGAGTGAAGAGAAACTTTTGTTGATACATCCTTTGAACCTATGTCTAGTTGTGATGTACTCTCTTTGGAGCAGAAGCTTTCTAGTGTACCTCCTATTGCACCTAACATTTTATAGGAAATTAAGATCAAACAAGAAGATGATCGTGATACTAACGTGATAAAAGAAGAGATATACAGTGTTCCATGCATATCCCAAGATGAGACAGATCATAACACGCCAAAAGGTATTATAAAAAATGAGAAGAAATATATTGCACATCGATCTACAAAATGTGACAATATTTTAGTTGTGCTGAAATTTTTTGTCTATCCTAATTTTGTAAACGAACCGCTAGTATCACCTTTTATACATTTATCTTTGTCAATGTTTGATTTGCCTACTAGTTCCTGTGATAATGAGATGGTGTGTGTCGATATTTCTATTCTTCCTATACAACAAGAAGTGAATAAATTCGATACTTCCAATTTTTATCCATTCACTAGTGCTGAAATTGAACATTTATCTCCCGTTACATGTGACAATGACGAGCTAAAATTGCTATCTTCTCCACACATTGTGTGTTATATTTGATATGATTTTTTTGTGACCTTCCTACTGTAGAGAGGATGATATTTTCTAAACCTAAATTGCCTTTGTTAACTATAACCCATTTTATGTTACAGCAACTATGATCATAGAGGTGTGTTTATGGTGCATAGAGTTTATATTTGCTCAAATTTGAAATCCTCTTGCATGGTGAAAACAAAAGACAAACTAGATGATGGAAATACATAATATCATGCCAGGTCATGTTTATCTAGTTTTTCTAAGACAACACACTTTATAGCTTCTCATAAAAATGATAATGATGCTGATCATGCGGATTATTTAAATATATATTTTGGCAAAAAGTTTATGCTTTAGTGTGCAAAGATACCTTGTTTGCATGTCGTGATCTTTCTAGCTATTTGTGTGCTCCTGTTACTAACTATTTGCAGAAGTATCATAATACCTAAGGGAGAAGCCGAGGACGGCTTTCCATCAAGTAGGAGAGAATGATGAGATTATAAAGATCTTTGAGCCATCAAGTGATTGCATTCAAAAAACCCCATGGCCTCTACATTTTCTTGCTGGTTGCAGGGCATGGTGGAGTCGACGTCTCAACAATGAACTTGAGTCGAGGATGACTCCAAAACAAAAAGGGGAGGATGATGAGGACATCACTCCTTTTGATACACACAAGACTCTTCAAATTTGTATTGATGAATTTCACGCACAATAGTTGAGATTAGAGATGAGCTCATTCCTAAACACATGTCTTCCTTTCTTTGAAAATAGATTGCTATCTAATGACTTTATCATAATTAGAAACATTGGAAAGGGTCAAAGGAAGCATGAAGAAGGACTTGGATATGCTCAAGATCAGCAAGGCATGTTCGACTTTGGAGGAGATCCAATCCAACACGCGTTCGAGTTTGACTCGAACTCTAGTTGTAGCCTGCACTAAAACGGATGCCCCGGTCGCATACGAGCTCCATTTTGAACATTCTAGATATAGATAGAAAGCTAAGGAGATAATATTTCTAATGGATCTAATTCTGTGCAAAAATACTTCATAGATCTCCATGAATCGCTGGAACAATATGTATGTTTAGAATCTGTCAGAGTATTGTGACACCATCTTTTGCCTCTTGGACCGTGTATCTTTTTTAGGCACATTAGTATTAGGGTTTGCCCCCTAAGAACATTCTAATCTCTATATAAAAAGTAGCTGCATCATTAGGGATAGGTTTTGATTAGCTTTCATCTGTTATCAAAAGTTACATCGTTTGACGGTTTGTTTGTTTTTCAACATCATAATTTAATTTATATTTCGCAATTGAGTTGTGTTCTTTCTTGTTCTTGCTTGTGTTCTTCGATTCGTAGACTGGGATTAGCCTTCTTAGTGAGGTCAATAATGTGAGTATGGTTGATAACAAGAGAAGTGGTGCTGCGATTGCAGGGTTCGAATCGTGTTGATTTGAGGCCGGATCGATTGTGTGTGTCGCATCTCTACCGAATCGAGAGTAACCATGAACTGATGAAAGATCGCGAACAACATACACATCAACTTGTTACTTTAATAATTAAATTATAAAGATAAAGTTAAGTTAGTGCTAGTTAATTTACTCGTCATTGCATGCATAATAGCACATGCCACTTATTACACTAGTAACATAAGTATAAGGATAAAATGAATGGTTAATTGTTAAGTGCTAGTAATCACATGTTTACGCTCTGCCTTGGCATGCCTCGATACACATAAAATTTAGTAATAAATCATTAATCATTAGTTATCTTATGCCTTTATCCCTGCATTACCATGAATAAATGAGAATACCACATAGAAGTTGATTAAATAATTTAGCTTTAGCAGTAGGCACATCTAATTAACCTTAATCTTTAGAAAACTTGTAATTCATTAGAAATTAAAGTAATATTAAATGACGCACGCATACAATAATACACTTTTCACTTATTGGCTTTAGTAGCTTAAATAATAGTAGTAGTAGTAGTAGTAGTAGTAGTAGTAATAATAATAATACTCTAAACATTAAGAAATACTTACATATTAGAGTATAAGTGTTCAACATGGCGACACAACTTACATCTGCATTTGCATACCATTAGAGGTCCCTTCATTAATCTAACCACATAAAATATTGATCACCCAACGCATGAATAGATCCACACAAGTGTCCGCCCTCGGTTTATATATGGATAATTGTTCACGAATCCATATCACCGAACTCGCACCACTTCTCTACATGAACACTAGAGCATAAATGAATGTATTCTAAAATGAACCTAATAACTAATCGCTAACTTGTAGCAGATAACATTAAGTTACTAAAAATTATAATACGACACACTTGCATGCTGTGCCCTCACTAGATAATTCTATGACGGTTCACACCTCTGTAAAAACACTAGTAGCACAAAGTGCACAACAAAGTATACACACATTGCATCCCGGACTTATCTACGAATATGCACACTACACCCTATATTTCCCATGCATCATGTGGAAAACCTAATAATATCTTAACATAATAACCATTTCATCATGCATGCCTTTTCATCAGTTTTGCTTTTGAAGTTGATTGGTTCTTGTCCCAAGCTCGTGGGATCTTAATTGCTTCTTCTCAAGTTTTATTTCTGTTGCGGTAGTTTTTATTGGACGTGTTTACCATGTTGAAAACACTGAGTTTGAAGAAGAGGTAGGGTTCAAAGAAAAGCCCGAAGACCCGGACGTCAAGACCAAGCTTCAAGACCCAGACCCTGAGAAAGAGCTAGAAGGCTGGAACTATGAAGATTAAGTAAAGCGAGTTGCAAGGAAGCTCTAACTCCTTGATCATGTTTAACCTATGTTTTCACTATACTCCTCTAGTGCCTTAGTTGCTTGCATTATAGTATTTTATTATTTTAAAATGATGTGTTAGTTAATGTCCTATGTGGTTTAGTTATTAGATATGCTTGTGTCTACTATTATATTGGCACGAGGTATCTAGTCTCTTATTTATCTGTTGTGTTCTCCCTACCCTTGATTAACTTAGGCTACCACCATTAACTCGCTAATGCTGGTTTCACCTTGCTACAAGTATGCTTAGGACGCCTTTTGTGATGTCTACAACGCCACACGTCTCACTTATACTTTTCTATCAAATGTGTTAAAGGTGTTCGGTGGTGTGAGCAAAATAAAGTGGGGTGGGTGATAGAACAACTGGTGCTAGCTGAAGAAGAATGGGTGTTTCTTGTTGGGATGAGGCTTGTGCTATGTGCCTAGTGTTCGGTGATTACCTATGTGCATGTGGATTAGCTATGCGCATGTTAGTGGCTATGTGTTTGTTGATATACACCTTCCGTGGATGAAAGCGCTCGCCCTAGCCGCATAAGGACCAGTTTGTTATACCTCAACCTGCTGATTCACGTGCAACCACAGAACCTGTTATGGGCAGGACTTATCCTGCTTCTTGGCATCTCCGCTTGAGCCACTAGGAGGCCTGTAGGGCATCGAGGACCAAGGGTGGACACGCGGGGAGGTCAATACCCGTGTAATCTACTCATAGGAAATTGAAGTACCTGAGAGCTCTGTGGAAGCTGAGTACAAGAGTTATAAGCCCTTGGTTATTTTCACGGGTTGTCTCGCGGGGGATGGACCGAGAAGGTGAGATAAGCGTTACGCCCTCCCTTGCAACGAGCCTGTAGCCTCTGGGTAAAGTGCACAACCTCTGTAAAGTGTTAAATCTTTCTAGAAAGTCTGTTGTCAGTGGTTTATGACACACCTTTGTCTTGGGCTTCAATGATTAGTCTCTCTATATCCTTGGCATGTGAGTGGGTAGTAGTTGCGTGTGTTTTCGGAAGTGTTGGCAAAGTGCTGAGCTGTTATGACCTTGTGTCGGAAGGCCTATCTAAAATATGCGAACTGGCGGGATTGATGAATATCTCCTCCAGGTCCACTCAACTAAACTAATGACAATAACGGAGTCGTTTTCCTCTGATTTAGAAAGCTTCTGTAGTGAGCTTATTGCAAAACAAATCCTAAACCTTCATCTTTTCTACAACCAGATATGCATTGTATATGGCCTTGAGTAGTGTTAGGGCTTGTGAGTACCTTATGTACTCACTCGTTTGCTTCTGTGGTTTTAGAAGGAGAAGACTTTGTAAAACGATGACGTGCTGGGTTTCGGTTCTGCTTTTCAAATTTGCTTGTGGTGTTATCCGCTGTTTTTGCTGTCCGTTTCCCCTCTAGGTTGTTAGACGGTTTTGGATAGTTGTAGTCTAGCCGTGTAACCACTAAAGGTTTCTGTATCAGGTATTGTATTTATTCGAAGTAATGCTTTTGTATAACATTTTGTTGTAATCACGCGTATCAATAACTGATCTAGGGACTGATACGTGTTATTCAGTGTATCCCAGAAATGGGTACGACATCCTCTTATCTTCTAGGTCTTGGGATGAGATTTCTGCAAGGGGGAGGGGTGTGACACCCTAGGTGTCAATCTACAAAACTTTTGTACCTTGTCACCCTATAATGTCAAGAATAAAAAAAAGTTAAACTAATATCAAACTTCAATTATATAAAGAAATGACAAAATGTACCTTATGAAGAAATTTCAAACACTTCAATGAAATGTCAACTTTACAAAAAATATGATTAAGATAATGCCAAGAAGGAATATTGTTGATTTTCTAAGATTTTTATCAAAGTTCACGCAATTGTTTGATCCTGATATGTATTTCTTTTTCAGCAAAAACAGTGCCCTGCAGTTAGGAGAAAAATGAAAAATGAGGCGGGACCTATCGTTCATTTTTATCCGTGTCTTCTCGTTCCTCCGCACTGGGCAGCGTGAGTGATGCTCCACCTCGTGGCTGCCGAAGGCAGGCCGGGCGCATACGTTTTTCCTCTCCTGCCTAAGAGCCGCCACCCTATTTAAGCCTCGTCCTCGAAACACCAATCCTTAGCTTAAACTCTGGCCACAGCCACTGAGCGTCGTCTTCCTCGCTCCTCTTCCTTCGCTACTGTCGGGTATGCCATTGGCTGATTCCTTGCTCCTCTTCCTTCGCTACTCACGGGCGCACCTCACCACATATTTTTCCCTTTGTTTCACAGTTCAAAACAACTACATCAGAGCTTTGTTTTATCGCAATGGGAAACCTCACCGTCGAGCTCCCTATTTTAGTCATCCTCCTCAGCTTCTTTCATGCTGGGGGTTAAGACCCATGAGGTGAATCTTCTTGACCAAATTTCCACATTTTTCATTCTTGTTTCACACGCATGACACTGCCGAACTTCACGTTTCATGTGTACTCTCCGTTGCCCCTACTCGTGAGACGGGAACTTGTGGATGGTTGCATGGCAGTGTGTGTATCGTGCTGATATTTTGTTGGGATTTGACCATTTGACCCGTCATGGCAAGTCGCTTGCAAGCACCACTATGTCATGGGAGCAGTTCGAGCTCCTGTCGGGCTGGTGGCCGGATCTAGCTATGGCCACGGCCAGATCCTGCATGCCAAGAATGCTGTGCTCCTTTGTGTTTTCAACTTTAGAAATTCATGTTAAATTCAATATAAATCAGAAAATATGAAATAAAATTTGTTACTTTCCTCTTATCTGGATCTACACATCTTGTTGTATTCAAATCCTCATGACTCCGAATATTTTGTTCTAAATATTTCAGGAATAAAAACTAAGATCAAGTCATATCTACATTTGTATACATGCATATTTTATTAAAAAATGCATAGATTTCACATACATGGAGTGCTCACCAAGTTTCATCTTTACATCGTTTCTTGGTATTTTAATCTTAATAATTTATTCATGTATGTAATATTTCTAAATTTTAGCAAGATGTTTAAGTCCTAGAAATTCCTTGTATTTTTAGAACCATTTTAATAAGTTTAGAATGAATATTCTTACCAATTAACTACTTAAGCCTAGTAAATATTTTGATGCTAAAATTTTCTTTCACGAAGTCTCATCTCACATGTCCAGCTAGGATTTTATGCAAGTTTTCAGTTTTGAATCACCCGCTCAAATTGTATTATTTTAGCATGGTGTCCTGTTTTTGTTTTCATATACTCTTACTTTAATTAAGTTATATTAACTTGAGAAGTAAATGAAAGAAATACTTTAGAAAATAGTAACCTAAAAAGTACTAATTGATTTCGAGCATTCACATCATCGCATAATCGTTTCCTGGCATCAACATTTTTAATAAGCATTTATTTTTTGTTCTATCTAATCCTTTATTGCATCGCATATCATTCATTAGTAAACAAAACCTGGAACGTGGAAGTGGAAGCTATTGCTGAGGAGTGTGGTTCTGCATCATCTTTTTTTTTTATTGTGGTGATCACCCTCTTTAGGACCAAGGCAAGCTTGGTGCATCCTGCCTTTTTTTAAATTCGTTTGCTTTTACTTAGCATGGACTTTTTTTAGGATGTTTGTGTATTAAGTCATAGGAATTGATTTGACAATTAGCTACATTCCCGTAGAATTCCTTTGGGGTTTGGAGTATATGTGTGTGATCACGTCATTGATAATATGCTATGCCTAATGCTTTTGTTACGGGTAGAAGGTGAGCTATAGGAATGGTTTCTCCTTTGGGTTTAGGTGTTGTTTTCACCATAATAAAAGTTGAGACAGCACTAGGAATTGTCTGGAGAATCAAGATATAGTCTTATATGCATTAATTTGGTCTTGGTTGAATAACGATTGATTGAGTGTAGCCCCGTTGATCAAGTTTAAATCATATCAATTACATACTAGTGAGATGAGTGTGCTAAACTGATATAACTCAATATTCGTAGTGTTAGACATACCCCTACCTGATCGGATATGAAGTTGAGAGAGCCTTGGGGTTAACCATGGATGCATCCAGTGTGGTCATCGCAAGGAGGTCCATGTGCTTGGGAGAGGTGCACCTCCGACTAGCCCTATGGTATTGTTGGGAAGATTGCCGCTTACAGCTTCCAGGAAGCGCTGCGTAATTTTGTTTTCTCTTGTAGCATGTGAATCGGTTATTGGGTACCATTTGTCTCGCTGCATCACATCATAGTAAGAACATGTAATGAATGATGAAATGTTTTATTTTGTTAATTACTATTCTTGTATTGCAATCATGATTTTTGTAGAAGTGATGTAAGCATTTATTTTGCACTTTATACCTTGCTAACATGACTAAAACTTGAAAGAAGGACCAACTATTAATGCTGATTTTTTTTTTGCAATGACTTTCTGCCAATGTTAAAACATTGCATGTTTAGAAGCCACCTTTGATACCTTACTTGGTATCAGTTGCTCATGTTTGCTGTTTTCACTCTTTGTTGTAGAGTTTCTAACAGGTAACTTTTGCAATTGCTACTGCAAAATGGTGTGGGATGGAGAAACCCCTTTCGAATGGTCTATCAAATGGGCTCCCACCTTGCCAATTTCTAGTCGTGAGGAATGAGACATGTATTAGGGAATGACATGGATCGTCTAAGGTATCATTGTTGGTATTCGTTACATCATCGTGAAGATGACATAAGTACTAGCCGTTGCATAGATGCCTAAACATGCATTAACTGATATAGTAAGTAGTTTTTACTTAATGTAATCATACCTAAGTCTATGGACAAATACATCAAACAAAAACAACTTGCCCATAAAAATAAATATAACTATACTAAGGGAGAAATAATGAAAGAAAACAATATCTTTATTCACGATCAAAGTCATAGAACAGGAAAAGATATATGAGAAGAGTACTTACTAACTTCTTCAAGATGACTTGAGAGTTATGGAGGAACTTCTCCAGCCTAATAGCAATATAACAATGGAGACCTAATGGAGTATGAGTGGAAAATCTAAAATTGTGATGTGTGTAGAAGTGGGGAGTGAGGGCTCCCATTTATAAGCTCTCTAAGTCGTTTTAGAGACTTGGTTCGCGCGCTAAGCTACAGGGAATTTCTTCAAAAAGTGCGGGAGAGGTGCAATGTCGAAGTTGATCGGAAAAGCGACATGCCCAGGTCGACCGACCTGTTAGACTTTCGCATGCCAAACCACAGGGAATATCTTCAAAAGCATGGGAGAGGCGCCACATCGATGTTGATTGGGAAAAGCGGCATGCCAGGTCGGCCTCCCATGCCCATCTTCAGCCTCAGTCCCCACTAGTGGGTCTTGTGCGGGATTCTTCTGAAAATCTGTTGGAATATTTTTTTATCTCGGAGAGTTGAATCCTTGCACTACAAGAAATATGTTAATCCATGACATACAAGTTGTACATACAAGGAGGTGCTGCACCTCAAAGCACTGCTGCGGCAGAGACTAATCCCACTCAATTTATCCTGGAAACATTGGAACAAAGTGATCCTGGATCATTGTTGCGGAATCTTGCTTACCAATTTCTGTGTGCGGTACCTGAATATAACTTGGAACCTTGGCGTCGCGGTGCCTTCTTTGAGGAATCTAGTGAAAATTATAAAAGAATTGTCACAGTTTGTTTCTACTTGATTCATTGAAGTACAATGATGTGTTATTTTTTAGTTGTAGTGGTTCAAAATCTAAGTTATTGTATGTATTGTAATACTGAAATCCCCATTCTTCGGCTGAAATGAATAAGGACTTTATATCGTGGGCTCAATATATTGTGTTGTGAATGCAAATGTGTATGAGGTTTGTATGAGCTTGCAGAATTTATTATACATTGAGCACAATTGATTGTGATGATTAAAATTGTCATGAACGTATGGTCTTTTGGTTAGGTGGACTTTTCTATGATGATTTCAATTCGTCAAAAAGATATGGGCTTTGCTGGGCTTGGGCTCATCTGTGACGGACAAGGATCATCACAGAAGTTGCGATCTGTGACGAATAAATAAGGAACGTCACGTGGTTTAATCTATGACGCGAGATAAATGACGTTTCTTTTTTTCGTCATAGATTTTCTTTTGTGATGATCTTAGCATAGTTTGTGACCAAACAATTATGTCATTGATCATCATAGTTCTTATAGTGTTGCCACATGACTTCGCCTGACTTGTCGGTTTGTTGACGTTCACCATTTTGGGTCATTTCCTCATTTCATAAAGTTGATTTTCACCTACATACACATTTAATCCATGTACAAGTGGAATTATATTATTTGAAAAAAATGTGTGCAAGAAATGCTAAGTCTTTGTTTATTTTCCGAGGTTTATTGACGGTATAAGTGGTGCTTCAGGATCACAACAAATCATCATGTGTTTTATCACTTCTGTTGTGTTTTATTGCTTGTGTTTTTGTATTAAACTCAGTTTTAATCTTTTTGTGAACTTGAACTAACAATTATTGTAATAACTTCAAATCTATTTTGTAATGTGCTTTTATCGCAAGGCTAGAGCGGCAGATCCATTGTAATCGTGCATCAATATAGAAGTAATCGTTCACAGTGCGGCTAGGGCTCTTGTGGGATGGTGGGGATGGCTTTTTGGGCTTCAGAATCATGTGATGGATGCACCCATAGCTTTGACTCTACTTATATAGACTTCACTAAAGGGTTTATATAAGCATGGCCAGTAGCGCTCTAATCTCTCACGGATAAATAATTATATGGGCCCTAAAATATGGATCAAATCCACATTGTCACTTTAGCATATCTCTTAGAATCTCCAACTTGCACGAGAGACGATTACATAGGCAAGGGTACTCAATATTCCAACCCATTAAGAGTGTGACCTGTTACGTTCATATATACACAGCAATAACATGAAAAATATTTTTAGACATAAATCAATAGAGGCACCAAGTAGCACATATTAACTCCGGGGCATATATAAAGATCATACTAGCTGAAACTTTGACACACATATATACTAATCCCATTGCCCCACCATATCAGTCAATCTCAAGGTGAGATATGTGCCATCCATGTGATAGCTCGGATCATTTACTGGAACAAATAGGGTGTGACTGTATCGTTGGCTGCAAGCTGGCCTGGCTAGGTGTGTGCAGGACGCAAGTGTTCAGTTGCCTGCAAGTGGCTCTGCGCCTGCCTCACCGCATGTAAAATGTGCTGGTGTTCTTGGCTCCGGAGAGACGGATTTGAGACCCATTTCTGCGCAGCCTGGCTCATCACATGGAATGATTAATGATGTTAGCACATAAATAGCATTATTAAAATAATATTAACATAATTAAAAATATATTAAGACTTGATTAACATAATAGATCATATTATATTTTATTTAGACAGTAAATACTATTTTACTATTTTTTTTATGTTTTTTAAATTTTGCATATTAAATTTCCATATAGGTAACCAAACACTATCTTTCTCAACCGAACTAATAAATTGCAGCCAACCAAAAAGCAACCATCGCATACCCATAGCCTGGCTCACTTACACGAGCCATGCTAGATAGAACAGGGCAACCAAACGGAACCATAGTGCATTCATCTATCTTGAGGGGCAAGAGATATCTCTCATATGTCTTGTTTTATAGCCTTTACATAATTTTATTTCAGAGTTCATAGTGTTGAGTTTGTGTCCTTAGTTTATGGTTTGGTTGCTTAATTTTGTGATCTTTTTTATCCAGGTGTTTTACTTCGTCGTTCATCCACATCGTGTTCAGATCTGTTGTCATGTCACATCTGTTAATTGTTTCTTTTACATTGAAATTTATCCCACCCACCCGCCCCATATTTCGATCACAACCAGATCTACCTTTCATAGATCCGCCTCTCCATATTTATCTGCTGCTCAATCATCTATAAAAACATTTATAAAATTCGCATCTAATTTGAAATTCGAATCAGTTTTCAGCCTTTCAAAAAAATCTGATTCGAAGATCTATATTTAAAATAGTCATAACTTTTATTTTTGGACTCTAAATTATACATATATGACTTTTTTGATATCTACAGAAACTTTCCCATCCTCTAACGAATCCTAGATTCAACAAATTCAGATAAGAAGTTTTTGTTTTCGCGCTCTGAAGTTTCAGCATAGATTTAACAAAAATTTAAGATTTTTTTCAGGGCCCATCTTTCATCATATTGATCTGAAATTTGATCCTATACCATCTTTTGTCCTTCTGGTTCAGAGAAAAATATCAGAAAAATAAAATAAAAATAAAAAATTTTGGAAACCAAGCCGAGAATTAACCTTTGCTGATTTTTCAAGTGCTGAATATTTAGCTGATTTCTGAAGCCTTGTCATTTATGTTGTTACTGCCCTTTGATATCTTCATTCATATTCTTATAACATCTGAATTTTTATAAGATTGGGCCAGCAACTAGAACATAATACTTAGAATGCTTATTCAAAATTACTATCTGTTATAGAATTGTGTTCCACAAATTATTATTTCAGCCTCCAAGCTTCACATATCCACTTTGGATCAGCACTATATTTGACACTGCAATTGTGGAATTATGACTCTCTAGTTTCTCTTGCCATTGGTTGCATCATCCCTTGCTTTACTCTGGTAAGAATCTTGCAAGAGCTCGGTAAGACATTTCCTTTTGTGCAATTTTCACCACCCATCTCACTGTAGCTAGAGAAATAATATTTTGTGCTATCTATATGCTATTTTTCTAACCATGACAGGAAGAAAAGAAGATGAATACAATTTGAGTAGTGCTTTGCAAGCAGTCCTTGATACTATCGATGCAAACTTTAAAAAACTCATTGAGTATGTGAAAAATATGATGGCAAGCCTTAAGAGATGTAATCTACCGCAAAGAAATGTTGTAGGTGATCAAAAGACGCATGTGGTTCAGACCATTGCTACATCATCTCCTTTCACAAGTAATTATATTGTTTCATCTCTTCCTTTATATGATGGTTTAGATTCTATTAAATATATTGCTTGGATAAGAGAGATGGATAATCTATTTGGACAATGCCATATGTGTGAAAGGAGAAAGCTTTTGAATGTTGCTAGTGCATTAGTTGATAGTGCTTTAACTTAGTGGCAACATTTATATATAACAAAAAATATCTTCGAACATGGAGTGATGCTAAAATTTTAATGAGAGAAACTTT
>BCLG01000315.1:188464-206836 GCA_001602295.1 Zoysia matrella
ACAATATTTTTGTTGTGCTGAAGTTTTTTGTCTATCCTCCTTTTATAAAGCAACTGCTAGTCTCACTTTTTATCCATTTATTTTTGTCAGTGTTTGATTTTCTCACTAGTTCTTTTGATAAGGAAAGGACTTTCGTCGATATTTCTATTTTTCCTATGCAATCAGAAGTGAATGAATTTGATACTCCTAATTTTTATCCATTCAGTAATGCTGAAATTAAACATTTCACACCCATTACATGTGAAAATGATGAGCTGAAATTGCTATCTTCCCCAAACACTCTGGGTTATATTGAATATGATTCTTTTTATGACCTTGCTACAGTAGAGAGGACGATATTTTCTAAACCTAAATTGCCTTTGTTAACTAGAACCCATTATTATGTTACAGGCAACTCTGATCAAAGAGGTTTGTTTATGGTGCATAGAGTTTATATATGCTCAAATTTGAAATGTCATGCCATGTCATGTTTATCTAGTTTTTCTAAGACAATACACTTTGTGGCTTCTCATAAGAATGATTTTGCTGATTTTTATGATAAAAATACTCTATATGATGCTTTAGTGTGCAATGATGCCATGTTTGCATGCCGTGATCTTTTTAGTTCTTTGTGAGCTTCGGTTACTATCATGATACCCAAGGGAGCAAGCCGATGACGGCTTTTCATCAAGAAGGAGAGAATGATGAGATTATAAAGATCTTTGAGCCATCAAGTGATTGCATTCAAATACCCCCGTGGCCTCCACCTTTTTATGCAGGTTGTCGGGCATGGTGGAGTCGAGGTCCCGACAATGAATTTGAGTCAAGGACGACTCCAAAACAAGAAGAAGAGAATGATGAGGACATCACTTCTTTAGATACACATAAAACTACTCAAATTAGTATTGATGAAACTCACGTACGATAGTTGAGATTAGAGGTGAGCTCATTTCTAAATAGATGTCTTCCTTCATTTGAGAATAGATTGCTACCTAATAACTTTATCATAATTAGAAATATTGGAAAGAATCAAGAAAAGCATGAAGAAGGACTTGGATAAGCTCAAGATCAGAACCGCATGTTCGACCTCAGAGGAGATCCAAACAACTCGGGTTCATGTCTGACTAGTACTCTAGGAGCAGCCTGCACTAAAACGGATGTCCAAGTCTCATACCAGCTCCATTTTGAACGTTCTAGATATGTATGGAAAGCTGAGATAAGCTTTCCAACGGATCTAACCCCGTGCAATAATACTTCCAAGATCTCCAAGAATCGCTAAAACTGCCTTGATGCTGCGACATTATCTTTTGGTCTTTGTTCCGTGTATCTTTTCTAGGCCCATTAGTATTAGGGTTTTCCCTTTAGGACGTCTCAACCTCTACATAAACAGTGCGGCCATAATTAGAGATAGGTTTTGATCAGTTTTCTTCTGTTATCAAACAGTTTTATCGTTTGACGGTTTGTTGGTTATCTAACTTCGTGATTTAATTCAGATTTCGTAATTGAGTTGCGTTCTTCCTTGTTCTTACTTGTGTTCTTCGATTCGCAGGCTGAGATTAGTCTTTTTGGCGAGGTCAATCGTGTGTGCATGGTTGATAATTAGAAGAGAAGTGGTGTTGCAATTGCGGGGTTTGAATCGTGTTAATTTGAGGCCGGATCGATTGTGTGTCGTATCTTCAACCTATCGAGAGTTACCACGATCTGACGGAAGATTCGAAACCACATACACATCATAAATTTTCTATTAACATTCGAAGAATCAATGATGATCTCAGATCCAAGTATTTCGAAGGTACGAGTAAGATAATGACTGATAGCATAATAAATAACATCTCAAGAGAGTCTAAGGGCCCCTTTGTCAGAGCTCTCAGCTTTTGATTCACTTCTTATTCTCCTGTGAAGTGATTCTGTGGCTAAAAATGATTCTCTTTAATTCTCTAGTATAAACTTTTAGAATAAAGACAGAGAATCACTTCATAGAATTAAGAGAATCTACTTTTTTCAGCTCCCAGTCCCTTAGTTCATTTCAAAAAATCACTTTATAGAATCAGACAAGATTCACTTCTCTTCAAAAATAGTGTTTAACAGAGCTACTCTGATTCTGTATGAGAATTAAGAGCTGGGAGCTCTGCCAAAAGGAGCCTAAATGTAAGTCAATCCAGCATCATGTACTCTAACATATGTTATATTAATGATTTGATATCTCTATATTTATGATATGTGTTATCATCAATCAACAAATGTGCTAGTCATGAATCATTATTGTCTAAACAAATTGGAGATTTGCTAGAATGCTTGTAGTCTACGACAGCCATCTATTTCATCTTATGGTTAAAAATAAGAAGGTACATTGTTAAAGTATTTTATTTTTCGGACTGGTACAAAAAATAATAAACCCAATATAAAAAAATATTTTGTTTTACATTGTTAAAGTATTTTATTTTTTGGATTGGTACAAAAAATGATGGACGCGATATAAAAAAAATAATTGGTCCGGTAAAAATTTTTGAAATCAATAGTCAGTCTGGGAACTAAGGACTCGAGACACGTCCAACAACGTCCGGTAACAATTTTTTAACAATTTTTAAAAATCAATAATCGGTCTGAAGACTAGGGACGCGAGACACGCCCAAAAACCCCCCTGCACTTCACCTGTGTGAGTCAAATTATACACAAGTTTGTCCTGTGCCGGCTGGTACCGCTGAGACCGAACCTTCCCCGAAAGGACCGAACCTTGATGACCAAATTAAAATTTGCTTGTGCCATCGTCTGCGGCTGCTTGTACGGAGTAGTTTGCTAGCTTATGTAATCTGGAAGTATCAATAAGAGTGCCCAACAGCCTCAGGGGCATACAATCTCTCCGCTGATCTCCTCGCCAACTCTAACCATGGCTGTTGTCACCCCTTGGCTGGCATGGCTAATCGCCTCCCTCCTCGCCGTATACCTCCTAAACCTCCTCAAACACTGCCGTCGTGGCCTCCCGCCAGGACCCCGACCGCTGCCCATCATCGGCAGCCTCCATCTTCTGGGCAACCAGCCGCATCGCTCGCTCGCCCAGCTCGCCAAGATACACGGGCCGCTCTTGTCCCTCCGGCTGGGCTCCGTTACTACGGTGGTTGCCTCCTCCCCGGAGGTCGCCCGCGAGTTTCTGCAGCGGAACGATGCCGTATTCAGCAACCGGTCCGTCGTGGACGCCACGGGGAACCATGCCAAGCACTCTGTGGCCTGGCTGCCGAACGGGCCGCAGTGGCGCGCGCTCCGGAAGCTCATGGGCACCGAGCTGTTCGCGCCGCACAGGCTGGACGCGCTCCAGCACCTTCGGCGCGAGAAGGTGCAGGAGCTCGTCGACCACGTGGGGCGGCTGGCGCTCGACGGCCAGCCGGTGAACGTCGGCCGCGTGGCGTTCACCACGAGCCTCAACCTCGTGTCGTGCACAATCTTCTCGCGGGACCTGACGAGCCTTGATGACCATAGCGCATCCAGGGAGTTCCAGGAGGTGGTGACCGACATCATGGAGGCCGTTGGAAGCCCGAACCTGTCGGACTTCTTTCCGGCCCTTGCGGTGGCCGACGTGCAGGGATGGCGCCGGAGGTTGGCGCGGCTGTTCGCTCGGTTGCACAAAATATTTGACCAGGAGATCGACCAGAGACTGCGCGACCGCAAAGCTGGCAGGCCTCGGAAGAACGACTTCCTCGACCTGTTGCTCGACGCCGCCGCAGCACAGGGCGAAAATACGGCGCGGCTGGACCGTGACACGCTTCGGTCAATGTTCACGGTAAGCAGATTGTTGAACTTTGTTCTTTTTTCCAGATACGTTGCAGGCTGCAGTTGGGTGTCACTGTCAGCGACAAAACTTTGACCATTTGAAGTATACCATCAGATATTTCTGGAAGGAGTATGATTTTTTTACACGTTACTCTCTAGGCATTCTGGTAGAGTGTAGAGGTATTACGTCACATATGATAGCCTCGAATTTTTGTGACACAGAATACATGGTTGTTGATCTCGTAATCCAAGAATATGGCCAGCTGTCACGATCACATAGGAATGCACCGGCCAAGAGAAACCTTCTTTCCGCTCCAATATAATATTCTGGATGATATTATTTTGGATATATATAATAGTCGACAGCAACGCATCATGTGAGGGAGATCGATCTATGGGTGGACTCCCATGGATCCAGGCACTTGTCCGTTTGTATCAACTTGTGTTGTATTTGTTTGCTACTGTAGATGTAGCGTGTGCGACCGTGAACTTTTGACTAGGAGTATTACCAAGAAAGACTGACGCTACTGATCAAAGTAAAATTTTGACTCGTACACCCTTGAAAATAATAGTGAAAAATCGACAAATAGAATGGGGCAGAGGGGGGAGTAGAAATAGCGGTGGTGGCTTTCTGTTTACCAATCCGTCACAGGTGTCTTTACATTGCTGTACCCAAAATTTTACACATAATTCTATTCCAGGATTTGTTTTCTGCTGGGAGCGATACAAGTTCCAGTACAGTGGAATGGGCGATGGTGGAGTTACTTCAAAACCCAAGTGCAATGGCTAAGGCTCAAGACGAGCTTTCAAGAGTCATCAGCCAAAGGAAAAACATTGAAGAATCTGATATCGGCCAGCTGCCTTACCTTCAAGCAGTAGTCAAGGAAACATTTCGACTGCATCCTCCAGTTCCCTTGCTGCTGCCACGCAATACTTACGTTGACATAAAAATAATGGGCCACACAATTCCTAAAGGCTCCCGTGTGTTTGTCAATGTATGGGCAATGGGTCGAGACAAGGAGGTATGGCCAGAACCTGAGAAATTCATGCCGGAAAGGTTTTTGGGACGAACGGTGGACCTAAGAGGTGGAGACTTCGGCCTCATCCCGTTCGGTGGAGGTCGTCGGATCTGCCCCGGAATGCCACTAGCTATTAGGATGGTGCATTTGGTCCTCGGATCGCTGTTAAACCAGTTTAAATGGAGGCTCACAGATGATCTGGAACGAAACGGGGTAGATATGGCTGAGAAGTTTGGCGTCACGCTGACAAAGGCCGTGCCTCTATATGCTGTACCTACACCAATTTGAGTTGCCGTGTCCAGTTCGTATGGCCAGTACTTTTAATACATTTTTAGTGTTCATGTTTGTCTATGATGAAATGTTCATGTGTATCAACATTCAACCATACGTCATGCCAGTGAGAGTGTATAAACTGTCAACCCCTCATATCCCTCCGTCTGGGGCATGGGCGAGGTTGTTGCCTTCTCCTGCACGAAGTATTAAATAGATGTAAAGCTAGATTCAGCCTGAAGTATTGCAATAAAAGGAAAATATCAACATATTCTGAATTCTATATTTTAATATTTTCAATTAACCTTATTTTGAAGCTCCCTACCTTAAATTACTATAGAAAAAAATATGACCTTTCATGTCACTCTCCGTCTAGACAAGATTATACTTTGCTGTCATCTCCCGCTCAAGGTTAGGGATAGGGATTGTGACATCCCGCAATATTGCAACCCATGAAATCAATTTAAGTTGAGCAAGTTGCCATTTTTGAACCTGATCTCAAAAAGGAAAGAAATAGGTTCAGGTTAAAAATTTAAATTTTGAGTTTAAATTCAAGTTTAAAAATGAAGGTTCCAAACTTCTCAAAGAAAAGGTCTGAAATAAAAATTTTATTTCAAAGGTTTTACCAAGATTTTAATTTAGGAAATTTTATAAATTTTATTTAAAGAATTTACAGGTCTAAATAAATGTTTAGTTTCAAATGTTCAATTATCGTTCTGAAATTATAACGAATTTTTTGTTTTGAATTTGAACATGGGCCAAAAAGCAAAATTGTGCATTTTAAAGAGTTGAACCCTTCTGCAAAGCTTCAGAAGAATTGAGCTGGGGAGATATGTGGATAAGAGCCGAAACAGTGCAGACATTTGAGTTGGCGGGAAACCAGAGAAAGATTAAAGCTTGCGGGCCCACCTGTCATGGGCGGTACCGCCCTTCTCTCTCAGAGCCGGCCATCAGAGCAGCACTGCTGCTGCCATGCGTGTGGCCAGGCAGCTGTCTGCTTGCTTGCCGCTTGCACCGAGCAGGACATGCAGCTGCTGGCAACCGATCGAGCCGGAGCCTGGAGCCGGATTAAAACGGCATTTGCCGGTGTTCTCTCTCTCTCTCTCTCTCTCCATCTCTCTTCTTTTCCCCACCGCTCGCCATTGCCGCTGCTATCCCCAAGCTCGTCATTTCCAGAACCCCACAGCTTTCCCAAGTCAGACAAATCATCCAAAGGAACCAGATACTAAACCTGATCGAGGTCCGAAGCAGAGTGCCGTGTGCGAATAACGAAGAGGCCCCCAGTCTGAGATAATGTCGCCAGAGTACTTACGGGCCGGGATTACTCAACGGTCTCACCTACGATCTATAGCCCATCAGCGATGATTGGCCCACACTTTTCGTGGATTCGAAGTAAGAATTTTACGAAGTCCAATCAAAAAGGTCAGACGCACTCAGTCACAAGAGCCACCTCGACCCCCGTAGAGTTGAGGGCAACATAATGCTAAGATGGCTAAACAACCGACTTACTTTCTAATCTCAGGGTCGGACGACAAAGCCACGACAAGGCTCCTGCGAACACAGAGATTCCTTGTGACTGTACAAAGTGGCAGAGCGGTAAAGCAAACAGTAAAGCAACTTTGTCCCCCAGCTGAACAGAGGATAGGCCAAGGACGACAGCTGATGCCAGAGGACCGTCCAGCGCTAAGGATCACATAGAACACTCTCGAAGATGCCGTTGGCCCCATCTGTCAGAGGAGGCTCGGTTCCGTGGCGGCCAAGTTTGGTGGCGACCCCACTCGTCAGAGGAAGCTCCATTCCGCGGTGACCAAGTTTGGCTATGCCCCACCTGTCAGAAGATATTCAGTTCCGTGAGCGTCAAGTTTCGTTGTGGCTCCCACCTGTCAGAGAGCCACCCGTCTTACCCCGCATTGTAACCCCGTCTGGCCTCTATATAAAGGTCTGTCGGAGACCCCATACAACGAGAGAAACATATAGAGTAAGATAGTTATACGCCCACAAAGGCGCTTTAGGGACTCTGCCCGTGTAAGAACCCTTCCACTATTGTAACCCACTCGATCATACGTGAGTTCATCGATTCCGACCCCTGGACGTAGGGTATTACACTTCGCGGTGGCCCGAACTAGGTTATAATCTTGAGTCCATCGTGGATTAGGCTATATCGGTTAGGAAGAACCACACCGTACCACCTCCGATCTATAAATTCGTACTGTGCCGGTGTACAGAATGCCGACAGTTGACGCGCCAGAAAGGGATGCCCGTGGTGTGTTTCGCTTCATCATTGATGGTCTCGATCTTCGCTCTAGTGGGAGAGGCTTCGATCTCCCGCCTGCGCTTCAGGAGTTTCACGATCGACTTCACTCCAGATGGCCAATCGTGGCGCGTCTCTATCTTCTCCATCAGCCAGGCCTTCCGTTTCAAGAGCCTGAACTTCATCGCCAACACTGACGGCGAGCTTAGTCTCTGGGTGTCGCGTGCCAAGCGCACTGCCCGCGTCGTCGGATTCGCACTGTGTTGGGTCATGACCCTTCGCGAGAGTGTTTCATGCTCCATAGCACAAGTGCTGGGCGTATGCCCCTCGGCACTACGCCTGCTGGCGACACTTCGCTCGAGCACCGAGCGACAAGCATCGTGGAGGAGGCCCTACGTCACAGATCTTTGGCTAAGAGGGCCAACTCCGCTCAACAAGGTGGGTCGCCACCTCCGGCTACCACCGTCTTCAGAGTCGGGCCCACACCGCCTACCAGCAAATCATGGCGGCGAATACGCCCACCTCCGACCGCGCGATCAACAACGTGACCGCAGCCGTGAAAATCCTTCACGAGTCCGTAACTCCGGCAAACCTTATGGTCGTCCAAACCCATACCCATCTCCGCGCCTTCTTCGACGCTGCAGTCCAGCACCTAGGAACCGGGGTGCCTCCACCCCCGCCACCGTCTGAGGTTCGTAGCAGCCAACGATAGGGTGGCAGGACGGATAGTTCAGATCCTCTGCCCGCCACCATCCGACGGCGCCTTGGCCCTGACTGTGACGCTTGTCACACTATCGACGCTTGATGACAAGCACGAGCCGATCTCCACGCTGAGTCGTGCTTGGAACGAACTCCCGGGTACTCCGAACGCCGTCGTCAGGAACGAATCCCGACTACCGCGCCCGTCGGTGCGCCTACAGCTACTCGCGGAGCCTCAGCCCCGATGGGGTTGGGCCCCGCGCCTTCGGATAAGCTATTCGACATGCGCAGTTTCCGGATCGATTCCGCGCGCCCTCCAAAATCATCAAGTTCACCGGTGAGATTAACCCTGCTCATTGGCTCGATGACTATCGTCTCGCCTGCAAAGCCGGAGGCGCGGACGATCTGTTCGCCATCCAGTACCTGTCACTCTTCTTGTTCGACTCGGCTAGGGGGTGGCTCAAGCACCTTCCCGAGGGGAGCATTCGGGACGGGGCCGACCTTCGTGAAGTCTTCATCGGTAACTTCTAGGGACCTACACGCGTTCGAGGAACTCCTGGGACTCGAGGAACTGCAAGCATCAACTCGGCGAATTGCTCCGCGACTACATCCAGTGCTTCTCGCACAAGCGGAACGAGTTGCCCGAAGTGAGCGACTCTGACGTCATCAACGCCTTCACCTGCAGTATAACTTCCAAGACTCTCATCCACAAGTTAGGGCATAAAAACCCTTGGACGGCCCACATGCTACTCAACACGTCACCACCTTCGCCACCGGAGAGGAGGCTGTCCAAGCCAACTTCCACCGAGGCTAGGACAAGCACAAAGAGAAGTCCGAGGCCGAGACAAGCACAAGGAGAAGTTCGACCGTAAGTCTGATCAACGCTCCGACCGGCGTTCCAACCGTCGGGACGACCGGGCCAGTGGCGGCTCCAGCAGCAAGAAACCCAAGAAGGGTCGGCAGCACGACGATGAGTTCGTGGTCGTTGCCGCCCCGACCCCAAGCGAAGGCTCCATCGGAGCACGACAACTACTTCAAGAAACTTCTGAAGAAGCCATGTCCGAACCACTCCGCTCCGGCCCAGCACCTCTATAAGGACTACAGCCTAATGCAGTACTTCTTGAGGGGCCATCTCCGTGTCCAACCACGTAAACCTCAACGCCCCGACCCTCCGGAGAAGGGCACCGAGGAGAAGGCCGACCCCGCCTTTCCTAAGCCTGAAGGCTGCCTCATGATCTTTGGTGGCCCGTAGGCTTACGAGCTCCGGCACCGCCAGATGTTGCTTTGGCGAGAAGTCGACTTCATCGACCCTGCCGTACCAACCTACCTCAAATGGTCGGAGGCGCCCGTCACCTTCGACAGATCTGACACCCCGATTGAATGCCTCAACCAGGGCGTCTTCTCTTGGTGCTTGACCCCATCGTCGGCAACACGCGCCTCACCAAGGTCTTCATAGATGGTGGGAGTGCCCTCAACATCCTCTACATCGACACCTTCAACGCCATGAAGCTCTCACGGTCGGATCTTTGGCCGAGCTATGCTCCGTTCCATGGGGTGATCTCGAGGGACCGCGCCGTCCCCATAGGACAGATCGATCTCCCAGTCACCTTCGACAACCGCAACAACTTCAGGACTAAGACCCTCACCTTTGAGGTGGTCGATTTCGTCGGAACCTACCATGACATCCTTGGCCGGCCCACCTATGCCAAGTTTATGGCCGTCCCGAGCTACGTCTACCTCAAGATGAAGATGCCGGGTCCTAAAGGCATCATCACCGTAGCTTCCCACATCAAGCAGGCCCTCGTCTGTGAGCAAGAAAGCTTCAAACTAGCTATCACGCTCATGGGGGCAGCCAAGCTAGATGAGATCCGCAAGTCTCATGGGCCGACCCCGACCTCGACCCTCGACTCCAAGCCATCAACCTCTACGTGTTTCGAGCCGGATAGCGACTTCAAGGAGATCATCCTCGACCCATCCGACCCCTCCAAGAAGGCTAGGTTCGAAACAGCGCTCTTTGACAAATAGAAAAGCGCGCTCGTCGACTTCCTCATCCGGAATCGAGACGTCTTTGCCTGGGCACCCTTTAATATGCTGGGCATCTTGAAGGAGGTCGCCGAGCACTCTCTCAACATCAAGCCTGGATCCCGACGCGTACAGCAACGACTCTGACGCTTTGACAATGAGAAGAAGAAGGCCATTGAGGAAGAAATCGCCAAGTTGCTCGATGCTAAGTTCATTCGTGAGGTCTACCACCCCGAGTAGCTAGCCAACCCTGTAATGGTCAAGAAAAAGAATGGTAAAAGGAGGATGTGTGTTGATTATACGAGTCTCAACAAGGTATCCCCAAAGGATCCGTTTCCTTTGCCGCGCATAGATCAAGTGGTCGATTCCACCGTTGGTTGCGAGACCCTTAGTTTTCTTGATGGGTATTTCGGGTACCATCAGATTTCTATGCGAGGTCCCAACCAGCCCGCAACGTCCTTCATCACTCCGTTTGGTTCCTTCTGTTACGTCACGATGCCTTTCAGGCTTATAAATGCCGGCGCGACCTATTAGCGCTGCATGTAAAAGTGTTTCCATAACCAATTGGGTCGAAATCTTGAAGTCTACTCCTCGACATCGTTATCAAGACCCGCAAGGCTGACGGCCTCATCGCCGACCTGGAAGAGACTTTCGCCAACCTCTGACGGTATCGTGTAAGGCTCAACCCCGAGAAGTGCGTCTTCAATGTTCCCTCAGGCAAGCTGCTTAGGTTCGTCATTTCCAAGCTTGGCATCGAAGCCAAGCCCGAGAAGATAACCGCAATCCTAAATCTCGACCCCGTCAAGAACGTCAAAGGTGTCCAGAGGCTCACTGGATGCCTTGCGGCCCTTAACCGCTTTATCTCCCGACTGCTACGCAAATTCGACAGTTTCACCTGGATTGTCGAGGGCCAGGAAGCATTCGAGCAACTAAAGACTTCGCTGTCCTCACCACCGGTCCTTGCTTTGTCGGCCCTCGGAGAAGTTCTACTACTGTACATCTCTGCCACCTCTAAGGTGGTCAGTACCGCCCTCGTCATTGAGCGCTCGGAGGAGGGTCGGGCTTTGAAAGTCCAGTGGCCCATTTACTTCATCAGTGAAGTGCTCGCCGACGCCAAAACCCGCTAAACGCAAGTGGAGAAGTTAATCTACGCCGTCCTCATCGCCATACACAAGCTATGCCACTACTTCGACAGCCACTTCGTCCACGTGGTTACAAGCTTCCCACTTGGGGAGGTCATTACTAACAAGGATGAGGTCGGTCATATTGCCACATGGGCAGTGGAACTTATGGGCCATGACATCTCCTACGTGACTCGACAAGCCATCAAGTCTCAAGTTCTCACCGACTACATCGCTGAGTGGACTGAAGCTCAAGAGCAGCCGACCCCTGTCGACCTCGAGCACTGGACCATGTTCTTTGACGGCTCATGCATGCTCTGAGGCTGGCGTCCTCCTCATCTCTCCAAAAGGTGACTAGTTCCGCTATGTGCTCCAGATCCATTTCCGCTCCTCGAACAACATCGTCGAATACGAAGCTCTCCTTCATGGTCTGCGAATGGCAATCACTCTCATCGTCCGATGGCTCTACATCAAGGGCGACTTCGAGCTTGTCGTGAACCAAGTCATGAAAGCCTCAAGCTGTCGTGACCCAAAGATGGAAGCCTATTGTCAAGAAGTTCGCAAGCTCAAAGACAAGTTCGACGGGCTCAAGCTCCACCACATTTTACGCCGTGACAACGAAGCAGCCGACTACCTTGCCAAAATGGCATCAGGGAGAGACCCTGTGCCCGATGATGTTTTCCTCGAAGTCCTCACCGAGGCAACCATCAAGATCAAAGAGGAGGTTGACCCCTCGTTCGACGCCTCGGTTGGCTAGCCGAGCACTACAGTCTCGACCCCAGGGTCAAAAGTGATAGCCACCATTCTCGACTGGTCTCAAGACATCTTCGCCTTTCTCCAAGATGGCACGCTTTCGGCCGACACTAATGAAGCCTGACGCATCTCTCGATGAGCAAAAGCTTACACCATCATCAATAATGAACTATACAAGTGAAGTACCAGCGGTATTCTTCAACGCTGCATTCCTCGGGAGGAGGATCGGCATATCCTTGATGACATTCACTCGAGAATTTGTGGGCATCATGCTGCCCCGAGGACCCTGGTGGGAAAAGCTTTTCGCCAAGGATTCTATAGGCCTACTGCTGTTGCCAATGCTAAGCAACTGGCCCGAACCTGGCAAGGGTACAAATACTACGCCCCGCAGACCCATCTGCCGGCTCAAGAGCTCCAAATGATTCTGATCATGTGGCCCTTTGTAGTTTGGGGCCTCGACATCTTCGGGCCCTTTTGAAAAGCCCTGGAGGCTTCACCCACCTCTTCGTCGCCGTCGACAAATTCTCTAAATGGATTGAAGCCAAGCCGGTGCCCTCTATCAGCATCGGTCGAGCGGTTGAGTTCTTCTACGACATCATCTACCGCTTTGGCGTCTTGAACTCCTTCATCATCGATAATGGTGCGCAGTTCACCAGTCGACAGTTTCATGAATTCTGTGAAGAGTACCATATCCAACTCGACTTCACATCTGTGGCCCATCCGAGGACCAACGGGCAGGTTGAACGTGCAAACGGCATGGTGCTCCAGAGGATCGAGCCCCGAATCTACGGCTACCCTCTGTGCTTTGGGGCCTGCGGACGACCCCCAACCGAACGACGGGCTTCACTCCGTTCTTCATGGCATTCGGCGCTGAAGCCGTATTGCCAACCGATATCGACTACGATTCCCCGCGAGTTCGGGCATACAATGAAGAAGCATCAGAAGCTGCACGACAGGATGCCCTGGATCAACTTGATGAAGCTCGTGACATCGCCATCCTGCGGTCGCCCAAGTACCAGCAGAGTCTCCGTCGGCTACATGCTCGACGAATCAAGGGTTGAGCGTTCAATGCCGGCGACTTAGTCTTGACGCGAGCCCAAAACAAGGCAGGGAATCACAAGTTATCGCCTAGGAAGGGCCTTTTGTAATCAAGCATGTTCTAAGGCCTGGCGCATATAAGCTGGCGACCGAGAGTGGAGCTGATGTCGAGAATGCCTGAAACATTGAAAATTTGTGTCGTTTCTATGCATAATAAAATCGAATAAGTTTCTTGTCCCCTCTCACGATCTTGTTTCTGTTTATGTTCTGGTCAACGGCACGCGGCCGAAAGGCCGACCCCCCGCCGCTCGGGAGCTATCTGAGTGTCCCCTGCGACATGTTCGCTGACTCTTGCGATGTATTCATTGGACCTGAGGCCTCCCTCTCGGCGGTCAGTTCGTACAAGTCTCGAGGTTATATCCCAGCCCGCGCTGGTGTGAACTCTGAAAGTTCCCTCGGTTTCGGCGTGATTTAACTAAGAGAGGCGTTGCAAACTGACCCCATCGTTTTTCGCAGGCTTCGTGCCTTTCGTTAATGTCCGATTGGCTCCATGCCTCATTCTCGTTCTAAGGCCTTGGCCTGGTCCGCGCAAGCTTCAAAGTTAAATCCCAACCGTGCTGGCGTGAACTCCAAAAGTTCCCCCGGGTTCGGCGTGATTTAACTAAGAACAGCGCTGCGACCCGACCTCGTCGTTTTTAGGCTCCGTGCCTCTTGTTTTTGTTTCTAAGTCTTGTTTCTTGCCGATCCCCAGACGTGTAAACAGATTCTAAGTGCTAGCATTTGAGTTCTCCTCGTGGCTAACGATCGACGACCAGGGTTGGTAACGCCCTACAGCTGCATTGAGTCTGATACTCAATCCTACGGGCTATACCCGACCCAGTTGCTCTATCAAACGCCCAACGGATGACAAAAAATGCAAAGTCACTAAGAATGCTTGACACGAGCGAGGGTCAGAATGCTCTACTGCTGTTAATGTAAATTACAAGTGATGCCCGAGGTACATCACCAAAAGTCATTACAGGAAAGCAAAAAAAAAAGAGAAGACCTAAAGCCTAAGGGTTTAGGGCGGCAGCGGAGGACTCTGGGGACGGGTCGGCATCGAGCCAAACTTTCATGAACAAGCTCCTTCATTTGGAAGCCAGAGCAGAGGTCCACCGCTTGGTGTCGAAGCACGTCCGACAAATCCTGGATCTCCTCATCCGGCATCTCCAGAGGGAAGCCCTCGACGACCCAGGCAAGATCGACATTCGGGTAGTGCGCCGCCACCTACTACTGCGCCAATGTCTTCGCGTCTTCAACGACGTCGATCAGCGCAGCGGCGATGAACCCCGGGAGACACCCATCACATACCGAGCGTAGTCCGCCGGCACGTTGGTGTCCCGCACTCCGACGAAGATGCCTCAGAACATGCGGCGCACGTTTGCCCACACGTCCCGAAGAGCACCAACCACATCTGCAAGGTGATATGAAAATAAGCAACCAACCGTACAATGACTCTTCGAACACGATCCACAAAGACACTTACCTTTGCGCTCCTTGATGGCGGTGTTGGTGGCGGATAGCGCGTCCTCCACCGCCTTCTGCGCGCGGGCCAGAGCCTCGTCAGAGAAGAGGCATAGGGCATTGAGCTCCGTGGTGAGCTTCTTCGCCTCGTTGTTCGAGACGACGAGCTGCGCCTTGAAGCCAGTACACCGCCCATTGCCTCCTTCGCCTTCGCCTCCGCCTGCTTGGCCCACTGGTTGAGCTCTACACAAGATGAAGCTTCATCTTTCGTATTTAAGGAAGAGCAAAGTTGGGAGTAGGAGCGGGAGAGTGACACTTACGGACAGCGTTGAACCGCAGCTGCACAACCTCGGAGCCGTCCTTATTCTTCTCCTCTCGGGCCGTCTGAGCCTCTACTCGAGCGGCCCGAGCATCTTGCCGAGCCTTCGAGGCCTCGTCTAGCGCGGCCTTGAGCTCACGTCGGAGCCAGTGGGCGTCCTTCGTTGACACCACGGCACGTAGCGATGGGTCAGACAGAGATGGATCCACCATATGGACGATAACCCTCTGCAAATATACAACCTCAGTATCGCGAAAAAAAGGTCAGTTACCGCAAAATATCAAATTACCACTAACTTACCCGTGATTCCTGCACGGTCGAGTCTCGGTAGATGTTCCAAGTCATGGCCAGGCGGTCGAGGTTGTCCGCCAGGCTGTCGCCAACCTGGATGATGATGTCGAAGACATCCCCCATCGCATTGTCATAGTGACGCGTGGCTCGCAGCGACGCTTCACCGGAACGGGGGTCCGACACCACCCGATGTTTCGAGGCCGAAGCCTCGGAACTATCAACTCCAGCCGCCACGACAGTTGTAGTCACAGCAGCTGGCACCTCCACCTCCTTGCCGACTGTCATCGCCGGCCCCATGAACGTAGCGGCCGGGGAGGGCATTTGGTCGCCTCCACCGACCGCCGTAGCAGCCTCCGCGACTACCATCTTAACACCCCCCTCGGCCCATGCGGCCGAGGAGGACGGAATTGCCGCTTCTCGGCCCTTGGCATCAGTGCCTGAGGGGGAGGCTGTAGGTCTTCTGCAGTTGCCGCCGCCCCCTGACACTCGGTATGGGCCAGAGGGGGCTGCGCTTCTTAGTAGCCCACCTGCATGCTGCTCGATGCGTCTTCCCGTTGAGGACTTGGACATGACGGGGCAATTGGAGCACCCGACACCGCTGTCGCCGCGGTGTCCAGCCCCTCTTCGTCGGCTCGCGGCGCAAGACGCACTGTGGCCAGAGCAACAACAGTTGTCCTACGGAAAACAAAGTAAGCCCACTATATGCCTAACCCGTACAATGGTAAAGAATGCAAGTGCAGGGACTTACGCCTTCAACCGACGAATCGGGATGTTCCTGTTCATCTTCAGCGGTGATTGCGCGGGCTTCGAGCCTCGAGTCTTTGCCGCCGCTGCCACCCTGTCAGACGGCAACACCGAATGGACGGCCGACGGGGCGACGGGAATGACGGTCTGCCCCCCGAGTTTGAGCCTGTTTAGGTTGACCGAGGCACCGAGTCGGACTCAGTGTCCGACCCCAAGTTCTCTAGTATCTCGTTCAGGTCCTCGGACGACGACACTGCAATGGGATCGTCTCCCGCCACCTGGGGGGCCGAAGCGGCCACCACTTCTAGTGATGGCTGGGGGGCCAGCGCGAGGACCTGCGAGATGAATGTCACACCTGGTTTTGTGGCTAAAACTGAATGACCCTTTATGTGTGCCCAGGAACAAGTTTCACACATAAAGTGACTTCATTAATGGTAAATAGAACAATGTCTCGAATAACTAAACTATTACAAAAGTAGACTAAGAGTCTTATTGAATTACAACCAAACAGCGGAAACGAAACGAAAGCGTCTCGGGCTCTGCAGGCAGTTGACCGAATAGCTCGCCTAGACGTCGGCTCCAGAGTCTTCAATGTTCACCCAATCTTCTCTCTCTACTGAGCAGCAATTATAAAGGCAAGGTTGAGTACGAGATGTACTCAGCAAGTGTGGGAAGTATATGACATGTGGCAAATATCAAGGAACAGGCAATATAGGGTTTAATTGCATAAAAGCACACATTAGAGATGCACATTTCCTATTAAGCACCTATTGAGTAAGTGAAAGACATCGCACCTATAAACAGTAGTATCAATAAGAGAACCAAATCATAGTCTCCCACTGTGATTCACCAAACCAAAACAATACCAATTTTCACTAATCATGTGAGGGTCCATGCAACGCTCGTGACCGTGAGCACGGCTGTCATGACAGTTTTACACTCTGCAGAGGTTGTACAAATTTCCCCACGAGTAGTGATTTCATCCCCTATTGCTAGGTGACTAAAAAGAATCTCCATTATGTCTGTGCCGTCGCCCTCGCACACTTTCTTTGGTCTGAGGGCCAAGAGATCACTACAAGGCTTTTCTATGACTTCCGCCAGCTTGTACGTGCCCACTAAGGTTTCACCCGTCGGGCACTAACCGAAAATCCGAGAGGCCCCCTCTTGTGCCGAATGGTTCCCGGGAGTAACCCTCCCTTCCCCACACATCTCTCTCCAGGCGGATCCAAGCGTAACCCGCTTTCCTCTTTCCACCGTTTGGCACGCACAGAACTGGTTTTCATCACTTACTACGCCAGGCCGCGCCCATTCTTGGCATCGTGGCTGTACGGGAACACATGTGTGGTCGCTCCACTAACCGGTCCTTAGATTTGGGAAGATAACTTACCAAGGGACAGTGCCAGTAACCCTGCACACAGTCCTACACCAACCATATCGCCCAAATCATCTCTCCAAGTTACTATTAATCTCCCATTAGTCCTCGTGAAGCATGTATAATGATCCATTTAAATACACCCAACCCGATAGTAGCAAGCTAAGCATGTGATCTACCCAACAGTAAAATAAACTAAGGCGACAAGGCATAATGTGGAAAATTAAGAATTTCTATTAATTGGTACGCAGTCAATTCTACACAAGCATGCAATCTACAAGATAGATGTTTTGAAAATAGGCACAAGATGGTCAAGGACACTTGCCTTGCTGCTCTTGGGAGTAAAAGTCGACGGTCTCGAACTCCTGCTGTTGAAAGTCTTCGACGAACTGCGGCTTCGGAACGAAGTCGCCTATCGCACAAGAACACAAACAATCAATCAAATGCGACAAAACAGAACGAGATCAGTATGATGATGTCATGAATTCATAGCTTATTTTGCTACGATCGTTTTGATATATTATTTGCTTAGATCGGAGTTACGGATCAAAAGTTATGGCTTTTCTAAGGTTTAGGTTAATTCTGAAATTAATTTTTTAAATTTTGAGGACCTAATTGTGATTTCCAAATTTTATTAAGGACTGAAGTGTAATTATTAAAAAGTTCTGGGGCTAAAGTGAAAAATTAGGGCAGGGACTATTTTGTAAAATTGCCATATTTAACTAATAATTAATTAACAGTTAATCATCATTATTATATAATTATTAGATTTTTATTTCAGATAATAATATAATTAATTATTTTATTATTTACAATTATTGGATTAATCTGGGTTTATTAAACAATTAAATAATTTAAATAAATTTTCCTAATTCATTTTAATTTATTTTCTGGTTTGATGACGTCACCATGACGTCATGCTGACGCAATCAGCAGGGTTTTATTTTATTTGGGATTTTAGGATTAATCCGGGCCATTGATTTTGAATTGGGCGGTTGAGATAATTCGGCCTATGTGGCTTCATCTCGGATCTTTGTTTTGAATTCAATGGCCGCGGGAATCGGGACGATGTGGCGCGTTGTCGTCCCTCGGATCTTGATCGGGCGGTTGCGGTTTAATTAGGCGGAGGCGGGGCTCTGGTTTTAATCTGGGCCGTTCGGCCGAGATCCGACGGCTGAGAGTGGCCGCGCCTGCGGCGAGCGGCCGGGCCGACCGGCCGGCCGGCG
>BCLG01000315.1:206846-228994 GCA_001602295.1 Zoysia matrella
GGCCGGCGGCGCCATTGCCGCCTGCTCCGGCGAGCTCGCCCAAGCTCGTCGGGCCACCATTCTCGGTGCAGCTGAGCTCGATGTAACGCGGGGACCGAGGGGCTCACCTTGGTGGGGTCGGGGGAGGTCGTCGGCGCCTGGAGAAGGCTCCTCGACGGCGACGGCTTGCGTTGGTGCTTTGGCGGCGTCGAGAAGCTCCGTGGAAGGTCAAAGCTCGACGAGATCTTGTGCTGCGGCGGCAGTGGCGTGCGGTGAGGCCCGACACAAGGTTCTCGTGGCTGAGAGGGGCTCCGAGAGGCGCGCTCGCGGTGGTTAGGGTTGAGGCGGCTCGGGGTGAGAGATGAGGGCCGAGGGGGGTCTTTTAGAGGGGGAGAGGGCCGGCGAGGTCGCGGGGCCGTTGCACCAGAGCTCCAAGATGGAGGTGGGGAGCTCGCGGTTGTTAGGGCGGCTGGAGGTGGGTGATGACCTGTGGGGTCCACTCACCATAGAGAAGAGAGAGGGGTGGCGAGCGGGGCCTGGTTTGCTTGGTGGGCCGGCTAGCTGGGCCGTGAGGTGAGGGGGGGGGGAAGGGGAGAGTGGGCTGGGGAGAGAGGGAGAGGGGGAGAGAGCTCGATAGAGTAGAGTTTTTCTTTTTCTTTATTTCCAAAACTCTTGATTAATTATTTATTCACGCAATATTTATTTAATTGATTTTCATTGACATGAAATGTTAGGGATGCAACCTTAGCAATTTATTTGAAAAAAATTTTCATTCTAATCTAAATTGTGAAATGCATTTAAAATTTCGAAATATTACTATTTGATAATGTGGAATTTTAGGCCGTTACAATGAACCCTCCCTGTTTCGAACGACTGGGGGACCACCCGCGTGATCGCTTCTTGGAGGTGCCAGCGCAGGCGCCCCCAGATGGCTGTGAAGCTGCAACTGCCGCTGAAGATGATCTCATCTTGGGTTAGACCCGGCACCAGTAGATGGCAGCCGGCGCCTGACCTGCTGCATGGGACGTTGGGGCCAAAGGAGAAAGAGCGCGCGAAGGAGCCACTATCGGAGCGCGTGACGAAGACCTGCCCGCTGAGTCGATACAGGTAAAAGGCTTTACCGACAAATACTATCATCATGAAGTAACGAATTTTGCAGGACAGAGTCAACTTACCGTACGCGTGGATCGAGGTCGAGCCCCTTGTAAGGGCCGCCTCCTCGTACCCTTCAAACATGGGGGCCACGCGGCCCGCGATGTCCTCGTCCGAGAGCTCCTCTCAGACCACCAATCGCGTGGTGTCCTCAATGCCGGTGTACTTGTGCATCTGGTGTAGGCGCTTTTGGTGCAGGAGCACTCGGCGACCGATGAAGACTGAGGCCACCTTGACGGCCGACAATCTGGCCTCTCGAAGCTCCCGGATCCATGTGAGGAGCGGACCCAGCGCCTGCACCTCCTCATCCAATGGGAAGGCGGTCCACAGGTCCATGGTCGCAGCGGACCGGTCGAAGTACACCAAGAAGCGAGGGGCAGGGTTGGTGGCGTAGAACCACTCGTTGTCCCAGCCCTTCAACGACTTCTTCAGGACCTCGAGGTACTCCCCGCGCGTGTTTAGGAGGCAGATGCTGGCGCATTCGTAACACCGGACGTTGCGGGTACCGCCCAGCCGCTAGACGTTGAAGAAGTACCTCCACAGCTCGGTGCTCGCAGGTACCCTGAGGAAGGCCTCATAGAGGGTGATGAAGAGCGCGATGTGAAGAACCCCATCCGGGGTGAGGTGGTGGAGGCAAATCTGGGAGTAGGAGAGAAGCCAGCGGACGAACCGGGTAGTCAAAAACCCGAGCCCGCGATCGTGCAAGGCGAGGAAGGAGATGATCTTCCCCTCCGCGGGTGCCGGCACCTCGTGCTACGCCGCTGCCCTCCAGTTGATGTCATCCCGCCGCGGGAGGAATCCTTTCCTCGCACGCTCGTCGAGAGTGCTGGCAGAGACGGAGGAGGCCTTCCACTCGGAAGCCATCGCAACAAGGATGATGGAAACAGTGAACGGAAGAGCGAGTGAAAGAACAAACGAAAATGGCGAAGGCTTAGAGCTCGAGAGAGAGCAGGAGCACAAGGAAGACGAAGGCAAATGGCAAGGGTGCTTTTCGAAACCCACCCTGCCGCCTTTTATAGCTGAGGGAGACAAACAGTTCCGCCTCCTCAATCCCCGGGACATGACCCCTCGAAGCGACGGGGATTAACTCTCGCATCATGATGGGTACCCGAACCGTCGGGCACCAGCGGCTTTCGTACCCCACCCACCGATGGGTGGGCCTAGCGCAAAACCCTTGTTACATCCGCCAGTCAAAGTGATGTTAGCACGCCCACGAACGCCTGCTGAGTACAGTGACCCCAGGCCTGCGCCATACGGACGCGACGCCCGCGTACGGACCGCGGCAGTTCAAAGAGCCGTTCGCTTCGCTACACGTGGCCCCCCATTAGGACGCCCGACAGGTCGACCAACAGGCCGTGCACCCACAACTTTCGCTACCCACTCGCCGACGGGTGGGCCAGGGGCAAACCCTCGTTGCCTCTGTCAGCCAAAATGATGATAATTCAACCGCCCACTCCTGCCAGGCGTGCTAATTGTAGGGCTGGCGCCAGACGAATAAGACACGCACGCGCGAGATACTGCGCGGGACGGCGGTTCAAATTTCAAAATCCATTAGCCGCCCTCCATGTGGACGCAACGGGACCGAACCTGTATCGATTGGCAGTCATGGGTTGGCTAACGAGTCGTTCGGTATGACCCCTGCCCTCAGGCACTGATCATGGAATACAGCCAATCCGTTTGGTCAAACTTAGGCGCATGTGCTAATCACGATCATACTACTGGTCCGACCGGTCCGTTCTAGGCACTTAACACAATTTCGGCAACGAGCGCAACCGGTCCCGACTCTCGACAGTCAGAGGATTCAAGTCCTGCCTGACTGAACCGAATCACTCAGTAGCGAAGGGCACTCGAATCGATAAAACTTTATCAGACCCCCAACTGACCCTTCGAATAGCCTGGAGCTCTAGGGCTACGCCTTACAGGCGCGCTCGCGCGCGCCCGTAGGATCGACGATAGGGCATCAACAGATTAGATCCCCCGACCCACCCTTCGGATCGCCCGGAGGCTCGAGGGCTATGCCCTACGGGCGCGCTCGCGGGCTCGGATGATCAACTTTGGCGAACAACGACTCAGATCTCCTGACCGACCCTTTAGATCACCTGAGAGCTCGAGGGCTACACCCCATGGGCGCGCTCACACACCCCCGTAGGATAAACTTGAAGAAACTACGATGAAAAAACTACAACGACGTATCAGACCCCCAACCGACCCTCTGGCTTGCCCAGGGGCTCGGGGGCTACGCCCTACGAGCGTGCTCGCGTGCACCCGTAGGACCAACCATTGGAAACTGACTGTACAGATCAGCCCACACCGCTTCAACAGGATTGCAAACGGTGCAGGGCTCCGGGGCTACTGTCAGGATAATATCCCTTGGGTACTTACAGCCCGAGATTTCTCAATGGCCCAATCTACGATCTACAGCCCATCTGCGACGACCGGCCCACACTCTTCGTGGACCCGAAGGAAGAATCCTGCAAGATTTTACGAAGCCCAACCAAGAGGGTCGGACGCACCCAGTCACAAGGGCCACCCCGACCCAACAACCGACTTACTTTCTGACCTCAGGGTCGAGCGACCAACCCACGACAAGGTCCCTGCCAACACAGAGATTCCTGGCAATTGTACAAGGCGGTAGGGTGGTAAAGCAAATGGTAAAGCAACTTTGTCCCCTCAGCACTGAACAGGGGATGGGCCAAGGATGACAGCTAGCGCCAGAGGACCGTCCAGTGCCAGAGGATCACCTGGAACACTCTCGAAGATGCCGTTGGCCCCATCCGTCAGAGGGGTCTCGGTTCCGTGGCTGCCAAGTTTGGCGGTGACCCCACTCGTCAAAGGAAGCTCCATCTCGTGGAAGTTTGGCTATCATGCCCCACCTATTAGAAGACATCCAGTTCCATGAGCGTCAAGTTTCATTGTGGCTCCCACCTGTCAGGGAGCCACCCATCTTACCGCGCATTGTAACCCCGTCCGGCCTCTATATAAAGGTCCGTCGGGGACCCCCGTACATCGAGAGAAACATATAGAATAAGATAGCTATACACCCACAAAGGCGCGCTAGGGACTCTACCCGTGTAAGAGCCCTTTCGCCATTGTAACCCACTCGATCATATGTGAGTTCGTCGATTTCGACCTCCGAACGTAGGGTATTACACCTCGTGGTGGTCTGAACCAGGTTACATTCTTGAGTCCATCGCGGATTAGGCCATATCGGTTAGGAAGAATCACACCGTACCCCCTCCGATCTACAAATTCGAACTGTGCCAGCGTACGGAACGCCGACACCCCCATTTGAAAGTTTCCCCGAAATTGGGATTTCAAAGCCGCTCCCCACCTCTCCATCGATTTAACAGGTTGCCGGTGAGCTTCTCCCCGTTTAAGGAGGATCCCGCCTCCCTACCTCACTAGACTACCCTATGAGCTCATCTTTTACTCGGATTCGTCGCCATGGTGCACGTATTCCGGGTCTCACTGCCGCCGTTCGTCGGAACCGTAACCAACTCACCATCGACAGCTCCACTCAGTCCTTTTGCAGCAACGATGGCGCATACCGCTCTTCCTCGTGCTCCAGTGAAGCTCTATGACCAAGCCGTTTTGAAGTTCGTCAACTGGACCGATGTACAAGCCTCCCCGCAAGTCGTTTCACCACTACCGCTCGCCGCCGGTTTTGTTCTGGCGAGAGCCTCACCTCCACAACCATACAGTGAGCTCGCGGTATTGCGCGGAACATTTTGGTGCACGTATTGAAGAATCTGGCCACAGGAAACTGTATTCCGGCGGTGCGCCGCTGTGCGCCGGAAACTGGCCGCATGGCCAGAGCTCAGAGCATGGTCCGGATCCTGTGCGGCTAAATGGGATTGTTTGTGGCAACCTTATGACCCTTAGTGTGGCTTCAATTCTACTTCTACTGTCTGAGAAAATATCCATTGCAATCTGAATTATTTATTGCACAGAAATTACTTTAACTTTGTAAAGATTGTAGAAATTACATTTCAGCTCGGATTTTGGCCAAATAAATATTGATAAGATTCTCAACTAGAACAATATTTTTGGAGCCGATTAATTTTCATTTTATGCAATAAATTAATTTAATTAATGAAGATCACATAATAAACAAGAAATGCATTACTATACTTTATTGGCATGTAAAAATATTATAAAATTTACTTTCATGTTTATTTTTTTACTCTTTACTGCTTTAGTAAAATATTATATTTGATTTCAGTAAAAGTAATTTATAAATGACTTAGCATTTTAGATTGCTATTTATTATAAATCTATTCAATTTCAATAAATCTTGCAATTTTTCAAAAAATTCAGTTATAGCCTCCTTAATATTTATGAACACTTTAAAATTAGTTTTATGTCTTGAAGAACCATATTAAAGAATTTTTATAATCATATTTACCTATTTTAACCTGAAATTCTTTTGTATTATTGCATACAACTTTATTTAAGAAGCTTTTATTTATAAAAAGGGCATCATTCTCATTGTTCTTGCACATCATTTCATATATAACCCAAAAGACTTAAGGAGGAAGTTGGGAAGTTTCTTTAGGAGGTTCAAGAAGCCCAGACCAACGACAAGCTAATAGTTGAAGAATCTGACATTGATCAAAGTCCAAGTAAGTCCACATGCATTATCCTATTTCGAATTGTTTAATTTTTTTCACTCTAGGTTATATTATGCAGTGTGCATCAGGTGTTAGGAGTTGATTGACACCTTAGTTACATTAATAGAATCATACATTGGTTAAGTATCTTTAGTACAAGTAACTCGATGTAGAGATAGGCTATAAATTGTAGTTGACGGTAGAAGTGAATGGGAACTTCACTCGCGTGCTATAGGTTTATCTCTTGTTGGGAGTATTACATGAAATGGTGAAGTTAGTATAGTTTATCATATGAAATGTGGAAGTTGAGACCAGAAAGGAAAGTTTATGTTCGGCAATAGGACATGGGCCCTGTGTGCAGTAGTCATGTCTGTGTCGATTAAGGATCGTTCATTGTTGGCCCTATTGAGCAAGTTTGAACATACTGATTATGTACTGAATATATGGGACCCAGGAAACTGAGATAGCCCAATGTTTGAAGTGACTGGATGTAACCGAACCTCTCTTCTGGAGATGATTAGAAGGGAGAGCTTTGGGGCTAATCATGGATAGATCCAGTGTGGTTATCATATGAAGGACCACTGCTCCGGAGAGGTGAGCATCATACCGGTACTATGAATCATTGGTGTGAAAGGCCGCCATGTGTGGCTTTTGAGAAGCGCATACATGTCATGTAATCAAGTTTCTCCAGCTAGATGTAAATCGGTTTAAATCGCTGCCCCTCATAGTAATGCCTAACACTTGTCTCTTTGAGTCACATCGTAAGAAGAAGCTGGTTAAGATGAAATATGATTTTGTTTGATATTTATCTAAAATTTCTTGGCATTCTTGTATGGTATTGTTAGTGCAAATTAAATTTTCCTTTCTGTAACTTAATTTACCGCTAAAACTTGAAAGTAAAGACTCACTTGTAACGCTTCTTTTGCAAATAGCTAACCCTGGTGAGCCAACCTTCTCATTCTTAGGAGTCAGCTGTAGATGGCCAAATTGACGGGTAAGACTTGCTGAGCATTAGATGCTCAGGGCTTTGTGTTGTTGTTTTTCTGCTGCAGGTGCTTTCTCTTTCCCATCTCAGTACCAACCTGAGGAAGCAACCCCTGAGGGTGGCTTCATTCGTCAGGAGCCCTGCTCGCCGCACTGAGTGGGTTGTTGCTAGAAAATACATCATATGTGCTCGATGTATTTTTTGCATAGTATCTAGAATGCCCTTGGTATTGTAATAGGTTTGTAGCTTCCACACTTTTAAAACTCATGGTTTGTAAATTTAAATAACAAATTTGTAATATATTATCGTGCTTGAGCTTGTAGATTAGTCCTCGCTTCGTTGAGTGACATCTGAAATGATCCTGGAGACAATGGCACGTTCTTTCGGGGGGACGGATTGTCACAGCTGGTATCAGAGCAATATTAGAAACAATACAACTTTAAATCTATTTTAAAAACTCTAACTACGGTGTCAAACCCTAGTTCAAGCCCAATTAAGGACTATTCTTAGTGTTAGTTGTAATAGGTGTTGTTGTGGTGTACTAACTATAGATCAATAGTTTCACTACAAAACGATTGAGCTCATGTGCCACTGAGGTTGCGTATAGTCAACTATACGACTTAGTTTTATTTTAGTGAGTATTCAGTAGGCCGATTGCATATCGCTCATCTCATCAAAAATCCGTAATTACAACCAAATCACTTTAAAATAAATCTTCTCAATTATCTTAAAAGTTTTCAATTTTTTTTTACTTAGCCAACATTGGGGTTGAAGTTGTTTCAAATTTCAACTGTATTCTTACATTGCATCACTAAGCAAGCAAAAAACAACCTAAGCGAAATTTTATCTACTTTTGGATTTTTAGTTTCTAACATGCTAGAGATTTTTCTCTATGCAAAAATAAAATGTAAAATGGGAAAATAGAAGTTACCTCAGAGTGGGTCCTCCCCCAAGCTAGATCCTTGCTCACTGCCCTTGGCTAGGATCAAATCCTCTCCAATGGAAGTAAGCCCTCATCTCACCTTGTCCTTGCTGCAGCATCATGTCAAGAGTGTTGAATCTCGCGTCAGTGCTCTGCAGTGCGTGCTGCATCTCATCCACTCAAAGATCGATTTCCTAAATTCTTTGGGTTATCCCCGCCAACTCTCGGCTATAGTCATAGGGACCATATGCTGAGGATCGACGATGCGTACCCGTATGAGAAGGGAACTGCTCGAACTGAATGAGAAGTCGCGCTGCCTTCAAGTTTCTTCCGGTGGTTTGGGCCAAATCGATGTTCCTTCTCCATGATAGTGAGATGGATGGGTCCAGCCAGGGGCGTCCTCGAGCCTTTCCCAATTTGTCTGCTCAGTAGTGCACTGTTGGCCCGCTATTCTTGATCGACTCCTTGTCAACATGGATGAGCTAGAACTCCTTCGAGTCAGTTCGATAGGCTCCAATACAAAGGTTAACTCCTGGCAATTATACAAATGAAGATTCAAGTTCGGCAACTCGATTTCGTTCGTATATCCAGGGAAATAAAAGATAAGGTTTCCAATAGCACTATGTTTTAGAGTGCGCCCTTGTACGAGGAGGTCTTCTGTGATAGAAGTGCGGGACTCATCTAGTTTAATAACATGCCCACGTTCTATAGCCCCTACTTTCCTTGCAACGCAATGTATCAAAGATTTGCTCTCTGTTGGTCCTTTCATCCTAAAGTATTCTAACCATTGTTTTATCGGTGATACTTTAATTCTATGTACCAAGGCAAAAAGGAATTTGAATTCATCCATACGAACAATCCTATGTTCCTCTCTAGGAAACAATGTCATGGCTAGCCGTTAATGCATGAGTCGAAGTGTGGAGCGATGAATATCATTATTGCGCAGCTTCGAAGTATCATTTCTAACAGTTATTTCTTGCCCAAATGCAAAATGTATTCTTATTGAATTCTTTAGTAACTAGATCAAGGTTGTGAAACATTCAGGACTAAAGCCGAGGAGTCGGTTCAGGTCTCCCCAAAAAACCTTGCAGTTCTTTCCGAAAAGAATGAAGGATATCTTGTCGTCATCCTCCGGAAGTGTGCAAAGGAATTGGATGGTCAGAAGGTATGAGCCTGCTCATCTACAGGCACAAACTTATGCGTCCTATTGCTTTCCAAATTGAAGCAAATTCAGTGTACATACCTATTTTCTGTAGTAACTCTGGATCGTACGCTCACATATGAGTGCAGAAATGGTTTCTGATCATGTTGTGGGCTTCGTGTTTGTGGTTTTTGATGAGGTCGAGGTCATCGTTTGTGTAGAGCATGATGTGGTCGCCTTCCATGGCCAGAGATGATGAAGCACCCTAGGCTTAGCTTGAACTCGTGCTTCCCTTGCTACTCGAACGGAGCATCCTCTTGAGACAGTTCATCGTTGCACAAAGTTTAGTAGACAAGCACTTGGGCTGGGAAGAAATAAATCAGTGGATGACTGCCCATGTGTGAGGCAAGAGTAAGACTCTGAAGAACCTTGCAAAATGTAAAAAATGGAAGATTTCTCTTCTGAACTCAAGGTGGCAGGTGTGTGTGATAGCTCAAATGAGAGAAAGTGAGAGTGAGTGAGTGAAGAGCCTCACCCTCACCCCCTTCTATTTAGGATTAATTTGATACATGCCATTACAATTTTGTGAATTTGAAATATACCATCTAAGCCCACGTGTTATTCACTTGCAGGCCCCATCTGTCATTGACATATGGATGGCATATTTCAAAGTTTGCACGCAATAGATCTTCTACCACGTCCACCCTTAATATTCCAACCGTTGGAAGCGGTAGGCACTAACGGACACCAGCTAGGGCCGGCCGGCCGACCTAGGAATGGAGCCATTAGGCCTCCACTTCGGTCAGACCTCTCCAGTGGTCCAGTGGGCCCCATTTACAGTGGTAAATGTGTGGAATAAAATTATGAGGCTCAAAATTGGAGTTTCAAAGAGAAATCTTCATGCAATAATTATGGAAAATAAACATGCTTTGAAAAATTCAAATATCCTGATGCAGTGAGAAAATTAAAATATGCAACTTGGAAATTAAACATGAGATAACTACCGAATCACCTTTCACTGAGGATTTGTCTTTTTAGGTCCAACAAGTAGGACCTTAATTCTAGGATGATTCTGGTTCCCTCGGGATCCTCCCATTTTCAATAGTGGGACATGAAGCAGCAAGCTGAGCTAACTGGGTTTCTATCATTTTATTAAAGCCATGCTGAATCTTCAAGATAGATGAGAAAGTCTCCAACTTAGCGTTGATACTTTTAAAATCTTATCATTAATGGCAAGCCTTTTAGCAGTGCTTTCGATAATTTTAGCTTGGCCTAGGACAAGATCTTTCAAAGAAGGGGGCTAGAATTGAAAGCTTTGTGATTGCCATTGTTACCTCCTGGTAGTAGGGTTGAGGTTGCGTCAACCCTTTCCCTCCTTGTGGATGATACCCATTGTTGTTGTTCATCCAACATACATCTCCACGGGCTCGAGGCAGTCGTCTCTCGAGTGTCCAATGTTGTCACAGAGCTCACACGTCATGCGAGCATCTAAGGCTTGGATGGATCCCATCTCCGTCGTGTTGTTGAGGTGCTTCAAAAGGAGATCCATCTTTGTTGCAAACATATCAACTTATTTAATGGTATGCATACCTCGCTTCTTGGGCTGTAGATGGTCGTCACTCCATTCTTGGTTTGCCACCATCTTCTCAATCAGGTCCATTGTCTTGGTGATGGTGAGTGAGAAGAAAGCACCTCTAGCAGCAGTATCGATTTGGTCACGGTTGAAGTTGTCAGTCCATTGCAGAAGTTCTAAATTAGGAGCCAGTCATCCATCCCATGGTGAGGGCAGGACCTGGAAGCGCTCCCATGCTTCAGGAACTGTGTAACATCCCAAGTTTGAATTAAATTTGAATAAAGAATTTTGAGCAAAATTCGTTTCAATTCAAATTTCATTTGTATTCAAATGTTGGATCAACTAATTTACGGGCTTGCCAGTTTTTGGCCTGGGACACGCTGGATCATCCGTGTCCAGGTTCAATTTTGTGGCCTGTCGGGCTGGCAGTGACCTGGGCCAAGGTCACGCCTGACCACCTGTGTCAAGGTGTAAGATCTGACATGAGCTGGTGACCGGTGGCAGTGACTGTGAGCCTTTGGATTGGTAGGTGGGATTCCTTTCTTAATTCCCAAGTTGATTCGCTCCCTTATCACCTTTTCACACCAATCCCTTTCACACTCATCCATTTCTCCCCAATCCCAACTGGTTGGGCGCCACCCCCAATCCCCTGTCATTTTGTTATCCTTTCCCACCAACCCAATCTTCTTTAAATCTCCATTTTTCACCAACCCCTCTCTTTTCTAGTTGGGGCGCCCCCTTTCTCTTTCCTGGTTGGACACCATCCTCTTCTCCCTTGTGGTTGGGGCGCCACCTCTCCTTCCTATTGGCTGCACCTCTTCCACCTCGGGTCGCCGCCGGCAGTAGGGTGCTGTGCCACTTGGGCCAAGGAGCAGCACAGGTGGGCGAGGTGAGCCGCACGTCGCCGGTGTCCTCCACTAGCAGGCTGCTGCAACTCTGAACCAGGGCGCTGCGTGTAAGTAGCAGCAGCAAGTAGGGTTCGAGTTGTCCTGCACCGAAGCCTTCGCGAGCACCACACCCTCTGTGATCGTCACCTTAGGTGGAGCAGCCATTCGGTGGGTGAGCCCAGCTCGTTGCTGTTCTGCTGTCTGCGCCATTTCTGTCTTTCCGATAAGGAAGAACGCCGTCGGGTGTGTTGCTGCCTTCCCCTTCTTCTTCCTCTTTGGCGGGAATTGCAGCATTGAGCCACCACGCCGTTGTCCCCAGGGTCAGCTCACTGGTCATCTCGTCAGAGAGCTTTCCGTGCCGTTGACGCCGTCGGCTCTTTGTTGGACCAAGCCGTGGTGACTTCTGTTCTCGTGCCCCTGTGCCTTCCTTGTTGCTCAGCAGGGTTCATGAGTTGTGGCTGCGAGTTGGTGTTGGGTCTGAGATTGTTGATGCGTGGAGAGTTCGTTTCAGTTTTGGGCCGGAGTTACATGGAATCGGCTATGACCGGGCCCAGATTTCTGGTGGTTCGGGCACCCTGGTTTCCTGCCGTCTTCATCCCTTGATCTTCATCCCCTGCAGCTTCGCTTCAACTCCTTGCTCAAGTTTTGGTGAACACTCCTGCCCTTTGTCCATCTTCCTGTTGGGTAGACCGATCTGCAGACCGTGTAGTGCTTGGTTCAGTTTTGAGGCAGGGACACGCTGGTTCGGCTGTGTCCTGGCCTCAGATCGTGTTCTGTCGAAAGATCTGTGTTCTGTAGTGATCGGGTCAGTTTTGGGTCTGGGACATGCAGATTCGGCTGTGTAACATCCCGGAATTTCGAATTAATAAAGTGGCGAATTTCCCCAAATTCCCTTCCGATTAAATTATCTGTCCCAATTTTCGTTCTGTTCAAAAATCAGTTGTTCCGAACTTCGTTCCGTTCAAATTCGAAATCCTTTTATCTAAATTGTTCCGGTGCCGAAATAATTTAGTCCGCGTATTTCACGTTGGGGCTAAAATTATTTTCCAGAATCTCCTAATTAATTTTCAGATCTCTAATTATATCTTCTCTAATTATTTTTTTCAGCCTTAATTATTTCACATTTTTCAATTAATATTCCGAATTAATTCCTAACCCTACCCCATTTTTACCCTCCTATAAAAACCCTCTCATTCTTATCCTCCCCATTCCTCTCCCTTTTTTCCAGAAAAATCTTTGCAACCGTCGCCGTCCGCGTCGCCTTGCTCCACTCGATTTCCGTGCCGCCCCAGTCCGCGTCACCGCGTCGTCGCTCCCACGCCCCGACGTCGCCTGCTCCGCGTTCTGCTCCTGCCCCGATTTCCGCGTCGACGTCCTCTGCTGGTCCTCACGCGTCACCGAGCCGCCGTCACCGTCAACCCTGATCCCCGAGCCGAGTCGCCGCGCCGATCTCAGTCTCTGTCGCCTGTCGCCTGCCCGCATCATCGTCCAGCTCGATCCCCGCGCCGAGCCAGCCTGCGTTGCCGTCGCCGTGCCCGCGCGTTTTCCAGAGCCTCCTGCGTCGCTGTCTCCGTGTCACCATGTCGTCCTCCGGTCCAAGCAGTGCAGCGCCGCGCCGATCCCATCTCTGTTTTCCGCGCTGGTTTGACCCACTCCAATGCGGGTCTCCAATCTCAGATTTCCGGCGCGATTTCGTCTTCAATTTCCAGTGCTGGTGAGAAATTTCCTCTCTCTCAATTACTTTTTCCTCTCTGATTAATTGTTGGATTAATTGCTAATCTAATTGCGATTAGTTATTCTGCGATTAATCTAATTCCTTGTGGTCTCGATCGTCTACAATTTTCGGGAAACTCCGTTTGATCTTCGATTATTCCCAAAATTGTTTCGTTATTTTGTCTCGTCGCGTTGTCATGTAGGGTTGTTCCGGCAAACGTTTTGCGCACATTTAGTCTAGTAGTTTCAATTTAGATTTAATTTCCAGTTTTATTTGTCGCTTAATTAGTGTCCGATTCCCTGTTTGTTTTGTGTTTAGCCGGTGTTCCCGAGGAGGAGTTCCGCGAGCCTGCTCAGTTTGACGATCCGGATCCCGACTTCGATCCAGAGTTGTCAGGCAAGCCGCGTTTCTTGATCACTTTGTACCCAGTATTTTAAACTGCATGTTTTATTTTCAACCCTAATTTGCATACCAACTATTTTTAAATGTGCTAGCAACATTCCTAAGCCGTGCCTATTTATTGTTCCACAAATATGAACCCTAGGATTGCTTTAGAATATTTATTTTATTTTTATGTTTAGCCATGCTTAGTCGCATTTATTTTTATCTCACACCTATCACTACAAAAATAGAATTTGTGTTAAATGATTTTTGAACTGTGATTCAAATGTGTGAGTTATGCAAATAACTATACATAACTATTTAGCGGGGGCAGGATGGAGTACGAGGAGCTGGAGGACTTTTGGGAAGTCCCTGTGGGCGTACCTGTTGCGGGTACAACGGGAAGATCCGGGCTAGGATCTTTCCGTGAGACTTGTTGTTGGCGTTGAGGTTGGAGATAGTGTCTGCCCCGGCAATTAAGGACCGAGTCCTTCGAGCCTTGTATATTCAGTTGACAACCATGCACACCACGTTACCCTGTATGGACAGTTGGATTGATCTTGAAGCTTGCCGAGACTGGTTGTTTATCCGTAGGTTGGCGGTGTTGTGTTAGTGTGGTGTTGAGCTCTGACTCCTCACATGAGATCGAGATACCCCACTTGATCAGTGGTAGGCTCTTCACAGCTCTAGAACCTGATTGCGTAGGCTTTTGGGATCCCTATCCTGAAGGACGGATAACGCTAGTTAAAGCTTATGGACGTGTCTTGTGTGTTCGTCGGGACTACGACAATAGATTCCGATGATGCTTCTCGTGGGTCCAGGTGCATAACCTCTGCAGAGTTTTAGTCAATGCGCATTGCCACGTCCTTTTGGAAGGACACCCCCCTGAGTTGTGCTCTTCGTTGAGCAGTTTTGTTTTTCTTCCTCCTCTTCTATTTCAAAATGTTTTTGACTCTGGCCTTTGAGTTGTGGCCGAGTGTGTAGGTTACACCGGCATTTAAAATGAACCCCCATCCGAGATAACGAAGATCTCTGCGGGGCAAGATAATAAAATTTGACAGTTTTAAAATAAAGCTTTCTTGCATCTGTAAAATAAGATAAAATGATTTAAACTTGCATTTAGCACTTGAGCCATGCCTTTACCCTTGAAACCCTTTGCATGCATACATTGTTGATAGGTAGCACGCGGTTTGCTGAGTATTCGTACTCACAGCTTTCTAATTTGTTGTTTTCAGAGGATACTCTCAGCTTTGACTTCAACTACGTCTTTGACGGTCCGTGACGTCCGCTCCTGCGCTCAAGTTAGCTTGTGTGGAGGAGGTTCGCTACTGCTGCTATGTTAATGCTTCCGTTGCTGCTCTTGTTGGATTCTCGATAGTGATCTATCTGCTCTGAGATGTTTTCGGCCTACGCGCCGATGGACCCCTTCGGATGATTTTATTCTAATAATTTCACTTTGACCTGCTATTTTCTATTCTTGTTTCTTGTTTAATATTTCTGTTATGGTTTCCTGATTGATCGCTTGTGATGTCGTGCTTGCCAAACTTCTGGGATTGGCGAAGTCACGGAAGATCGGGACTTATCGAAAGGTAAGGAAAATCCTGGTCGTTACAGCTGTGTCCCAACTCCAGTTCTGGTTCTGTGGGGCGATCTGTGGTGTTCCAGTTGGAGCAATTTTCTGTGCAGGATTAGGTGGTGCTGCAACGGTTGATTCAGTTTTTGGATGTGGTCACGCTGAGTTGTTTGTGTCCAAACCTTGTTTCGAGTATGGTTGGCCGATCTGTGGAGATGATGTGTTTGGTGCACTTTTGGACCTGGGACACACAGGGTCGGCTGTGTTCAAGCCACTGTTTTAGCAGACTTGGGTCAGCCTGTGACCGTGTCGCGGGTCACGCGGCAGCCACCATGTCCAGGCCCCAGGACACATGTGGGCGGTCTGGCCATGACTTGGCTTCGGGTCATGCAGCCGTGACCATGTCCGAGCCCCAGTTTGTGCTCTGGTCAGCCAGTCGGTGACCACCCTGCGGGTCACGCAGCCAGCGCCGTGTCTGGGTCGTAGAACACAAACGCACGGTTTGGCTGGGATCCAGCCTTGGGACACGTCGTTGTAGCTGTGTCCCAGCCCTAGAACACATGCAAGGTTCAGCTGTGATCCAGCCTCAGGACATGTCGCTGTGACCGTGTCCCAGCCTCAAATCACGTGCGATCGGTCATTGAGTGATCAATACCCAGGACACATGCCGACTGCCGTGTCCCAGCCTCAAATCATGCGAGACCAGGCCCATTGGTGATCCAGCCTCGGGACACATCGCTGTCACTGTGTCCCAGCGCTAGATCATACCTGTTCGGGACAGTGGGTGACCCATGCCCAGGACACATGCCGACTACTATGTCCGGACCTCGGATCACACGCGTTTGGTCCTGTCCATGTTTTTCACTTGGGAGACGAGCAGGAGACCGAGTCCTGGAGTCAGTTCACATCTGATCTGTGTATTCGTTAGTAGCATCCGTTCTAGGAGTTGTTGGTTTGTGTTATTTATTTTCTCACCCGTCTTTCGTGCCGTTTGTCTAGTTGAAGATGTTGCTGCTGAGGATCTAGATATCGTTTTGCACGAGGACTTAGATCCCGGATGGGATCTCGACTCACATGGCAAGCCGCGCTTCTTGACCAAGTTTTGATCCCATTTTTTAAAATGCATGTTTTGTTTGAAGCCATAATTTGCATGCCAACTATTTTAAAATATACTAGCAACATTCCCAAGCTATGCCATTTATCATTTCACAAATTATGAGCCATAGGATTGCTTTAGTATTATTACTTTACTTTATTCTTAGTCTTGCTTAGACTGCATTTTCTTACTGTACTTCACATTTATCACTATAAAAAGAGAATTTGTGTTAAATGCTTTTGAACTGTGATTCAAATGTGTGAGTTTTGCAAATAACTATATACATATACTTAGCCGGGGCAGATAGGTGTTTGAGATGCTAGGGGGCTTTTTTAAAGTCCTTATGGGCGTACATGTGGTGGGTACAACGGGAGGATCTGGGCTTAGACCTTCTGAGAGACTTGTTAGTTGTTGGTGTTGAGAATGGAGAGAGTGTCTGTCCCTGGCAATTAGGGACCGAGTCCTCCGAGCTTTGTACTCTCAGTTGCTTAACATGCACACTACATGACTTTGTATGGGCAATTAGATTGATCTTGAAGCTTGGGAAGGCTAGTTGTTGAGCCGTGGACTAGCGGTGTTGTGTTAGTGTGGGTCGGATTGCAATCCCCCACATGAGGTCGACATACCCCACCTGATCAGTTATAGGCTCCTCACAATTCCAGGACCCGGTTGCGTAGCCGATTGGGATTCCTATCCTAGAGGACAGGCAACGCCAGTTAAAGCTTGTAGATGTGTCTTGCATGCTCGTCGAAACTGCGACAGTGGTTCTCGGCGGCACGTCGCATTTGTCCAGTGCATACTCTACAGACTTACAATCAATGCGCATTGCCACGTCCCGTGAAGGGACACCGCCTGAGTTGTGCTCCTCGATGAGTAGATCTGTTTTCTTTCCTCTACCTTCTATTTTAAAAGGTATTGGACTCTGCCCTTTAAGCTATGGCCGGGTGTGGAGGTTACACCAGCATTTAAAATGAACCCTCGATCGAGATAACAGAGATCTCTGCAGGGCAAGATAATAAAATTGGACTTTTTAAATTAAAACTTCTTGCATCTTTGAAACAAAATATTTAAAATTGCATTTAGCACTCGAGCCATCTTTCATCCTTGAAACTACCCTGCATGCATACATTGTTGATCGGTAGCGTGTGGTTTCCTGGGTATTCATGTACTCACGGCTTTTCACGGCCATCTTTTTTAGAGGTCAACCAAGAGTTCGGCTACAGCTGCCTTTCGGATGAGGATTGAAGTTTATTCCTACACTCAAGTTGCCTGTGGAGGAGGAGGGCCATCTAGGTGCTTGCTTCCACTTTTGTTCCTACTGCTGTTTTAGTTCTTGCATTCTCGTTAGTCATGTTTCGCTTTGATATATTTAATAAGTTTTATGGATGATCTCGTTGAGATAATTTATCTAACCCGTGTTTACTTATTCTGTTATAGTTTCTTGATTGGTAAATGTTCTTGCCAACCCATGGGATTGGTGAAAGTACATGAGATTGGGTCTTATCGAAGGGTAAGAAATCCCGATCGTTACAAATTGACTCATTGGCTGCTTGCTGGAAGCTTCAAATCCTTCCCTGAAGGGCGTTGGTCTAGCCCGTCTGGATGAACTTCACGAGGAACAAATTTGAACACTTGTCCCAGGTGTCCACAACACTTCAGTTGTTGTAGAACTTCTGTTTCATTGTCTCTAGCCGGGAGAAGGGGGAGTCAGAGTCAGATGACATCTTGGGTGACTCCCTGATGGTGAAGGTGTTGCTGAGCTCCAGGAACTGTTGCAGATGGGCACCATGGCTTGCACCATGGTGATAAGCTAGACTAGTCTTGATCTCAAAATTGGCATCTTCGATGTTGACAGTGGGTCCAGTAAGAATGTTAGTAGCAGAAGGAGCTGAAAACTCTTGTGTTTTGGGCCATCTCTTTGTCTCTCGGTGGTGCGGGTTCACAGGTCTCGATTGCCGAAAGGATCATATGGGATGGTGAAACTAGAGGTCGAACCTTCCTCAGTAGAGCTTCAGGATTATCGATGAAGTTCTTGGGTAAATCAAACCAATTCATATACTATCCTATTTTCACACAAAGGAGAAAACAAACAAGCCTACTAAGACAAAGTCACTCGATAGAGTAGAATTTCCTTTTGCACTAGCATAGAATAAATGTCTTCCTAAATACCATTGTCTTCCCAGCAATAGCGTTAGAAATGCTTTTGTTGGCATTCGTGAAGATGACATAAGTACTAGCCAATGGTAATTTCACGCTAATTCAGATAGGATTCCGAAAGCGCAAGGAATTATCATTGTAGCATTTCACCCAGGAGTATTCCGAAGTATCGTATGTATCCCAAAGGAAGGCAATACTACTCATATCGAAATAACTAAATCTAAACAGGGGTAAGCATATATAAATATGCTAGTAGATGTACATCGGATCACTACTCTACTCGATTCTAAATACAAATGAGTGCGATGCATATGGAAAAGTCTAGCTCCTATTGTATTTCCTAAATTAGAACTATGAGTATACACATTGTCTACTCTACACATGTTTTAGGACATAACTTCGGAGCACCCAGGCACTTTCCGGGGTGATACCTTCTGACTTGGTTTAATAAGCCAAAGTGCACCATCTTTAATAAGCCATACATCATACCTGAATGTGAAGGATTACAATGGACGAACATGACTGTCACCATCTGCCGCCTACCTCTATAGACCGTGGGGTATACCCGCATTCAATGAAGGGGAATAACCTAGACACCATGTCCACATTATCCAACTATACTTGAATCCTCCTAGGCAGCATGATGTAGGACTAAAGCATAGTAACAGCACATTGAACCGATGTCGTGGTATAGATGCCTAAACATGTATTGACTAATATAATAAATAGGTTGTACTTAGTATAATCATACCTAGGTCTATGAACAAATGCATCAAATAAGAACAACTTGCTCATAAAGATAAATATAAATGTAGTAAGAAAGACATAATAAAAGAAAACTATATCATTATTCATGATCAAAGTCAACATAAAGGAAAAAGATATATGAGAAGAGGACTCACTAACTTCTCCAAGATTACTTGGGAGCTATGAAGGAATTTCTCCAGCCTAATGGAACTCTCTAAGTCGATTCAGACATGAAGTCGGGAGTGAGGGATCCTATTTATAACCTCTCTAAGTCGGTTCAATGACCAGGTTCACGCGCTAAGCCACAGGGAATATCTACAAAATGCACGGGAGAGGCACCACATCGAGGTTCACCAGGAAAAGCAGCATGGCTGGGCCCTCCCTGGCCTACCTTGTGCCTGGGTTCCCCCCTTGTGGGTCTTATGCAGGATTCTTCCAGAGATATGTTGGAATATTATTTCTATCTCCGCTATTTGACTCCTTGGCCACATGGCTTCATCTGATTCATTATTTTGTTCACTTTCGCCATTTTGGGTCATTTTCTCACTTTCTAAAGTTGATTTTCACCTGCATACACATTTTCTCCATGTACAAGTAAAACTACATTATTTGAAATAAAATACATGCAAAAAATGCTAAGCCTTTGTTTATTTTTCGTGGTTCATTGGCGATATAAGTGGTACTTAAGGACCGCTAACAAGGAGTGAGACCCTAGACTGGCTCAAGACCCTAGACTGGCCCTATATTGTTGTTGAACTTGAAAGGTTGCTGCAAGTGACTTTTGGTAGTATGCATACGCCGGGTTACTTGGGTTTCTCCCACGGGATGTAAATCGGTTCGACTGGCTGTCCCCCACAGTAATGACTACTGTTTATCTCACTATGTCACATCGTTGTAAGAAGATGGAATGATAATGAATATTGCAGACTTCATGTTAATTATTTCTTTTGTATTGCAACTATGATTGCTTTAGTATTCTTGGCAAATAATATTCATATTATGTTCTACACCCTTTTAACTTGGTTAAAACATGAAAGAAAGATCAACCACTATTCTATTTTTGTAATATAACCATCCCAATTATAAGCCTTGCATGCTTAGGAGTTAACTTTAAGAAGCAATTTGATGGGCAAGTCTTGCTGAGCGCTAATTGCTCATGGTTTGTTTCTGATGTGTTCGCAGGGTGGTCCTTTGAGTGGGTTCCTGCTTCACCCACTTCAAAACAAAAAGAATGAGACACGTCCTAGGGCATGACGTGTTTCGTTAATAAGATAACCATTGGGTTGTGCTGTTGCTTCCGCTATATATTGGACCCTGTCTTAAGTTCTTTGTGAACTTGAACTAAATCAACTGTTCTAAGACATCAAACGGTTTGTAATATATCTTCACCACTTGTGTTGTACTATTTGGACATTGTTGCTCCGATGTCACCCGAGATTGATCCTAGTGGGTGAGTCACCTGTTGTTGTGGCTAGTTCTGTCGCATTGTCGGCCCATAATGCTTGTATAAAACTCTACTTATAGTTAGGGATTGTTGAGTACATTCTGTAGTCACCATTTTTTCTATCATTCAAAAAAAAGAAAGTGATGAGGCAGAGTTCGGTGACAACATTTAGGAGTCCTGTTCTCCGCGTGAGTTGGCCTGTGGAGTAGCTTTTGTTTATTTCCCTTTGGCTGCAGTTTATCAATGTGTGTTCGAGGTTGAGTTGATCACCTATCAGGCCTATAGTATATTTTTGTAAGACTACTCTTGGGATATTTGTCATAATTGCAGTATGTGTGATGATTCCATGATGTATGTGCATGCCAACTACTAATCTAGAGATTGGTACGGTATACACGATGTATCCTAGGATGGGGTACAACAGTTTACCCTCCTGTAAACCTGAATTTAGATAGAGAATTTGGAGTTTCTGCCATATAATGTTCTTGCTTTACGATTGGGAATCAAGTGCATCAAACTTCACAGTGTGCTTTTCTGTGAATTCGAAGTGAAAGGCGTGTTGCATGGGCAGCCTGTTGTTTATCTGGCCTGTTGTTACTATATGCTAACTAGATGATACAAAAGTGAATATCATTTGCAGAGCATGATGACTTTGATATAGTCTAATTTCTGTACTTACGAGACTTAATTTCTATACTTGTATTAGAAATGATTGTATTAGATACCCAGTCAGATCTCATTTTGCGAAAATTCAGACAACGCGACTTCATGAAAAAAATAAGAGGGAGTATTAATAATATAATAAGGCACATTTTAAAATAGGCAAAATGATTGTGGACCATCCATTTGAGTTGATCTCAAAGCTTAGATTGTTCTTTTGCCTCCTTGGAGGTTAATGTTCTTCAATAATTATTTATTATTGTATCATTTAATTTAAAAATCAATTAGTGAGTTTTGGCAGATGATGTTAATCTGGGATATGTTGCTAACTAATATTAATTTATTTTTCTTAAATTATCGGGTGAGACAAATTCATGTATTACTTCTTAGGAGGTGAAACAACAACACTTGGTCTATCTTTAAAATGGCTCTATAATAATATTACCAACAGCCATACTGCTAACTCAAGTTTTCCATTATTCTAATCTCACTCTCATTGAGTCTGATAAGTGTTCCATATCCTGTGCTCTCCACAAGAAACGAAGATAATATATGCCAAACTTTTCAGTAGAAACAAATATTTTTGTAGATGTGTAGCTCCCAGAGCCATGGTATAGACTGCCTGCACCATCTGAAGGAACGTTGTTCTTCGAAAAAGAACATTACTTATATTTGAACAAATGACAAATTTGAATCGAGGACTGGATCCCTTTATTATATCTTGCAAATTGTGTGAGAATAAAAACAAAACAAAAACACAACATACGTATGACAACAAAAGAAATATGACGAGGTAGGCTCCATCTTTTGACCAGAATACAGTTCTAGCTTCAACGGTTAACATCACCATATCCAGATCCACCTCCTCGCCCACCACCTTTTCCACCATTTTGGCTCCATCCTTCACCACCACCGTTGCTACTAGCACTTGCACTTGTTGAGCTCATTTGATAGCTAACGCCCCCACTACTTCCAGAGCCGGTGCCACCACCGGCCCCGTAACCACCAGACCCGTAGTTACCTGCAGCTTGTCCGCCGCCACCACCTCCGCCAGTACCACCGGCTTCCAAATGTCCACCATATGTTTGGGCACTCTTATCAGTAGAACCTGCACTTGAACCAGCTCC
>BCLG01000316.1:0-31238 GCA_001602295.1 Zoysia matrella
ACTCGGTTGGTTTATATATCTGTTGGAGTTGCTCTTATAGGGAGGTTGTAGCGTTGAGTCATGACCAAGGCAGTTATAGTTATGACAATTAATGGGACTATAGTGAGAAAGGGGTTAAGGGGAAGGTAAATGGTTATCTCACTTTGGATGCGGAAATTAAGAAAAGTATTGAAAAAAAAAGATATATCAAAAATAGAGAAAGTGCATTGAAAAGTGAGAAATGTGTGTTGAAAAGAGAGAAAGGTACTCCCTCCGTCCAATAGTACCATCATTCCCTTGCTTCCCAATGCAAAATAAGGATGGCATGAAAAGACTATAATATCTTTACTTTTCCCATAAAAATTTTTCCACTCATCCAACTACTCCTCATTTGTTGCATTCACACCTCTAAGATGTTACTATTTATGGACAAAGTATAAGAGCCTTAAAATGCCACTACAAGTATTGAGAAGTGAGAATGGAAAATATTTAGAAATAAATTTTAAATGTTAGAATGGTAAATAAAAGAGAACTCTAAATAAAAATGAACAGAGGGAGTACGGTTTGGATTTGTGCGTTTATTGGTGAGCCTGCATATGTAAATGTGTGTCAATTTTGTCTACATGCCGATCAGAGTTTTCAAAACCGGTGAAAACCGATCGGTTTTCTTGATTTTAGATAAAATCAGTCCGGTCCAGTTTAGCTATACCACCGGTTTTCGATGAAAAACTGAACTTAGCACTGTAGCAAAACTGGCTAGCCAACCGATTTTTTGCCTCACCGAAAACCAGGTCTGATCCAGTTTCCAAAACCTTGATGTTGATCAGACTTCTGCTGTATTTTGAAAAGATTGAGAATATAAAACATCTGTAGAGTTGTCATAAACTTTTTTGTTGGACAAAAAAAAACACATGGACTAAGTTCCAAAAAGAGTGTATATTGTATATATGAGGAGAACTCCATCGAAATAAGTACTATTTATATTCACTTTTATTTGTCATAGTATTCAAAATTTGTTCCTAAAGACTTATCATTCTCATATCTAAATACACTTTCTCTCATTTCGACATACATTTCTCTCTTATCAATACATTTTCTTCATTCGTTATACATTTTTCTCTTTTAGCAAAAAAATTTCTTAATTTCTGCATCCAAAGTTTGAATGACAATTAAAAGTGGATGTAGGGAGTAGTAATAAAATTTGTAACAGAAGAATGATGCAAGTCACCAAGAAAGAAGCAAGCAACAGAGACGTCTGCAACGACCATCAGCGCGTCCTAATCGAGCACGAAATCAGTGAAGCCACAACGACAGGTAAAGCAGCGAGGCGTCGTCGCCACAGAGCGACGCGACTGAGCGGTCAAGAATTTTGGTCCCGGAGAAGATACACACGGAACCACGCCGTACACATGGCTGGCTCCAAAGAGCCCGTACAGCAGGGGTCCTGATCCGGCGCGCATGGCTCAGCGCAATCAACTTTGCCATTCTCCTTCTCGCTCACCCACTTGTTGGTCGACGGCGACGTGGGGTAGTGCTCTCTGATCGAGTCTTGTGATAGGCGGAGCTAGGAAAGATCAGCAGTGCTGTGGACGTTCTTGTGCTGCGGCGCGACGAGGGGAATGGTTCTTGGTGAAAATTGTCTCCATGTGCTGATCTGAATGGTCGTTTTGCGTGGCCCAACAACGACTAATTCATCCGCCAATATATTTCCGAAAAGTCGAAAACTAAGCGATAATGGTTTTGTGAAATCTTCTAGGATGTTAATTGGTAAAAGGATTGGGGTTGGTTTAATATATTTCTTGAAATAACTCAATCCTTTTTTGTTAAGACCCACATAAAAATATGCCGCTGATGTGAGTAAAGCTAAAGCTACAGTCGTATTTATATCATTCGTGGGCGCTGCTAATTCTCAGCTCGATCTTGTCTTCAGTTCATTTTAAATTTTCTATTTTGGGTTTTTATAGGTTGATGTCACCGTTGATTTTTACAATCAATTTCGACCATTCGTCTTATTCAAAAAGTTTGCTCGAATATATAAAATTTTAAGTTGTGACTCAAATAACTCTAATAATAAATAAAATTATATCAAAATATATGAGATTTATTAAATTTTTTTAATAAGACGAATAATTAAAGTTAAATTTAAAAATCAACATCGATAACAATTAAAGAACAGAGAGAGTAACTCTTAGCTCTCTCTGGAGGTCACATTCCAAAAGCAAACGTTTAAGCATCTTGCTTCTGCAAAAGCAAAAAAGAACTTGTAGAAACTGAAACGAAACAAGCATCCCCCCTCAGACCGGCGAGAGGAGGTGAGAAACTTCCAAGTTAAAAAGGGCGATATACATTTTATTTAAAATAACATCAAATAATTATGAGGCCACTAAAACAAAATCAACGTATGGCATATTCGTTATACTGACGACCCCAGTGTCTGTACCACTCAATTACTACCTCTCAACAGAAAAGATATATCGTGTCGTCAAATAATTGTCACCAATCAATCAATTATCAGAGCTCGACTGATAATTAAGAACACGGTTTATCAAAAAATCAATCAATCAGGCGAGACAAGAGGTGACGAAAATCCATCAGATTCTCAACTAAAGGCAGGACACGCATGGCAAAATCATTTGCCACCCTACGAAAACTGCACGAATCATGGTGCCTCGCTCAAGGCCCGGACGATCTGCACCGAACCTGCAGGCTACATTAGCTGGGGGACAGTGACATGTGGGTCCAGGTGCGCCCATCAGGCAGGTGAGCGTCGCCGTCGAGGGCCAGTACGGGAGGAATTGGACGTCGCTTTTCCCGCCGATCCCTTACGTACACGCCGGTGTACGGCCGCGTTCGTCTGGTCCCGTGCGTCGGCCAGGTGGATGCGACAATGCCGGAATTCTAATCTTGCGCCTGCTGGTGTCATGTCGTACGTACCGGATGTGTTTGCGCGTCGACCTCGCAGCGGCCGTCTTATAGAGTAACAATTTGGGGAGAAGCATTTTAGGAGTACTCACAAAAGGTACTCCTACTCATTTCAGTTTCTATACTCGATCCGTTTTATCGTTAAAACACGAATTTTAATTTAAAATAAACTAAATTTGATAGCGATAACAATTTCATAACAGAGAGAGCACAGAGCGAGAGTTATTTCAAATTAATGATCACTGATTCTTGGAAGGCAGGCTCAAATTTTAGAAATTCGGCGTGGCCTCTGTTGAAGCAGTAGCGTGAGCTTTAGAGCTAGTGGCATCATCGCAAGAAGATTAACCATTCTAGAAGACAAAAACAGTAGACACCAAATAAATGCCGCGAAAAAAGAAAGAGCACCGTTGTTCATCTTTCTGCACAAAAACACTCAGTCACGAGTCATGTCAGTATACCTGTACCTCATTATGTATACAACCAAACACCTTTATGAGTATCTGAATAAAAGAAAAGTGAAGCCACTCTTTTTCAAAAGATATATATGTTCGTGGTATTAGTTGTGACGCACCATCTTCTCTATAGTCCAGTATGCTTGACGTGTCGATCTGCAATCGAGTCCTGCCTAATGATATTTGAGAGAACCATCTGGAGTGGTAGAGGAAACTGTAGGCGTGGAACACCAAACCTCTCAGTGCCGTTTGGATAATGAGAAATGTAGTTTGAGTTTGAGTTTGAAAAATAAAAGAATGGCTGAGATTTAATAGAAAATTTGAATGAAGGGTGTAGATCTTCTTTTCTCTTATCCCATTCCCACTCCCACTCCCTTTTCCGGTCAGCCAAACACCATCTCAGAAGAAAAAGAATGGACATGCGTTGCGGCATAATCCTACAATGCATGCTAAAAAAAAAAACACTAGATACCCGCAGCCTGGGCCGTTGCGGCATAATCCTACAATGCATGCTAAAAAAAAAAACACTAGATGCCTGCAGTCTGGGCCGTCTCACTATACCATTTTCATCTTTTAACGACACTTTTTGCTGTCAGCAAATGTAGCCTTAACCGGCAAAAAAACCGTCAGCAAAGGTTTATCTCGACACTTTCAAAACAGTCGCGGTAGAAACTGTGGGTAAAACCTTTGCCTACAGTTATTACCTTCACTGACACTAAATGTTACCTTTACTGACACTAAATGTGTCGCTGTTTCTTTAACCTTTGCCGACAGTTATTATTTTTACCGACAGATTATCTTTTTATCAACATGATACAACTGCCAACAGATTCTTAGATTTACCGACCGAAAAGGTGTTGGAAAAGGGTGGTTTCAGATGCTAACACACCCATTTTACGTTCTGAAAATCTGTCGGGCAAAAGAGGACCACACATTTTAATTATAATTATTGAAATCTACATTTCTATCAACTGTAACAGTACAAAAGTTGTTCAGACTTTCAAGCAACACATTTCAGACAATTACAAAGCTCCAAACAAATTTGGTAACAAACCCAAATACAAGTTTCCACCTTTTGCAACATAAAATCATTAGCAATCTCCAATTCATACAAGAATTAGTTAAATTCATACAAGTCATCTCCAGCTGCCACATGGCCAAGCAACAAACCTACCATATCATTCGAATGGGCATACAGTTAGACTAAGTTTAATTTAGACCAGGGATACTAATAATTTTACAAGTCCAAAATACTACATTTGCTTGAACATGATATTTCAACTCTCATGTACACAAAAGGCGGCCCCTCCAAAATGCTAACACTTCTGACTCCTGTGTGCCACGCAAATGACTGCCCCTACAGAAACTGAAAGCTAGTTCAATAAAAAAAAAAAACAGTAAGTAAACATTATTATTGAAAAAATCAGATGAGCGAAATTACAAGAAAATTGAACCCCCCGCAGTCTCCACCAGATTTACATGTTGGCACCTGAGATATACATTATGCTTCCTTGATTAAATGCCCTTCACATATGTCAAAATACTATGCCTGGAACACAAACTATGATTTTCATACATAAAACAGGGCAACGCAAAGTAAAGAATAATCACACTCGATGACAGCTTAACTAATTCTACGGAAGCAATGGTTGATGTGGGCAGAACATAACTCGTAGGTTCCCAGCTTTAAATACTAGGTATTTGTATTTTTCCCTAAACCTCAATGATTTCAAGATGAACTCCAAGTGCTGGTTTAACATATGCCACATGGATTAATCTTACAGCAAACCAGAAAAACACGATTTAATGGTGCAATGGAAGTGTACCAAATGCAAATGACGAATCATTGAAAAGGGGCATATCCTTACTCTTCATCTGTCAGTTCACATAATAGCTAGGAACAACTCTCAGCCTCCCAATCTGTTGCAGAACAATAAAAGCAAAAACACTTCAAAAGCAGGCATCAAACCCAGTGTTCTAAAAAACATAGGAATTAAGCAAGCAGTTTTTTTTTAGTTCATTAAGCAAGCAGTTGTTGATGGCTTTCACTTGGCCACACGAGTCCTGCAATAAACTTTATGCATAAGTCCACCAACACTATTCTTCTTTTGATACAATTAAACTGTAACCAGTGGAAAACAAATATCATGGCAAAGTCCTAGTGGAAACTTGATTTATCGATTCTAGCTCATACAAACTACATACAAAACCCAATGGGAACCACATCTGTACTGCATCGAAACTAATTTGAGCTACAAAAGGAACTAATTTTAGCTACAAAATGCGTCAATTTCTGCAAATCGAAACATGTCAACAAATCCATGGATTGGAACCTGGGTACACCTGATTCTTGATGGTCTCTTAGTCCGTCCAGTCAAAGGTGCTGTGGAGACCGCTGGCATTTGGATTTGATTGCTCAGAAATGAAGCAGCACGTGTATGAGATCTACGTGTCTCCTAAGAAAAACCTGCAACCAAGTAAGTTAGTGTTCATACCGATGCAAGGTCGCCAATCCAACCGAATCAAAGGTTAGAGGGAAGATCCACCACCAGAGTCCTGTGGCTGTCCTTCATCTTCGGTGATAGGAGATGGGGAAAGGGGGTTGGGCGAGTCAATGGCGTCGCTGGTAGAAGGGAGGGATTGGTGGGTGGCGGCTGCAGTGGGGAGGGCGACCGGATGATTTGGGCGGGCGACCGGAGGAGTTGGAGTGGAGGCCGGCAGCTGCCGTGGCCCGTGGGTGAGGTCGAGCAGAGCACTGGCGCAGCCGGCCGCCCTCAAACTGCATCTGGCGCGCGGTGGCTGTAGCGTGCGAGGGGGAGGGCGACCGGAGGAAAGCAAGCTGCTGTCGGGGAGGGCGACCGGAGGAACAGAGCAGGCTGCTGTCGGGGAGGGCGACTGGAGGTATAGGGGCATGAGGCCGCCGTCGGCGAGGCCAGGGCCAGGGCCGTGCGACGATGTGCAGATCTGCGAAGTGGCACGGCGGGGACGGACGGAACGGCGCCGGGCGCAGCTGCTGCAGGGACGGATGGCAGGGTGTTATATCCGACCGAACAACAAGTCGCGAACGGCAAGGAAATCAACGAAACACAATCAGAAACGACACAGCGATGGATGATCTGACCAACGCAACCAAACCAATTCCCTCTTCTCTGTTATTCACCGATCCAAACCAGAATGCAGGGGAGATTCGTCTAGCACGGATACATGTAAAGGGGTAGGTGAGAATCTAAAGAGAGAGATAGAGAGAGAAGTTTGTTAGAAGAAATGATATTTTTAATTCTGATTGAGTCTCTCACCGCACGCGCGTCTCCTTTTATTTGCGTCCAGCGGGCTTCATGACCGGGCGCCAGTATCACTTCCTCTCGCGTCTTGTGGCTCGGTTGGTCGATCAGTCGTGACACTGCCCCCCTCTGAGATCGCAGCTGGTCCCCAGATGGCGGCAGAAGGAAACTGCTGCTTAAGGACATAGTAATCTTCCCATGTAGTAATAGATTCTGGAAGACCGGCCCAAGAGACCCGAACCTGCACAATAGCAGCATTGCCTTGTTTGATCAAACGACGCTCCCAGATGTGCACCGGAGCTGCTGAGACTGAATTCAGAGTAAGCTTATCAGGCAACTGATGATACAGTGGTGAGTAGTTGGACGTGAATGGCTTGAGCTGTGAAATGTGGAATACAGGATGGACTTGGCAATCAGTAGGGAGCTCCAGTTTATAAGCAACTGATCCAATGCGCTCAATAATCTTGAACGGTCCAAAGAATTTGAAGGACAGCTTCGGACAAGGTCTGTTAACAACTGAACTTTGAGCATAGGGCTGCAGTTTTAACAGAACCTGATTACCAACGAGGAATTCCCTTTCACTTCTGTTTTTGTCAGCATAATGTTTCATTCTAGTTTGAGCTCTCAACAGATGGGATTTCAGTGACTCCAAAAACATCTGTCTCTCTTTCAGATGAGCTATAACATCGGAGTTAGTGGCCTGATCTAGCTGAGGCACCAGTCCTGGAGATGGAGAAGTTCCATATAATGCCTGAAATGGTGAGCACTGCAAGGCTGTGTGATAAGAAGTATTGTACCACAGCTCTGCAAGAGACAACCATTTAGCCCATTGCTGAGGTGTATCATGGACAGCACATCTCAAATACATCTCAAGGCACTGATTAACTCTCTCGGTTTGACCATCACTTTGAGAGTGATAGGCTGAACTGAGGTGCAGACCAGTATTCAATAATTTGAACAATTCTTGCCAGAATGTGCTGTGAAAATTTTATCTCGGTCAGAGACAATTGTCTTTGGTAGTCCGTGAAGTTTGACAACATTATGGAAGAAAATATTAGCAACTTGCATAGCAGTGAATGGGTGTTTCAATGGCAAGAAATGGGTATATTTTGTGAAACGATCAACTACCACCAATATAACAGTATAACCCGCAGATTTGGGTAAGCCTTCCACAAAGTCCATCGAAATATCTTTCCAAGAGCTGTCAGGAATTGGCAAAGGCTGTAGCAACCCGGGAGATTTAATATGCTCATGTTTAGCTTGCTGACAAACTTGACATTGCTTCACAAAATTCTCCACAGCCTGTTTCAGACCAGTCCAAGAAAAGATCTTCTTAATTCTTTGATAGGTGGCCTGAACACCTGAATGACCTCCCATGGCAGAGGTGTGAAATGCCTGTAGCAACTTGGTTTGAAGAGCAGAATTTTGGCCAACCCAAATACTGTTCTTGAATCTGATAATTCCATCAGTCAACGAATAACCATGTTCAGATGGATTAACAATAGCAAGTTCAGCAAGAAGAGCCTGTGCTTTGGGATCAGTAACATAAGAGTTTAATATTTCCTGAATCCAAACAGGGACAGTGACAGAAATAGCATTCAGAGCAAAATGATGGCCGACTCTGGACAAAGCATCAGCAGCTCTATTGTCACTGCCTTTCTTGTACTGAAACTTATATTGTAACCCTGCCAACTTAGTCATAGCTTTTCTTTGCAAGTCAGTTGATAAACTTTGATCTTGAAGATGACACAGACTCTTGTGGTCTGTTTTAATGACAAAGGGAGAATGATGCAAATAAGACCTCCACTTTTCATCGGTCATAAGAACAGCAATGAATTCTTTCTCATAAGTGGACAATTTTTTATTAGTGATACTTAATGCTTTGCTAAAATAAGCAATAGGATGACCACTTTGAGTGAGTACTGCCCCAATACCCAAATCACAAGCATCTGTTTCAATTTCAAATGTCTTGGAAAAATCAGGAAAAGCCAGCACAGGAGTAGAACTCATAGCAGCTTTCAAACTATCAAAAGCTTCTTGAGCAGAAGCAGTCCACAAAAAAATTTTCTGCTATAGCAATGAAGTGAGAGGCTTGGCTAAAATACCATAATTCTTAACAAATTTTCTATAATACCCAGTAAGGCCTAAAAATCCTCTTAAGTCAGTAAAATTCTGTGAAACAGGCCAACTGAGCATGACTGCAGTTTTAGAAGGGTCTGTGGCCACACCTTGATCAGAGATGATATGCCCCAAATAAGACAAAGTTTGTTGGGCAAAAGAACATTTGCTGAGCTTAAGGAATAGCTTGTTATCTGTCAATGTCTGAAACACTGAATGCAGATGAGCCACATGAGTATCCAATGATGGGCTGTAAACAAGTATATCATCCATGAACACCAAAACAAATTTTCTCATGAATGGAGCAAATATGGAGTTCATTAAACATTGAAATGTTGCTGGGGCATTTGTCAGTCCAAAAGGCATCACTTTAAACTGAAAATGGCCATAATGTGTCTTAAATGCTGTTTTTGCCTCATCAGCTGGTAACATTCGGATTTGATTAAATCCAGAACGAAGATCCAAGGTAGAAAAATATTTAGCACCAGCTATTTCATCTAAAAACTCATCAATGACAGGCATAGGAAATTTATTTTTGATAGTCAATGCATTCAGCTTTCTGTAGTCAACACAGAAACGCCATGATCCATCTTTTTTTTTTACCAAGAGTACAGGTGAAGCAAAAGGACTGAGACTAGTGGTAACCATACCAGCTTGCATCATCTCATTAACTTGCCTCTCTATTTCATTCTTTTGCTCAGGAGAATACCTGTAGGGCTTGCAGTTCACAGGTGTCACATCAAGAATAAGAGAAATAGCATGATCATAAGTCCTGGAAGGAGGAAGCTCTTTAGGTTCCTGAAAAAGATTACTGAACTTGGAGATTAATTTAGTTATAGGTTCTGGTAGCACAGTTGTGGAGCAAGGAGAAGAATGTGACTGCACAGGATGAATCATAACAGCAGCCCATAAATCATTTCCTTTAGTCCACTTCATAACTTGTTCTGGAGATACTTCAAATAATGAAGAAGGAGGTGCAGAAGATATACCCTGCAGAGTAACCATCTTTCCCTGATAGTCAAAAGTAATACACTTATTGACCCAATCACATTGCATTGGACTAAAGTTTTCAAGCCAGTCCATGCCAAGAACCAAATCATAAGCTCCAATATCCAGAACTTTAGCATCACAGCTAAATGTATGCCCTTGTATGTACCACTCAAAGCCTGTCAATTCTCCAGAACATGATAATGTTGCTCCATTAGCTACCTGAACAGTCATAGGTGCAATAAAAGTGACTGGGCATTGCAGCTTGCTGACTAATGCATAATTAATGAAAGTATGTGAGCTGCCAGAGTCCACCAACAACACCAAAGCCTGATCTCTAGTAAGAGCTCTCAACTGAATAGTCCGAGAATTAGGTTGACCAGACAATGCATTGAGAGACAAAAAATATTCAGCATTAGAAGAATCACCGGTGGAGGTCTCCAGAACATCCAACAATTCATCAGTCAGAAATCCTCCACCATCAACAGAAATAGCCCATAAAGCATTCAACTGATCAGTACCATTAGTGCATTTGTGAGCAGGAGTATATTTATCTCCACATTTGAAACAAAGACCATTTAATCTTCTGTATTCTTTTAACTGTCTGGCCTTCCAGATATCAGTATTAGGGAAAGATGGCTTGGTCTCACGATTAAGTCCAGTATGAGATGTTCTGTGTTGCAAACGAGATGACTGTTTCCAGAATTTTGTTAATAGGTGTTCCTGAACTGCAGCAAGTGTAGCTGCTGTGGCAAGTGTAGTAGGCAAATGAAGTTCCACTACTGCACGTAATTCCTCCTTAAGACCCAGCAAAAATTGTGACACCAATATAGTTTCACTTAATGAAGAATCATAGAGCCTTATGTGATAAACAAGCTGCTCAAATGATTTTCTATAATCAGCAACAGATGTGGTCTGTTTCAGATTAAGGAGTTCCATGGTTTTCATACGATGCACATCTACATCAAATTCTTTGGCAATAGCACTAGAAAACTGAGACCAATTATAATAACCCTCTAGATGCTTATAACACTGAAACCAATGTGCAGCTCTATCTATCAAATGCAGAGAAGCAGCAGTGACACGAAAGGAGTCAGGAATTTGATAGAGCAGGAAATAGGCCTCACATTTGTCTAGCCAAATACTCACATCAGTGCCATCAAACAATGGAAAATCCATCTTAGGCAACCACGGGCGTCTATGAGTATCATGACGATCAAGCTCACCCATAAGAGGTATACGGCCAGAAATCTGCGGAGAGGGTGATGGAGAATGAGATACCTCAGGATTCGTCGCTGGTGGGTTGCCTGGTGATGTAGCAGAACCTGTACCAGGAGGAGGACCAATAACACCATCCTCTGAAGTAGAACTGCGAGAAGTCTTCAGAATCTTCGCTACCTGCACTTGCTCTTGCTGCATCAACCCAATCGATTGCATCGCAAGATCCACCTTCTTGTGAATCGCGGTCATGTCAGCAGAGAACCCATCCACCTTGTTCTCCATAGACTCAAGCTTCTTCGTAAGAGCAGCAAGGGCGGACAACACATGATTCTCGGAAGTCTCCATGCGATCAACCAGAAAGCGAGCCTGGGGACCGGGTCGATACTGCGTCGCCGTGATGAGCAATAGGGGAATGAACACCACAGCAACACGAAGAATCGACAATCCTGTCTCTGATACCAGTGTTATATCCGACCGAACAACAAGTCGCGAACGGCAAGGAAATCAACGAAACACAATCAGAAACGACACAGCGATGGATGATCTGGCCAACGCGACCAAACCAATTCCCTCTTCTCTGTTATTCACCGATCCGAACCAGAATGCAGGGGAGATTCGTCTAGCACGGATACATGTAAAGGGGTAGGTGAGAATCTAGAGAGAGAGAGAGATAGAGAGAGAAGTTTGTTAGAGGAAATGATATTTTTCATTCTGACTGAGTCTCTCACCGCACGCGCGTCTCCTTTTATTTGCGTCCAGCGGGCTTCATGGGCCGGGCACCAGTATCACTTCCTCCCGCGTCTTGTGGCTCGGCTGGTCGATCAGTCGTGACACAGGGGTCTGGACAGCGCCGGGCGGAGCGTCGGCGGCGTGGTGACTCACGCCGGTGGGGACTGGGGAGACACGATGTGGCTGCGGCAGGCCAGGAGGTCAACGGAAAAGAAAGAGAGGTGGCTCGGGCAAGAGCCGCAAGACATAGCGTAATTTTGTGTGTCATGAAATAATTCCCGCTTTGTCGCACAAATTAAATTTTGTCTTGTGCCTGTTCTCTATCCCAACAGTTAAAGTGTAATATGTCGTTTTATCGACAAATAAGTTATTGTTACATGTCTGAAATTAACGTCAACACTTACTATGTTGCAAAAGATAATAATTACCGACAGATAATTTGATGGTGATATTCTAAATATTTTCTAATACTTTTTGTATCACCAATTTCATAGTTTTGCCTACACATCATAGTTGGCATTATAGTCGGCAAAAGTTGAAAATGGTAGTGTCTTAACCGAATTTGGCTTCTAATTATCTTGGTTTATTAAAATATTCACAACATCGTCAAATATGCGTGGGCATGCATATATCGTTTATTCCGTAAGTTTCCTGGAAATGTTCACGAGTAGTACAAGTTCCAAAGATAACAAATTGAAACTATTTGCATGAAAATTATTAAATTTACATTTACGTGGCCGGTTATGTCAAATGCCGTGCCTCGCATTTTTCAGAAAAAGGAATTGATTATTGCAAACGGATTGGTCCATTCGTGTAACAACGTCTCACAAGACACCAAACCAAAGATTTGGACACAGATTATGTAATTAGATTGGATGATACAAGCAACGCTGATCTGATTCACACAGATTATGTTATTCGATTGGGTGATATATATAAGTAACGCTGATCTGGTTCAGAGCTTAATTGAAAACATAAAAATCGCTTTTAGTAGTATTCACAAAGGGAGGTCGAACTGATGTATGCATGATCTGTAGATGCTCTGTCCATATGTTAGACTAGTTATTTGCAAATTGCAATGAACTCAACCATTTGCCAGGCAGTACCTGAGGCGTGACGTTCGTGACAGATATATACTTTTGACTTCTGAGTTTGTTAGCTCGAGTCCATCCATTGCACGGTCATAATCAAGCATTTGGCTGTGAATATTTGTGAACAATTTAACACGAAGTGAATATCTAGTTGGTGTATCCAAATTTTACTCGAGTAGAAAATTTTATTTACCTTCACCTCTATGGAGGCACCGTGAAAACAAAGGAAATATATTTTCATCTTGAGCTGTCATGCTCTGCTGCATTTGACTGATGGTTCTACAAGAGACTAAGCCAATAAATCTTGATAAATTGACTACAAACAGCTCGCTGTTGATGGAATAATTTTTATCATGAATGCACCATCCATGCCAAGACATTTAGTTACTCAAATTGAATTCACATTTGACATGTTCATCCATAAGACATTTAATTACACATAATTTGTGTATATCCAATACATGCTGATCTGGGCTAACTTGTTCAAACATAAAATGTGATAGCAACATGAAGTCTGAAAACAAATTACAAGTTGCACTGTATAACTTCCATTGATCTAAACCTCAGATCAAAAGGTAGCTTGATGCACACATCTTGTTGTGCAGGTTATAGAGAAGGGTCCGACCATTTTGGGTGTTTTCTACACCGTATTTTCATGCATAAATGCATGAGGCTGTTTTTAGGACTCAAATTTGGGACCCCATGGTAATTAACAATGCAAAAACTTTGCCGATGAGTCAGGGCTCCTTGATCTAAACCTCAGATGCAAAATAAAAAATATTACTGATTGTCAAAGAACATAAATTATGTTAAAAATAAATTTTAAAATAGGGAATCAATGAGGTATGTAGGATTTAGTATATTATAACATGACAGCTTTATTTTACCCTAAGGAAGTATAATTCTAAATTTCTAATCAAGAAGACTACCTTTTTCTTTTAAATATGTAATGAACAATACCAGAAAACGGAAATTTCGTGAGGGTTTGAAACCGCCACGAAAATACAAAATACCGCCATGAAAATGATTCGTGACGGCGAACTGTCAGGCAATAGCACCCACGAACTAGGCGCCACTAAAATTATTTATAATAGGAGAAAAAACTATGAGTTGAAATTTTGTTCTAACGAAAATAGGGAACACAAGTGTACTGCAGGTGACAATCCCACGAGATAATTCAGCACCTCAATTCAATTGCCCCGAGTTTTCTCCAAATCTTGGCCATAAAAATATGATCTCATTTTTTGAAATCTCAACAATAGAAGGAAGAAATAGAAGAATAATTGAAGGACTGAAGAAGGCGACCAGAGGGGGGGGGGTTTGTGAACGGGAGCCAATGAAATTCTACTCAAGAACTTGGCCTATGTCCCAAAAACAACCCAACGCGCCTCTCAACTTGAATCACAAGGATTAAGCACACCAACTAGAGAGGAAATAGTCCTAGAGGTGATCCAAAAGATTAACTCAATTACCAGTACCAAAACCAAGTGAATCTAACTCAAAAAGGAGGTTTCTACACTCCAAAAGGTCCCTTGGTTACCGGACAGGTAGTGTACCGAATGATCCGACAAAGGGTCTCTGGAAGTCCCACCAGACACTCTGGTCTTGCTGCGTGCAACTCAAAGAAAAACACGGAAACCGGATCAAATGACCTCCAAGCTTCACGAAATTTGGAGCGTATCTTGCTCAAGTTGAAGCACACCCTAGCACAAACAAAGTGAACTACTCAAATGGCTAGTTGGTAGTCCCTCACTCTCTCCAACCAGCCACCCCTCTATTTATAACCATCCTGATCATGTCTAAACTTACTTCTAAACATGATTTAGGGGCAAAATTGTCCAACTTTCCATCTGTCGCCCGGATGCAATCGCACCCTTCGTGACTTTGCTTCACCGCGACGAAACCTTCGCGATGATGCCACGTGCACCACCATCCGCCGCCTTCGGTTTTGAGGGGCTCAACCGAGGAACCACCTTGCACTCTTCTCAAAGCATGTCTTCCCAATGTTGACGCGTGTCACCTTGTCTTGAGATCCTAACCGCCGGCATGTCTCTTCCAGTCCTGCTCCTCGGGCCCCCTTGTCACTTGCACCGGCATCCAGCTCGCCTTGACTTGGTCAACCCGCTGTCTTCATCACTTCCACGGTTTCGAGGCCACAACCGTGAAACCATCCGTGCTTCTTGCCTTCTTCACATGTACGGTGTGGATCACCCTTGACCTCACCTCGGCTTCTCGATCGTTCGGCTCCAAGTCCTCAACTTGTGCCTGATCCTCCTGCCGCTGACCGCCATGTTGACTCCACCCACCTACACATCATGAGACAAGCAAACACGTTTCCTTCTCCTCCAAGCACACAAGCACTTCACCATTTCACCGTTAGTCAATAATCAACCAAACTCGAAAGAGATCCCCAAGAACGTCAATGACTCATCACTCATAATGAACCATGGCACATCTCAACATGATTCCTCAATCTCCCCCTTGATGAGTACATTGACAACACCTAATGCACAAGATTTGAATTTTAAAAACAAAAACTATGAAGCTCATCTAAATGGCCCAAAACCAAGATAAGGTATAAAATGACCATCTAGCATAAAAGGAATCACATGAGCTCAAAAATGGTGAAAATAGCGACTCAAATGCAAAGAACACAAAGAGCTAAAGAATGGATTAAACAAGAGAAAAGCTCCCCTCTTTCTTGGTGATAACTTGTTGCAAAGTAAATGCAAGATTTGTGCATGAAACTCAAAATTTCTCCCCCTTTGCCAATGAACTCATCAACAAGACTCATGGGAGCCAAAAATGCAATGAGGGTATGGACCAATGAGCTTCAACAACTGGGCTTAATAGTATTTAACCATGTTAAAAATCATTCATAGAGCTAAGTGTGAAAGCAAGAGCTCACAACCGCACAAAGTCCGTAAGAGATAGCATGGCATAATGACGAAGGAGCTATACAAGCTAAGCAAGAAGATTAGATGGCTCATATAGATTCAAACTTGCCAAGAATGATAAGAGCTATCACCACAAGTATAATTATCCTAATCCAAGGCAAAGCTAGTATTAAGTAAGAAAACTAGCTAGATTCAATCTCAATCATGGCAACAAGCATTCGAGAAGATGTGCTTTGTCAAACGCTCACATATGTAACAAATGCTCAGTCTGACCAAGTCAAAATAGGTTGTTTGCTCAATTTTAGTTACTTATCCTCAAGTGACCTCTTATCCAAGCGAGGGGTCGCACGACTAGTTACGGCAAACAAACTGAGGCTTCAAGGCACCATATTGGATTTACTTTTTATCATCAAGTAACCTCTTATCCAAGTGAAGGGTCGCACTGTATTGGATTTATCATTATGATTTAATGATCAAACTTGATTAGCAATTAAGCACAAGAGCAAAAAGAGCAAAGTTTCATCATGAGCTAAACATTTGCAAAGACATTCCATCTCTCAAACAAGCATACAAGTGGTGATCAAGATTTCATCATGCTTAGATCATAAGTCTCACAATTTGCCAATTTTCATCTTAGAGATTAGCAAGTTACTCAAAAGAAATTATACCGAGCTATCTAGAAAAGACTAAGTAGAGAGTTTACTACTAACAGTCACACAAGAGCTCAAGATAATCTTAGCAATGCCAAATGCAAGAAAGCATAAGAGGTGAAGCTCATCTATGATGCATATGCTACAAAATGAGATGCAAGACTGAAAAGAAGATACATATTTACAAGAAACCACAACTCCCCGTCAATTGATGCCATAGGGATGACACACACCGAGCTCCCTCCGAAGAAAAGCAAATCTCGAAGCATCTAGGGGCTTGGTAAGAATGTCGGCTAGCTAATTGTGGGTATCAATGTATTTGAGCTCAATCGCACCTTTCTCAACATTATCTCTTAAGAATTGGTACGTCACATTGATGTGTTTGACCTTGCTATTTTGACCCTGGGTTATTGGCTAGACATATGGCACTAGAGTTATCACATAAAAGTGGAACACTCTTGAAGTTTAACCCAAAGTCACTCATGGTGGAGACCATCCATAGGATTTGGGAGCAACAACTAGCGGCAGCAACATATTCGGCTTCGGTTGTCGATTGGGCAACACTAGATTGCTTCCGAGAAGACCAACAAACCAAAGAAGTACTAAGAAAATGACAAATACTAGAGGTGCTCTACCTATCAAGCCGACAACCAGCAAAATCCGCATCTGAGTAACCAACAAGATTAAGAGATGATGAAGCAGAATATCAAAGGCCAAACTCAAGGATGTATTTGAGATACTTGAAAATGCGTTTCAAAGCTTGACGATGAGACACCCTTGGAGAAGCTTGAAAGCGGCTACAAAGACACACAGCAAAATGTATGTCGGGTCTTGTTACCGTCTAGTACAAGAGGGAGCCGATCATGCTCCTGTACTCCCTTTGGTCCACTGCTTCGCCATTAACATATGGATCGAGTGCTGTCATAGTGGCCATCGGTGTTGCTAGGGGCTTCACATGAGTCATGTCAAACTTCTTCAGGAGATCTTTTGTGTACTTTGTTTGGTGGATGAAGATGTCTTCCTTGCATTGCTTGATTTGAACTCCTAGGAAGTAGGTCAGCTCGTCCATCATAGACATCATGAATTCACTTTCCATGGTCTACTAAAACTTAGACACAAGAGCATGAGAGGAACCACCAAAAATGATATCATCCACGTCTATCTGAACTATTAGAAAGTCATTGCCATGCTTGAGAGTAAACAAGGCTTTATCCGCGTGACCCATCACATAGCCTCGCTCTAGCAAGAAATTCTTGAGCCTAGAATACCAAGCTCTATGCACTTGCTTGAGCCGTACAAGGCTTTTTGAAGATTGTACACTCTATGTGAAAACCTGGGATTCTTAAAGCCTGGTGGTTGCTTGACATAAACCTCTTTCTCGATGAACCCATTTAGAAAGGCACTTTTGACATCCATCTGATAAAGCTTAAAGCCCTTAGATGATGCAAAAGCTAGCAAGATCCTAATGGCTTCGAGATGAGCCACAGGAGCAAAGATTTCACCAAAGTATAAACCTTCGACTTGGTTAAAACCTCGAGCTACTAGCCTAGCCTTGTTTCTCACCACAAGACCATCCTCCCCATGTTTGTTCTTGAAAACCCATTTGGTTCCAATGATGTTAAACTCTTCATGCATGGCATTGACCCAATTGGAGACCAAAGTTTTTCAACTCTTCATGCATGGCATTGATCCAATTGGAATCAGAAAGAGCGTGACCAACATCTCGAGGTTCAAAGGAGGCAACAAATAAAGAGTGAGTAAAGCAAGAGAGATGGGCAGACCTTGACCTTGTTGTCCTTTCATTGATGTTACCAATCATTTGTTGTGAAGGATGCCAGCATTGAATGTGGCAAGGAGCCTCTATCTCAGAGCATACCTCCCCCTCAATCACAGCTAGAGCAGGCTCGACAGCTGCTGATGCCAATGCAGAAGCTTCTGAACCCTTGCTGGAGTAGTCGAAGTAGGGGTTGGCTCAGATGTAGGCATGGAGGCAGGGAGCAGTGGTTCTTCCTCGTCATCATCTAGAGCCAATATCTCTTCTTCCGCAAAAATGCTCTCACTCATTTCCCTGTCACTTGCAGTCTCAACCACATTTCTTACTCAAGAGTTTGATTCATCAAAGGTTACATCGCAGGATTCTCCAATGGTGTTAGTTTCCAGATTCAAAACTCTATAAGAATGACCATGTGGAATGTAACCAAGAAAAATACCATCAGAAGATCTTGGCTCAAACTTATCAAGATTACCACGCTTTAGGATAAAGCACTTGCAACCAAAAGCACGCAAATGTGAAACATATGGCTTCCTCCCAAAGTGTAGCTCATAAGAAGTCACATTAAGAATAGAGCGCAAGAAAACACGATCCGAAACATAGCAAGCTGTGCTAATGGCTTCAGCCCAAAAGCGTCTTGGAGTCCTATGCTCATCAAGCATTGTCTGAGCCATCTCAACCAAGTTTCTATTTTTCTTTTCCACAACACCATTTTGTTGAGGCACAAGTGGTGCATAGAATTGATGCTCAAGGCCATGCTCGCGACAAAAATCATCAAATGAGGAGTTCTTAAACTCGGTACCATTACCACTATGAATTGCTCGTAATGCACCAAGGAATTCCTTGAACAACCTCAAAGCTAAGCTCCGAAAGTGTTGAAACACTTCATCCTTGCTTTCAAGAAAGAACACCCAAGAGTAGCGAGAAAAGTCGTCAACAATCAAAAGAACATACCACTTGCGACCCGTTGAACGAACCTAGGAAGGGCCAACAGTGTCCATATGAAGCAATTCCCATGCGCGTTCAGTCATCACAAAATTAATTGGTGGACGAGAAGCGGCAACCATTTTCCCATGACGACAAGGAGCACAAACCAAAATTTTCCCAAACTTGAGTTTAGGCAATCCTCGAATCAAACCTAGACCACTTAAGCGACATAGCAAGTCAAAGCTCATGTGACCTAGTCTCCTATGCCACATCCAAAGCTCAGAAGAAGGTTGAGCAATCAAGCACTTATGCGAAGTACCATGAGCAGAAAAATCAGCAGGAAAAACTCTCCCCACACGAGAAATACCATAAACTAAAGCACCAGTAGAGTCAAGAACTCAAGAAACATTCCTTTTGAAGGGCACTTCCAAACCATCATCAAGCAATTGTGAAACAGAAAGAAAGTATACTTGAGATGCTCAACTAAAGCGACATCTTTGAGAGTGAAGTTACCATTTATCTTGATGATGCTCTTGGCCTTTACTCTTCCTTTCTTGTCATCTCCAAAGGTCACATACTCACGACGCTTCAAGGAAGTGAGGCTGGATAACCATTTTTCATCACCAGTCATATGTCTCGAACAATCAGAGTCCATCAACCACTTGTCCTCCAGTTCTCCATCTGTCACCTACATATAATAAGAAGAGGAAGAGGTCGATGGCTTAGTGCTGAGGTTAGAGAGTAAGTACTTAGGAATCCAGCACCTAACCATATGACCCTTAGAGGTGAAAACAGTTCCAGGCCCTTCAACATTCGAGCGCCTAGGATGGGTGTCATGATGAGGAAAGCGTGATCCATCAAAGCGTCGAAAATTAGCTCTTGTGTCACGTGGATGAGAATCATATGAGAGATTGTATACACGTGAAGGACGAACATCACGATGGTGAAAACGTGGGTCGTGAACACGTTGTGGCACAAAGCGCTTGTTTCGAGAACCAAAGCCATATGAGTGATGACCAGGTTCATGAAAATGGCGAGTAGAGAAGTGTGACTGAGAATCAAAATACTCATCACGCAAAGCATTCCTAGCTAACTCAGCTTGCCTTCTCTCAATTCTTATGCGCTTATAGAAAAACTCATCCAAATGACCAGCCCAAACACAAAACATGCAAATGTAGTCTCTTTTAGGATTAAGCTTAGGTTGCATGGGTCGTTTCATCTTCTGTTTCTTAGATTGCTTTGGATTGAAGGAGGGCTTTTGGAAGTGGATAGTTGTCACACCCGGTTTTAAGACTAAAACCAAGTGACCCTTTATGTGTGCCTAAGAATCAAGTTTCACACATAAAACGACCTCATTAATGGTAAACCAAACAATGTCTTGAGTAAACTGAAATTTACCTATTACAAGAATGACTAAGAGTCTTACAAATAAAAATGTCTTGAGCTCCACAGGCAGTTGACCGAAGAGTTAGCTCGCCTAGACTTCAGCTCCAAGGTCTTCAATATTCTCCCAGACTTCTCCTTCTATAGAGCAGCATTTATAAAGGTAAAGTTGAGTACGGGATGTACTCAGCAAGTGTGGGCAAGTATGACATATGGCAATAAACAAGGTAAATGCAACATAGAGTATTTTTGCATAAAAGCACACAATAGAGACACACTTCCTATTAAGCACCTATTTAGTAAAAGTGAAAGACATCGCACTTATAGATCAACATGCCTACAGCTTACCCAGCTGTAGCACCAACATAAAAACCAATCACAATCTTTCACTGTGATCCACTAACATCACCAAACCATACCCAATCCCACTAATCATGTGAGGGTCCATGCAATGCTCGTGATTGTGAGAACGGCTGTCATGACAGTTTTAACTCTGTAAAGGTTGTACACAATTCCCATGAGAAGTGATTTCATCCCCTGCTTCCATGTGGACTAAAGAATCTCCATTATGACTATGCCAGCTCTGCACTCGCACACTTCCTTTGGTGTGAGGGCCAAAAGATCACTTCAAAGGTTTTTCATGGCTTGCTCTAGCTTGTACATGCCCACTAAGGTTTCATCTAATAAGACACTAACTGTAACCTTGGAAAGGTCCTCTCTTGTGCCAGATGGTTCTCGGGAGTAACCCTCCCTTCTCCACACATCACTCTTCAGGCAGATCTAGGCGTAACCCGCTTTCCCCGCTCCTCGAGTTGGCATGCATGGAACTGGTCTTCACCACTTACTACGCCAGACAACACCCATACTTGGCTCGTGGTTGTACGGTAGCACATAGGTGGTCGCTCCACGAACCGGTCCTTAGATTTGAGAATATAACATAGCAAAAGACAGTGCAGGTAAACTCTGCACACAGCCCTACACCAACCATATCTCCAAATCACAAATCTCTAAGTTCCTATTAAATAATCCATTAATCCTTGTGAAGCAAGTATGATAATAAATCAATTTAGTATCACCCATCCCGACAACAGTAAGCTAAGCTTGTAATCTAGCCAACAAAAAGGTAAACTAGGGCGACAAGGCATAATAAGGAAGGACTAGGTGAATTTCTAATAATAGGTGCGCATTCAACTGCTTTAAAGTCCTGCTGCTAGAAATCTTCGTATTGCGGGTCCGAGACAAAGCCGCCTAACGCACGAGAGCACAAAACAATCAATCGAATGTAACCAAATATATCAAGATCAGTATGATTATACCATGAACACATAGGTTATTTCAATACAATCATTTTGACATAAAGTTCATTGAAATCAGATTTACAGTTTAAAACTTATGGCATATATAAGGTTTAGGGGCAAATCAATAATTAAAATTAGGTTCTGAGGACCTATTGTAATTTACGAAATTAATTAAGGCTTAAAAATTAATTACCAAAAAGTTTAGGGGCTAAAATTGTAAATTTGTCATACGGCAGGGACTAATTTGTAACTAAATAAAAGTATGGTTCTTTTCTGTAAAATTGACATAATTAATAATTATTAAATAACTTTTATTATTAAAATAATTATTTTTTAGATTAATTATTTATTAAGTAACATATTAATCTGAAATTAATTAACTTAATTTTTTCTAATTAATTAATCGGGTTTGATGATGTCAGCATGACCTCATGCCGATGCAATAATGGGTTGATTTATTTTTATTCGAAAATTGTAGTTTAATCTGAGCCGTAGATTTCAAATTGGACAGATCTAAATAAATGGGTGATGTGGCAGCCACTAGTGCATTGGATTCGGATCTAATGGATTTGTTTTAATCTAATAGGTGGATCTAATCGTGGTCGTTGTTTGGGGATCTGACGGCTTAGGGCGACCCGCGCCTGGGCAGCCAGTTCAGTCGGCGTGGCCAGAGGCCGGCGCGGTGGCACCATGGCCGGAGCTCGCCGGCGCTGTGGGTTCTTGGCCTCTAGTGGCCGTTCGATGGGAACAGGCTCAAAACAGAGAGGGTTCGAGGGATGCTCACCGTGGGGACAATCGGGGTCGAGGAAGGCCGGAACAGAGGTCACGATGGCGGGGTGACGGCTCGGGACCTCGGCGGCGTCGTGGGGCGTCGGCAGGCGACGGCGCGCAACTGGGAAGGCTAGGGTGGGGGCGGTGCAACGCAGGGATCGATGGTGCGAGGTCGGTACGGGCTGGGGTGGCTCGGAATGGGGCGCGCGATGGTGAGGGGATGAGTTCGGGTTTTTGGGATGAGAGAGAGCTCGGGGGGCGGCGGCTTTTATAGGAGAGGGGGCGGCCGGGTAGGGCGCGGCGTGGGGCGCGATCCCGACGAAATCAGAGCTGGCAGGCGGCGCGCGCGGGAGCTACAGACGGTGGTTGGGGGCGCGGCTGGAGGTTGATGATAGGGGCAGGTCCCACGTGTCATAGGGAGAAGGAGAGAGAGGGGCGGGCTGGGCCTGGCAGGGAAAGTGGGCCTCGGCTGAGGGGAGAGGGAGAAAGGGAGAGAGAAGAGATTTAGGCCCAGGGAAAGGTTTTGGGATTTTTTTCTTTTGTTTTTATTTCTTTAGTTCTTTTCTTTGTTTCCTTTACTCGTGATTAATTATTTTCCAAGGCAATAATTATTTAGAAGATAAATGAATGCAGTGCGATGATATGAAATGGAACCTAGCAAATTTATTTGGAAAATATTTTATTCTATACTAAATTATGAAATACATTTAAGAAAATTCAAATTTTTAATATTTGAAATTGTTGAAATTTTAGACCGTTATAAACCTACCCCCTTAAAATGAATCTTGCCCTCGAGATTTGGAAAGACCTAGAAATAGATCAGGATATTCTGCTCTGAGCTCATCTTCATACTCCTAAGTGGCTTCATTCTCAGATTGGTGACTCCACTGTACTTTGCACATCTTGATGACCTTAATTTGAGTCACTCGCTCGATAGTGTCCAAGATTTTGATAAGTCGTTCCGAATATGACAGATCACCACCTAGATCCAATTTCTCAGTCGGAAGCTACTCTTTTGGAACTCTTAAGCACTTCTTCAGTTATGACACGTGGAACATGTCATGTACATCTAACAATTGCGGTGGTAACTCTAGCTGATATGCAACTTCTATTTTCCTGTCTAGAACTTTAAATGGTCCAATGTATCTTGGTGCTAACTTTCCTTTAATCTTGAATCTGGGAAGGCTTCTTATTGGGGAAACCTTGAGATACACAAAGTCTCCAACCTCGAATGTTAGATCTCTTCGTCTATTATCCGCATAGCTCTTCTGCTTTGATTGAGCAACTTTCAAATTCTCCCATATGAGCTGCACTTGTTTTTCCGCTTCTTTTAATATTTTTGGTCCAAACACTTGACTTTTTCCAGTCTCATTCCAGAATAACAGTGTTGTACACTGCCGTCCATAGAGTGCTTCAAATGGTGACATTTGTAGACTGGCTTGATAACTGATATTGTATGAGAATTCTGCATATGGAAGACTCTTGTTCCAACTCTTGTCATACTTTAGAGCACATGCACGTAACATATCCTCTAATATCTGATTGGTCCTTTTAGTTTGTCCATTTGTTTGTGGATGATAGGGCGAGCTAAAATTTAACTTAGTATCCATGGATTCATGCAGCTTCTCTCAAAACTTCGAGGTGAACTGGGTACCTCTATCGGATACTATCTTCTTTGGTACTCCATGCAAGCAAACAATCCTTGCCATAATCAACTCTGTTAACTTTGCCCCAGTGTAGGTTGTCTTAACGGAATAAAGTGAGCAACCTCAGTCAATCGATCCACAATGACCCATATGGAATCATACCCGGCTTGAGTACGAGGCAAATCGACAATGAAATCTATTTTTATTTCTTCCCACTTCTATTCTGAAATCTTTAATGGCAGCAACTGTCTGGTAGGCTTCTGATGTTATGCTTTTACCCTCTGACAAGTATCACATAGTGCCACATATTCTGCAATATCTCTTTTCATACCATTCCACAAATATCTTGTTTTCAGATTTTGGTACATCTTAGTATTCCTCGGATATATAGAATATGCTGAATCATGAATCTCTCTTAGAATCAGATCACGGATCGGCTTCTGATTAGGTACACAAATTCCTTTGCCTAACTATAAAGTACCTTTGTCATCCAGAGTGAAATCACTTGTCTTATTATCTTGAATGAGCTGCTTGATATCATTGATCTTTTCATCCTCTAATTGGCTTTTACAAATTTCCTCTTCCAAAGTTGATTCAACCACCATGGTAATTGTTTCTACAACATTGACCATTCCAAGAATGAGCTTCTCAAATTCTTTACTCAATTCTTCTGGTATCTCACTTGCTACTACCATATTACAGTGTCGCTTTCAAGTTAATGCATCTGCAACCATATTGGCATTTCCAGGGTGATAGTTGATTCCAACATCATAGTCTTTGATCAACTCTAACCATCGATGTTGTCTAAGGTTCAGATCTGTCTATGTGAATATATACTTTAGACTCTTATGATCCATGTATATTTCACACCGATGCCCAATGAGATAGTGCCTCTATATCTTCGACGCATGAACCACTGCAGCTAACTTCAAATCGTGAGTAGGATAGTTCAATTCATGATTCCTCAACTGGAGCAAAGCATAGCACACAACTTGACCTTCTTGCATCAATACACATATCAGACTTTGACGTGAAGCATCACAATAGATGTCAAACTTCTTAGTAATGTCCGACAGAATCAGCACTGGAGCTGAGGTCAATCTCTTCTTAAGTTTCTCAAAACTAGTTTGGCACTCCGTCGACCATTCGAACTCCTCTAGCAATCGACATGGCTTGGCTACCTTTGAGAAATCATTTATGAACCTGCAATAGTATCCTACCAATCCAAGGAAACTGCAAATCTCTGACACATTCTTTGGTGTTATCTGATTCACTACCTCTTTGACCTTGCTTGGATCAACTGCTACTCCTCCTGTGGATATGAGATGCCCAAGGAAAGAGACTTGATCCAACCAAAACTCACACGTTGAACTTCGCATATAACTTGTTCTCTCTGAGCTTCTCAAGAACCAGCTTTAGGTGTTGCTCATGTTCTGCTTCATTCTTGATAATACTAGGATGTCGTCAATCCAAATGACATGTTCGTGTACTCATATAACCCATATTTGGTCCGAAAAGCAGTCTTTGGTATATCTGACTCTCTGATCTTTAGTTGATGATAGCCTAACCTCAAATCAATCTTAGAAAATACTGACGCTACTTTTATCTGATCGAACAAATCCTCAATCTTGGGTAAAGGATACTTGTTCTTGATAGTAAACCTCATTCAGAGATCTATAGTCTACACACATCCTTTGAGTTCCATCCTTCTTCTCCACGAAGAGTACTGGTGCTCCCCGTAGCGATGAGTTAGAGCGAATGAAACCCTTCTCTTGAAGCTCCGTGATTCGCTTCTTAAGTTCTACTACTTCAATAGCATGCATCGTATATGGCCTCTTAGATATAGGTGCTGTTCTCGGCACTAGATCAATGAGAAATTCAATGTCACGGTTAGGTGGCATACCTGGTAATTCTTTCAGAAACACATTTGGGTAGTCACGGACAACTCGTATTTCCTCAATGGTTTTGCCTTCTATCTTGTTTAGCACACATGTTGGTACTGTTATACTGGTTGCCACAAATTCAACCTTCATCCCATTGGTATTTGTTAACTGAACTGCCCTTCTTGCACACTGTATTATTCTGTCATACTTCTTTAACCAATCTATTCTGTGGATTATATCTATCTATCTTGATTCCAAAACAATGAGATTGGATAAGATTCTATCCCCTTATGTTGAGACCTACTGCTAGGCATAAGTGTCTAGTTCTCAATTCTCCTCCAAGAGAACTTACTAGCATAGTATTTTTTATGATAACCATGGGAATTTCGTACTTTGCCACAAAACTTGACGCTATGAATGAATGAGATGCTCCAGAATCAAATAAAATAGTAGCAGGGTTAGAGTTTGCAAGGAACGTACCCATCACAACTTTTTGAGCTTGCTGATCTTTTTCACTGGTCATATGGTTGACCTTGCCATAGATGTAGTTGGACTAGCCTTGGTTACTCCCCTGGTTGGGCTTCTGATCTGATCTCATAGGTGGTGCGGCAGCTTTTTTGGGACAGTTGTAAGTATAGTGTCCTGACATAACACACTTGAAGCATGCTTCTCGAGCTCCACTGATTGCATTAGCTCCAGTGACTGGCATGTTAGTGTTCTGCTGAGCTGATGCTGTAGGACAAGGTATTGGCTGATTCTCAGCACGAGGCATCTGTGGTGGGTTAGGACGTGTTGCCTGAAAGCTTGACTTCTGCATCTTCATTTGGAAGTTAGGGTGTGGTGCTTGCATTGGTTGCTTCGCATCATACGGAAGACGATACATCGGTCCCTATGGTGGCATCATACGAGAACGGACATTGGGGTTGGAAGGTTGCCCATTTAATGATATCTTTCTCTTGCCTTCATGCTCAATCTCTGCCCGTTTGTTTTCAAGAACAAGTGCTTTGTCCACCAGCTTCTGGAAGTTCATATAGTCACTACTCATAAGCTGGTACTGGAGATTGTGGTTTAGCCCATCAAGAAACAGCTCTTGCTTCTTCTCATTGGTGTTCACCTCTTTTGGAGCATCCTCGAGAGCTGAGTGAACTTGTTGAGGTATTCGTTCACTAACATACCACCTTGCTTCAAGTTCTGAAATTCTTTCTTCAGTCTGATGGTCTTGAATTCGTCCCAAGTGATTCCTACTACGTTAGCATGAGCACCGCAGTAAGCATCTCACCAGTCTGTGGCAGCTCCAGCCAGCCAATGTGTTGCGTAGAGAACTTTCTCACGGTCGTTGCACTGTGCTGTGGCCAGCTTCTTCTCGATTCATTTAAGCCAATGTCAGCCTCCAAGGGATTCTTGGTTTGAGAGAAAGTGGGTGGCCTAGTCCTTAGAAATTCGTTCAGCTTGTATTAGCCTCGACCTTGTGGTGCTGCACCATGATTCTGCTGCATCTGAGTAAGAGTTTGCATCATGTTCTGCATCAACTGCGTCTGCATAGCTATGATTTGTGCAAATGGTCAAGCAATCCCATTAGCATTGATGTCGTTGTTATTGTTGTTGTTACTGCCTTGGTTATTGTTCCGAGGGTTTGGTTGTTCTGATTGTTCTAATTCTGGTTGTTCTAGTTGATGAGGACATCTCTCCTTTAGATACACACAAAACTCCTTAAATTAGTATTGATGAAACTCATGCACAACCGTTCTGATTAGAGGTGAGCTCGTTTCTAAACACATGTCTTCCTTTCTTTGAGAATAATTGCTATCTAATGACTTCATCATGATTAGAAACATTAGAGAGGGTCAAGGGAATCATGATGAAGGACTTGGAGATGCTCAAGATTAGCATCGCATGTTCGACCCCAGAGGAGATCCAAACAATTTGGGTTCTAGTCTGACTCGGACTATAGGAGCAGGCTACATTAAAACGGATGCCTCGATCTCATATGAGATCCGTTTTGTACGTTCTAGATATGTATCGAAAGCTAAGGAGAGAAACTTTCCAACAGATCTAATCATGTACGGACTTCCTAGATCTTCAGGAATCGCCAAAACAAGATGACATCCAGAAATTGCCTTGGTGCCGCGATACTATCTTTTAGCCTTAGGGCCGTGTATCTTTTTTAGGCCTATTAGTATTAGAGTTTCTATCTAAGGACGTCTCAACCTCTATATAAACAGTAGCCGCAATCATTAGAGATAGGTTTTGATTAGTTTTCATCTATTATCAAACAGTTTCATTGTTTGTCGGTTTGTTGGTTTTTCAACTTCGTGATTTAATTCAAATTTCACAATTGAGTTGCGTTCTTTCTTGTTTTTGCTTGTGTTCTTCGATTCGCAGGCAAAGATTAGCCTTCTTGGCGAGGTCAATCGTGTGGGTATGGTTTATAACCAGAGGAGAAGTGGCGCTGTGATTGCGGGGGGAGTTGCGTTCTTCCTTATTCTTGCTTGTGTTCTTTGATTCGCATGCAGGGATTAGCCTTCTTGACGAGGTCAATCGTGTGCACATGGTTGATAACCGAGGAGAAGTGGTGCTGCGATTGCGGAGTTTGAATCATATAGATTTGAGCTCGGATCGATTGTGTGTCGCATCTCCACCAAATCGATAGTTACTATAATCTGACGGAAGATCGGGAACTACGTACAAATCAAGTGGTAATCAGAGCTTCAGATATATTATCAGGTTCACATCTATCCTTGTTTATTTTGCATTCATCCTATCGTTCACAGAAAAGCCGCAAGACAAAAAATTAGTAGATCGTTAGGTGTTTTCCTGTCCAAGCCGTGTTTAGCCTTTGCATAATTTTATTTCAGAGTCTGTAGTGTTGAGTTTGTATCCTTAGTTTGTGTTTTGATTGCTGGATTTCGTGATCTTTTTTATCCAAGTGTTTTTCTTCATCGTTCATCCACATCGTGTTCAGATCTGTTATCGTGTCACATCTGTTAATTGTTTCTTTTGCATTAAAATTTTATCCCACCCACCCACCCCATATTTCGATCACAACCAGATCCACCTCTCCATACTTATCTGCTGCTCAATCATCAACAGAATTCGCATCCAATTTAAAATCCAAATATGTTTTCAGCCTTTCAAAAAAATCTGATTCCGAGATCCATCATTAAAATAGTTATAACTTTTGTTTCTGAACTCCAAATTAGACATATAAGAACTTTTCGGATATCTATAGAAAATTTTCCATCCTCTGGTGATCCTAGATTAAACAAATTACGATAAGAAGTTTCTGTTCTCGCGCTCCAAAGTTTCAGCACAGATTTAACAAAAATTTGAGATTTTCTTCGGTCCACATCTTTCATCATATTAATCTGAAATTTGGTCGTGCACCATCTTTTGTGCTTTTTGTTCAGAGAAAAATATCAAAAAAATAAAATAAAAATAAAATTTGTTTGAAGATCTAGAAGCCGGAAATTAACATTTGCTGATTTTTCAAATGCTGAACAATTTGCTTATTTCTAGAGCCTTATCATTTGTGTTGTTGCTGCCCTTTAATATCTTCATTTATATTCTTGTAACATCTAGATTTTTTATAAGATTGGACCAACAACTAGAGCATAATACTTAGAACTCTTATTCAATATTACTATCTGTTATAGAATTGTGTTTCACTAATCATTATTGCAGCCCTCTAAGCATCATTTATCTAACTTGGATTAGCACTATAACTGAGCTTTCCTAGTTTTTGACTTGCTTATCCAAAAAAAGGGGCAATTGTGTTTTTACCCTACTTTAGAGCTCAGTTATGGTTTTACCCTCATTTTTTAGGGTTTGTGATTTTACCCCTAATTTTCAAAAGCGAGGGTAAAGTTTATCCTTACTCCGTTGAAACAACATAACAGTGTTAACTATGAAATTTATAAGACAAAATATCATTGATTTACTTTTTTTTAATTATAATTTTACCCTTTTACCCTATGTTGTATGAACATTGATAATATTTTGACATAAGAATCAATAGTGTCGACGACTGAAATATGAGTTCGAGAGATCGGCAGATATTGTAAAGCTAATCACGAAAAGGATTGATATGAGTGGTTTAGACTGGTTCGGGCCTCCCGAAGGATAACAACCCTACGACCAGTGAGTGTGTGTTCTCTTACTCTAGAAACAGATGTCTTGCCCTGTCGAGCAGGTTATATATTTATAGAAGGGACGCACCTCTCGTGGTAATGATAATTATCACGTCATAATAATGATAACGTCTATTTCTAATTACAACGAGCACGGCAATTAAGCGTAACAGCCCTTTAATTGGCGTTAACTCTCTGGCAATCAACCGTGCTTCAAATGTCGCGTTGTTATAGGTAGCCGTTCCATAGATGACCGTTCGTATTTGGGCCAAGGTCCAAGAAACGTCTTCGGTAAATCTTGGTTTCGGCCCACGCCTATTCGGCAGGCGGAAATTTAGGCATCGACAAATAGTATTTTGTCAATATTTGGACTATTTTAGAATTTTTGATTTCAATATAATTTATATAAATTTTTATGAATGTATTGAGTTATGGATGAGAATAGGAGGAATACAATGATCATTTGCTATTTTATTTGATTTATCTTATTTTCTTTAATTAGTTTTTGGTACTAAAGCTAACGGTGTTAAAAGTAGCGGTAAACGGATTGTTCATTTTAAAATAGTAGGGAGTAAAATCACAAACCCTAAAAAATGTGAGTAAAATTACAATTGGGCTCTAAAGTCAGGGTAAAAACACAATTGTTCAAAAAAGAACTGCGGTGGTAGTAATCTGTAATTATCTTTTGTTTATGATTGATAAGGTGTCTTCTAGCAAAGCATAATCTGTTTTTAGTTGGGGTGGGGCATATTATGGAACTATAAGAATCTGTAGATTAAAGTTCTATAATTGGAAGGCCGACTGGATTCTATAATCTGAAATATTATAATCCGGCTGGATCAGACCTGCTCCTCCATGTCCATAAACCATTGACTCCACAATCATAGGTACTTTTGATGCATGCTATATGTATATTTATGTCTTAATAGTGTACCACACAAAAGTTTCACCACACACACGACTTCACAAAGTTTTATTCATGCTTATTCGTTTAATTTTAGAGCTTACCTATAGACTAGAGCTAAACATAAAAGTTTTGGGATTTGCAGAAAGGTTACATTTAACCTTAGTCAAAAAAATTTGTTCACTCTCGATAAAAATGCAT
>BCLG01000316.1:41994-84990 GCA_001602295.1 Zoysia matrella
GTAAATAAAACAAGGTACAGGAACAACAATTGAAGTTAGAGAAATCTGAACTGTTTAGGAGGAAAAGATAAGGCTTAGGAAAAATCATAAATCTTTTGATCGAAAAATGCATCTTCCTAATAGAAAATCTAAACAAAAGGAAGAGCGAAAAAATAAGTACAGAACAACTTAAAGGTTCATTCGAAATTCAAAATATGAAGTTAGAGGAATTTCAACCTCTTATCCGGAAAATGAACATAAACAGCCACAGAACTTAATCAATGCTCGACATTGAAAATATAAACCAGAAACTAAAGATTTGATACGAAGGTTAGTTCTGCTTGAAAAGAAACATGTAACTATGACTGTAGCTCTAATTACAACAGAAGCAAAACATTTCAGCTAACTATGACTGTAGCTCTAATTACAACAGAAGCAAACCATTTCAGCTAAAACACATCGGAATCACCCATAAGGCGTAGATAAGTTTAGTAGAAACTGGAAACAAACCATTCAGAAGTGAGATTTTGCAGTTTTTGCCCTTCAATATGGAAGCCTTTCAGTTCTTGCCCCTCTATCTGAGTGATTTTCATTTAGAGCTCCTAAATATGTTTACCTCTTCAGAACGTATCCTTTCTTCAATTTAAATATATTTTCAGACTAAAATGTCCTTCTCCATCTTTGGCCGACCAAGCAGCCATCACCTGCGCCCCGCCGTATCTGACACGCCTAATTGCTGGGCTCGCCCATCTGCACCCTACTGTGCCAGTCACCCAACACGGCGGGTGATGACAAGCGCGGCAGGGCGCAGGTGACCGAGCACGGCAGCCAGGTGTGCTGGGCACTGTCAGAGATGGAGAAGAAGGGCATTTTGGTCCGAAAGCGTAATTAAATCGAACAAAGGGTATATTCTGAAAAGGTTTAGGGCTCTAAATGAAAGCCATCCAGATTGATGGTCAAGAACTGAAAGGGGCAAGAACATAAAAATCTCTTGAGTCAGAACCCAAAGTACACATCCACCACAAAATGGAGATCAAAAAGGTCAATCGTGGTATGTAACCCCAAACAGCCTAACATAAAAATAAGTTGAAGCCACTGTGCAGTACAAACTCTGCATTTAAACACAGCTGACCTACCCAGCCGTGACCTTGTACCAGTCTCCAGTTGGCCAGTTTACAGTACTGCCCAATGAAACCCCCGCCCCCCAAGTAAGGAGTCTGATATTGCCTGCGCTGATCAGAGGTTCTGAAGCTACCAAATTCCACTACAATCCCCAAGGACAAGGCACGACCTACTATTAAATTGAAAGATCATTTCCCAATTTTCAATTAATCCGTGCTCTTCGCACCGATGAAGCCCCTCTAAGCGTCCACTGTGGAGCGCAGCAAACCAGAAAGAAAAACTCACAAATAACTCCCCACCCCGCACCGATCAAGTACTGTCTCGACATAACGAACTGCCAAATAACTCGACAAACGCCCGAATATTGGTGGCGACCCACGGTGTCCGTACACGCGCGTACTCTCGCAGAGCACTGACCGCGACAGGGGTGTTGACCGAAGAGACGAGCACCGCGCACCTAGATCGGATCGGACAAGACCGCCGGCAACGGTGCGCGACGGGACGCGGGATCATAGCGGACGTTCTAAGGGGACCGAAGGTAAAGGGCGGGGCGGGGCTCACCTAGCTGCGGCACGACAGCGAGGCGCCGCGCGTCGGGCGCCGACGCCATGATGGAGCGTCAGCAGCGGCGGCGGCCACGCACCATCCACAGCACCGCCCGGCCGGGTCGGGGACGACGTGGGTGCCGGGATCGAGGGGGTTCCGCGCCTGGGGATCCGAGCGGCGCGTACGGTTTCGTGGAATTTCAGCGGTATTTGGCTTTGGGGAAAGGGAGGGACCGGGGTTTAGGCGACCGCCGGGACTGGGTAGGAGATGACTGGGGGAGTGTTGCTGTGTTGGTGTGGCGGAGTAGTGATTAGAGGAGAGATTAGGAGGCGGCAATGACGTGTTTGCCCCCTGCTTCAACGAATGTTCCCTTTCCCGCTCCGGCATCGGTGGGCCCGCGAAAACAGTTTGGTGGTCGGACGGCGCCAATGGGATTGACCGCTTTGACCGGCAGCTGGTCAGGTACAAGTCCAACAATGGCAGTAGCCGTGTCAGAAGGTGAACTAATGCAACCATGAAACCTGTTGTCATCAGCCATTTCATCCTGGAAATAAAAAGCGTAAAGTGGTCGCTTAAGCAAGCTTAAGCGCGGAGCGTAGGCTACCCGCTTCGTTTCGGGATATAGGTGCGCGCTATGCGGAACTCCATCGAGGTTGCTCCTCCGCCGGTTTCTTCATCCTTAAGATCTACAGTCGCTCTGCCCAGGTCACACCACCGTCGCTCTGTCGTGTTGCCCCGCCGGATCTGAGCAGGACACTAGTGCTACCATGCGCCGCTATTGTTGTGAGGAAGGTATAAGATTGACGACATGATGAGTGGCGGCGCTGAAATACCCATCAAGTTGAAGGGAGGGGAGAGCAGGGAGAGAGAGAGAGAGCAAGGAGGGAGGAAGGCGGCTGCTAACTGGAGTCACGTTTAGTGGAGAAGAGCTCGTATTTATATTACTAGAGTTAAGAGAACGATGGACCAAGCCTTAGGCTTGTAGTGGCTGCTGGGCTTTTTGTCATATGAATGGACACAATATTGTTGTGTGGGTAGAATTTTAGTATAATTTTTAAGTAATTTTAACTAAAACAAAAAACGCTTAGGCACCATCTAGAAACGCTTAAGCACGCTTAAACTTTAAACGGAGAGTTATCGCTTGTTTAGCGCCTAACGTGTAATTTTTCCTAGCATTTCATCTTCATTTATTCATGCACCAAATGTTCTTTCGGTTTCGTGGAAACATGATGGATTCTTATTTGATGAGTGGTTTATTTCACACCATTGTTAATCGAACATAGAATGTCATAAATGATCATATAGTAATTTTAAAGAAATTAATTCAATTTCATAAAAAAAACATGAAAATAGAAATTTTTTCCTTCGTTTCAAATGTGGCCCTAACTCTTTATTAGCACTCCCTCCATTGTAGAAGGCAAATTTTAATATAGGTCAGAATGAAAGTGGACCATCCATTTGCACAGATTTTAAAGAGAAAATTGATCTTTTACCTCTTAAGAGGTAAAAGTTCAAGATAAATAATTAATTATTATACTATTTAATTTAGTAAGTACTCTCTTTATTTTAGAAGTAACGCATGTGACAATTTTAGAAACTAGCTCATTTTGTTTTGGAATGTCACCGATGCGTGCATGTGCATGCATGAGCACCGTGTGTGACCATTTTGGTGGAAACGTGACGTGATGCAGGTGGCGTCGCCATTTGGCGTAAACGTGACCTGCTACAGGTGGCGTCGTCAACTTCCTACCTTTTGGAAATTTGGTACTAGAAACGTGACGTGCAGGATTGTAGCACAAAATTTTTGAAACATTGACGGCATTTGCACTGTAAAAATATAAGTACTGGGCAGAATGTGGCACATATTCTTCGATTTTGGAAGGACTCATCGCTGGAAAGGAAGGCAGTATGAGGGCGCGGTAATCACAGAAGCTGTACCGGTTCACCTGGATTTTTTTTATTTTGTTAATCATTTCCCTTAATCAATAATCAATGGTCCCGATCTAATTATTGTCTCACCTCCCTAGAGGTAAACCATGACCATTTGGTCTATTTTAAAAAGTCTCTTGCAGAATACGTGTTATTCTAGAAGTTATCAAAGTTAAAAGTGTCTCAAATTTAATTAGCCGTATAGAAAAGGTACTATAATTTCTAGACAAGCAAAAAAAATATCATTAGACTCAATCTAAAATATATTTGCATAATACATGCACCTATACTGTGGACATGGATAGATTTATTAGACTAATCTAAAATATATTTAGTCCAATTTAACTTCTACCTACTTGACAAATACTATACTAAACTATAAACGGATGACAAGCTCTAGTAGCGACTGAAATTCCATTATCTCAGAGTTAATTTCACAAATTTACAAAACTTTGGACTTACAGTCACAAACCTTTAAGTCATAAGCATGTTCCACAAACCTACCAAAAGATTAAGGTGTAGTTTCATAAAGCAATCTTTTTTGCTTCATACCATATTCTGATCTTATGGTTCCACGTGTCATTTGTAACATCCATAACTATATATCGTTTTGAAAAATATCATATGATAAAGTATGTGATTTGTGATATGTGCAACTGACATGTAGGATCGGAAATGCAAAATACATCATACGACAAGAAGTGTAGCTTTCAAAACTAGAATAATGCATGTGCGGCACGTGCGTTTTCAAAAATCTAGTTAACAAATAAAAATGTACTAGTAGAAAATGGGACATTTGTCTAAAGAACACCGTATAAAGGTGGTATTGTCTGGAACACACTATCCGACTTGATTTTGTCTGCAAGACACTATGATTTCGAGTATTTGTCTCCGAGATACCGCAAAGAATATTTTAAAAATATTCTATGACAAAATGATTATGATGCCCTGATCTCTTTCCAACTTTGTTCCGTCATCGTTCCATTCTGTTCTCAGGGCCGGAGGGCTTGCAATGAGCGGGGGTGTGGCACCGGCCGGCGCATGGAAGTTGGAACAAATGACAGCAGAGCCCATGCATCACCTGACCAGGAGGAGATCAGGGCAGAAGATCATTTTGCTATGGAATATTCACAGAATATTCTTTGTAGTGTTTTGAAGATAAATACTTGAAATCGCAGTGTCCTACAGACAAAATCAAGTCGAGTAACGTGTCCTGAATAATACCACCTGTAGACAGTGTCCTGTAGACAAATTTCTCGACTCCTAGAAAATTGAGCATCTAATAGTTTTGAATTTTCACCAAATATGTATATGTAGCCGTTGCATGTATTATAATTTAGAGATAATTACTTGTCTTATTCAACCCGCTACCAATTGCATGACAAGAACTAAGATGACGGGGAGAACATGATATTGTTAGAAGTTTAGACATTTAACAGTATATTTTAATTCCAAATTTATGAAAGAACATGAGTAATATTGTGATAAAAGGTGTATTCGTGCTCATATTGAATCTGTATAAAACAGAAAGAACACGACAAATAAACACAAAAAATTTAGGATGTGCCCTGAAGCGCAAACGGCCTCGTTCCCAACAGTCGACATGTTGAGCTGCTTGAAGTCGTCGGTCGATGCAGGAAGAAGATGCATGAAGAACAGAAGCTGTGCAGTTCGCACGGAACAGCCTTCTAGAAGTGGTGGGAAGTATTCGAACGAGAGTGAGCAGTTGCGCAGACGATGCGCTCCCAAAAATTTGATCGCCCGCCTACCCATGCAGGTGTCGTAGCTGGATAATGTTTCGGAGGCCCACTCTCGCAAGTTCTGTGTGTGCAGAAACTCGCAAAGGGAGTGCGAAAGGTGTAGGGATCGTAGTGGAATTCTGAGGTTAAGTTTCAGGATGAAGAAGGAGCGCTTTTTATAGCCATAGTGCACTGAATCAACTTTATTGCGGGGGAGTAAATGACTAGTAATGGTCCTCCAATAACACGTCAGTTACTAGTAATGTCTGTATTAAATTCACTATTTTAATTGAATCGATTCAATTCTCAAAAATGGTAGAATTAATTACCGTTTTAATTGAGTCGATTCAAATCCTTGAAATGGCAAAATTAACTCGGTGCAATAAGAACTTCTGCTGTCACATGCACGCACAAGTCACATGGAATATTTACGTAAAAACACGCGTAACTCGCATACACGCCACACACGGCTCGACTCGGCGCGCGTATGGTTTCCTTCTCCTCTCTCCCAACTCCTCAACCAGTGTACCATAGTCCTCCCATTTAAGTTAGTTGAGGTCCTCCTCAACTAGCCATGTGGGAAAGATTTTAGTCACACTAGCATTCAAGTGAGCCTTGAAATTAAATTGAGAAATAAGGGCCAGGCCCAATTATTCCAACAATCTCCACCAATATCGAGGCACACAATAAATGCTCTCAATTTGATGGAGACGGTTAAGTTGAACATCCATCTAGAGCAATGGCTACATTTTATTTACATTTGATCAATGAACTATGCCTTAAATTATCAATCTTGTGCAAACGAGTTTTACCAAAACCTATTTCTGGTACTAGGCTACTAAAAACATCCTCGCGGTGTGGAGCATATAAGTCATACTCCAGGTTTTTCATGAGTATTTAGATATTACCCAAATTTCATACACTGTGACTAACAGTCGAACTCATGTAGGTTTGATTTTTATAAGATGTTCCGTATGACAACATCTTTGCTTAATTAAGCCACATGAATCACATTGAGGCAAAAACCAACCTGCCATACAGTTTGAAGACAAATGCATTTTCACATGATTGAGCCTTATTAAAAGGTTCTCTTCTCTAAGTCAGTCATGGTTTGTCTCACTATCCTGATTCACAAGATCTCCGACCACACAGGATATGTTATCACCATGACATGACTCACATAATGAGTCTCAAGCCCAATTCTCTGGATGCATAGTCATCACATTTCGTGAAAGACCCTTTGTGAACTGATCTTTCAGATTTTCAGCCGTTTGGATATAATCCAAAGCTATAACTCTGGAGTTCCTCAATTTTTTGATAGATTTTAATCGTCTCTTAACATGCCTCGATGACTTTATGTTATCCTTTGAATTATTCACTTTGACAATCACTGTTTGATTATCACAGTTCATTATGATGGTCGGCACCGTTTTTTCAACCGTCGGCAAATCTATTAGGAGTTCACGAAGCCATTCAGCCTCAAGACTTCCATGGTGTAAGTTCTCAACAGTACTGCAAAACCATTGGCAAATCTCTCAACAGTGGCAGTATCTAATGTTGTAAGTTCTGCTTCCATGGTTGACCTCGTTAAAATGGTCTACTTGCAAGACTTCTAGGAAACAGCGCCACCTCCAAGCGTGAACACATATCCGCTCGTGGCTTTTAACTCATCAGCATCAAAAATCCAATTTGAATCACTATAACCCCATAGAACTCTCGTGTTCCCAGTATAATGAATGATATAGTCCACAGTACCCTTTTTGTAGCGCATTACTCTCTCAAGAGCATGCTAATAATCATCTCCTGTGTTTGAAACAAACCTACTCAGTTTGCTCACAGTAAATGAGATGTTGGGCCACGTAGCGCTAGCTAAATACATGAGTGAACCAATAATTTGAGAGTATCTCAGCTGATCTCTCATTATCCTTTTGTTTTTCTTTAAAATTTTACTAGCATCATAAGGTGTAGGAGCAAATCTTTCATGTCAAAATTTTGAGATAAAAACTCTTTGACTTCCTTAATCACATTAAGGCTTGTCCCAAAAATCACTATGTCATCAACATACAAGCAAAATATTACTCCTTCACCCCCACCAAAGCGATAACACACATACTTGTCAGCTTCGTTCACAACAAAACCAACAGACATGAGAGTTTTATCAAACTTCTCATGCCATTGTTTAAGTGCTTGTTTGAGGTCATACAAAGATTTTAACAATCTACACACCATTCCTTCGTGACCTTCTACTATAAACCCATCTAGCTGATCCATATAGATCTCCTCCTCCAACTCTCCATTTAGAAAAGCTGTTTTAACGTCCATCTGATGAACGACAAGACCATAAGAGGTTGCCAAAAAAAGCAGCACTCAAATTATGGTCAATCGGGCAACAAGTGAGTAAGTGTAAAAAAAATATTCTCCTTGTTTATATAGCCCTTAGCTACAAGCCTTGCTTTGTACTTTTCAATCGTACCATCAGACCTAAGCTTTTTTTTAAACACCCACTTACATTTGCACCCATAGGGCCTACTCTGTTGGAATTAATCCGCGTCATAGTTTGGTCCAGGCAGTTAGTGCGTGCGTCTGTTAGTGTGTACTAGTGTGCAGCCAATAGGAGTTTACGTGCATGTCAGGCAGGGAGCACGTATGTGCATGCGTGCAGTGATGGCCAAGTTGTCCGGGCTGTACGTGGTGGGCATGCAGAGTGAGTTGTCTTCGTGGCCAAGGCGGAGACCAGCTCTACGGTTGAGACCGTGGCTCAGAACCAGGGGAAGGCCTGGTCATTGAGAGCAGGCGTTCATGCGCCAGAAGTCCGGAGAGGAGGTTGCATGGGAGCTGCATTGCGGGGAGTCTAAAAAGCTAGTTGTAAGCATTGTGGTTGAGCGAGCCGAGAGATAGAGAGAAAGTTCTAGTGTGTATCGCCGCTGCGGGGGTGGGTCGTTCGGCAGGCGTAGGTCGCCCGTTAAGGTGTCCCCTCATGTTCCGCTGTGTACCGAGTTCAGAGAATAATTGAGAAGTCAAGATACAGGTACGAGAGACTTCCGCGGCGTTCCTCACCGTTAAATTATCTGTGTTCCTATGTTCTTTTGATCGTTAGTCTATCCTCGGTTCTAACTATTGGTATTGGTTCGTCATGGGATTTGTTCCTATCGATGGATGTGTGCCGGTGGTGGCCGGCATTAGGTGACGTTTATGACGGCGATGTATTGAAGGTTGCCGGACCGTGTGTCGGTTCGTGAATGAAGCTATCGGAGACGCGAGGCGCTACGACAGTGGATCGTTTGTCGGTCCTAACGTGGTGTGGTGCAGCTCCAAGTCTCGGCGTGTGTCGTCGGAGTGGATCATGTGTCGGTCCTTGCCTCGGTGCTAATGAGATGTCGATCTTGGATTTGTTGTCCGGACACGATGCGGTTGACCGGCGTGTCATCGGAGACGATGAAGACGGCATGTATCACCGGAGATGCGGCGTGTGTTGCCAGAAGAAAAATAGCATATATCGCCGGAGATGCGGCGTGTGTTGCCGGAAAAGAACCGGCCTGTGTCGCCGGAGATGATGAATATAATGAGTCGGTGTTCCATGAAGGTCAGGATGTCGTGAAGGGGAGTATGTTGGAATTAATCCACGCAAAGTGTGTACTAGTGTGCAGCCGGTAAGAGCTTCCGTGCATGTCGGGTAGGGAGCACGTATGTGCGTGCATGCAGAGATGGCCGAGTCGTCCGGGCTGTACGTGGTGGGCATGCAGTGCGAGTTGGCTTCGTGGCCAAGGCGGAGACCAGCTCTACAGTTGAGATCGTGGCTCAGAACCAGGGGAAGGCCTGGTCATCGGGAGCAAGCATTCTTGCGCCAGAAGTCCGGAGAGGAGGTTGCATGGGAGCTCGTTGCGAGGAGTCTAAAAAGCCAGTTGTAGTAAGCGTTGTGGTTGAGCGAGCCGAGAGATAGAGAGAAAGTTCCGGTGTGTATCACCACTGCGACGTGGGTCATTCGACAGGCGTCGGTCACCCGTGAAGGTCTTTTCTCGTGTTCCACTGTATACTGCCAGAGAATAATAGAGAAGCCAAGATACAAGAGCGAGAGGTTCTACGGTGTTTGTTGCCGTAAAATTATCCATGTTCCTATGTTTTTTTGATCGTTCGTCGATCCTCAGTTACAACATACTCACAAGCTCTCAAGTTTCATTAGACATAATAGAATCCATCTCACTCCTGATTGCTTTCTTCCAATAGTCAGCATCAGGAGATGAATATGCCTCTTCAATGATTTTGAGAGTATCATGCACAAGATACACAATGAAATCATCACCAAAAGACTTCATAGTCCTTTGTCTCTTGCTCCTTTTAGGAGTTTCATTGTCATCTTGCTCTGGATTTTCCACAAGTGTGTGTTCATTGTGTTCTATTATATCAGTAAGTTCTTTCTTTTGGCTATCCCATTTGATTGAGGTGAATAAAGAGGCGTCTTCTCATGAATTATTTCGTGTTCCTCACAGAACAAAGTGAACAAATTCGAAAAGTATTCTCCACCATGATCAGACCTTACACGTTTGATCTTTCTCTCAAGTTAGTTTTTTGCTTTAGCTTTATCGATCTTAAAGTAATGCAGTGTCTCATCTTTGACTTTAACAAATATATGTAGCAGAATCTAGTACAATCATTTATATGGGTCATGAAATACTTTTTACCCCTCTAGTCAATTCTCCATTCATTTCAAACAAATTGGAATGAATTAGTTCGAATGGTGCCAAATCTCTCGCCTCTGCAACCTTCTAAGGTTTGCGAGGTTGTTTTGATTCCACACAAACATGACACCTAGAACCTTTGACTAAGGTAAATTTTAGAATTAAATTCAAATTTGCTAGCCGCGCCATGCAACCAAAATTAACATGACAAAGTCGTGAATGCCAAATATTAGACTCATCAAAATTGACCACATTGTTTACAACGTTATTATATTCCTCTGACAAAGAAAAACAGAACAAGCCTAAATTGACCACATTGTTTACAACGTTATTACATTCCTCTGACAAAGGAAAAATGGAACAAGCCTCCGCTTCCATAAACTTTACCAATAAAAGTCCCATACTTGGACAATACACATTTATTGGATTCAAAAACTAATTTAAAACCATCTTTATATAGTAGAGAGCCATTGACTAGATTCTTTTTTATAACTGAGACATGCTGCATGTTCTTCAAGCGCACAGTCTTTACCGAAGTAAGTTTCAGATTGACTGTACCAACATCAAAAACACGTGCATGTGTACCATTTTCCATCAGCAAAGAGCCAGTCCCTTCGACCAGATAAGATGAAAACAATGATATATCAGCACACACATGAATATTAGCACTTGTATCAATCCACCACTTAGGTGAATGACAAAATGAAAGAACTGTAGGTACAATATTACCGTACCTCAACGTTCATGTAGTTTCGCTAGCAACCATATTTGCTGATTTTTTATTGCCCTTCCACTTGCAGGTCTCACATTCACTGGCAAAGTGTCCAGATTCACTGCATACAAAGCAATTTCCCTTGCTCTTCTTCTTCTTAAAAGTGGTAGTCTGCTTAGTCTTTACAGGGTTCTCTTGCTTGTTCTTCTTCTTATTATTTTGGAACTTATTTGAGTTGTTCTTCTGTATGTACCATATTGGCACGGGAAGTCCCAACAACCCTTTTGCCGCGAGTGTCTTTTGCCCTCGCCTTCTCCTCAGCATCTAATGAGCCATTTAGATCAACAATGCTGAATTGTTGTCTCTTATGTTTTAGAGAAGTGGCAATATCTATCCAAGTAGGTGGCAGCTTAGCAATAATGCCTTCGGCCACAAACTTGTTAGGTAACTCACATTTGAAACCCTCGAGTTCTTTTGCCAGTGACTGATGTTCATAGGCCTATTATACTATAGAACAGTCATCGACCATCTTATAGCCAAAGAACTACTCCATTGCATACAGTTCACTCCCAACGTCAGAAACACTGTATTTGGCCTTAAGCGCATCCTATAATTCCTTGCCAGACGTCACGGTGAGATAGAAATCAACCATGTTTTTTGCAAGAACACTTTTCGGGCATCCTCTTTGCGACATGAATAATGTTCTTTGCAATCAACCACAAAACCAGTCTATCATGCTACCGTTTGTAATTCTATCCGTAAAAATCATTTTTCTTAAGTGCGATAGCAAAACTAGTGACCATAAGCCTATCACAAATATCAAGTTTTTGAATTGTTAGATATTTAGGCATTTTATAGTATATTTTAGTTCCAAGTTTATGAAGGAACATGAGTAATATTGTGACAAAAGGTATGCTCGTGCTCATATTGAATCTGTATAAAAACAGAAAGAACACAACAAATAAACACAGAAAATTTAGGATGTACTCTGAGGCGCCAGCCGCACCGTTCTCAATAGTTGACATGTTGAGCTGCTTGAAGTCGTCGATCATAGTCGATGCAGGAAGAACAGAAGCCTTGCAATTCCATGGACGGCCATCTAAAAGTAGTAGGAAGTAGTCCAACGAGAGCGAAGAGTGGCGCAGATGATGCGCTCCCCAAAAACTTGATCGCTCACCTACCCGTGCAGGTGTCGCAGCTGGACAAAGTTTTGGAGGCCGGCTCTGGCATGTTTTGTGTTTGCATAAACTCGCGAAAAGAATGCGAAAGGTGTAGCAATAGCAGTGGAATTCTGAGGTTAAGTTTCAGGATGAAAAAGGAGCGCGTTTTATAGCCACAGTGCACTGAATCAACCTTATTGTGAGAGAGTATTAAATTTGCTATTTTAATTGAATCGATTCCATTCTCAAAAACGGTAGAGTTAATTGTCGTTTTAATTGAGTCAATTCAAATCTCTGAAATGGCAAAATTAACTTGGTACAAATAAAGACTTCTACTATCACATGCACATGCATGCAAAAGTCACAAGTCATAAGTCACAAGAAATATCCACGCGAAAACACGCGTAACTCGTGTACGCGCACGACACGGCTCGACGCGCGTGTGGTTTCCTTCTCCTCTCTGCCAACTTCTCAACTAGTAAACCATAGTACACCCATTTAAGTTGGTTGAGGTCCTTCTCAACTACCCATATGAGACTAAAGATTTTAGTTACACCAGCATTCAAGTGGGTCTTGAAATTAAATTGAAAAATAAGGGCCATGCCCAATTATTTCAACATATATTGCCTTCATACATGATTGTATCTAGCGTACTAGCAATATTTTTTCGCACCAACAGTATACTACAATTTAACCGTGGCTTTATAATTTTCCATATCCAAATCCTAGGTTCAGCGTAAACAATATATTTTATTTGTTCCTAAATTATTGTCACTAGAGCAACTCACCTAAAATGTAAATACCTAAAATCAGATTTAGGTAATAGATAAATTAATATAGGTAGTAAAAAAAGTTTCTAACTCCAACAGATACCTATGTTCACAAGGTAAAATATTTAATGTGCCATATCATTCTGATTTGTGGCTCATGGGCTATTAAAATTAAACACGTATTTTTTTGTGTTTTTTCTAATTTGTGACACGTCCTCCTTATTTTGTGGTTTTTCTGGTAGCAAAAGAAGTTCGCACGCTCGTTATGATCGAAGCAATTGGCTACGCAACTGAGAAAATAAAAAAGATAAAAAAGGTCCATCTCGCAGCCCCCATGCAGGCTGTGAAGTTGCAGGGCAGCCTAGACCATTTCGCGATAGACTGCAGCTCCAGCGTCAAGCCGCAGGGTAGCACGGGTTCATTTCGGTCGACGGAGGAGGAGCTTGAATCAGCGACCGGCACCGCCAGATGAATCAGCAGGTGAGCCCTGGCGCGAATGCAACAGACATGCTGGCCATTTGCAAGGATAGGTAGACTTAAAGCAAAAACAAATGTAGGTATAGGAAAGTATGGTATTGGAGATAAGTAAAAATGAATAGTAGATTAATTAGGTACCCGTTAGAGGGTTATTTTTATGCTCTAATACCTAAACTAATGTTTAGGTACTTAGTTTAGCATCTATTGGAGTTGCACTAAACAAAACAAGTAACAAATTTGATCCCATCGAAGAGGTCTAGAATCTGAAGTGCAAGGGTGTACAAAATCTGACCTAGACTTTGTTCCAACTAGCAGAGTCTGCAACTCAGTTCAACAGAAATGCTGTCAGTGTACATAGATCACAAGGTACTTCAATAATTTGATAAAAAAAAGAGACCATCTGTGTACACTTCATAAAACACAGCAGGGGATATCAACAAATATGACTCAGGGTTTTAGAAAGGGTTTCAACCCTGAAACTGGCCAACACCAATTTAGCCAGTTTTTGTGAAAACCAAAAAAACTTTTACAGCAAACCATAAAAACCGAACAAATGCAAAATCAAATTTTTGAGTGAAAACCACTCGGTTTTATCGGTTTACCACTCGATTTTACCAGTTCACCAATTGGTTTTTCTGGTTTATCGTTTTTGAATTTGAAACCACTCGGTTTGACTGGTTTACCGGCCGTTTTGACCGGTTTTCAATTTTTCAAACTTGCTTGAATTTTTTGAAAAAAAACAAGAGTCGGACCGGTTTCATCGAAAACCGCGAAAACCGGCTGGTTTTGTAAACCTTGATAGGACTACATAAAACACAAGATCAGTTATTATTATTTGCAGTAAGAGTTCGATAGATGGGAGCAAATCTCAATTCTTTCTAGTGAGATAGTACATGCTAGAATCAGACCTGATATAGATCTTCTATGGGTGGACCAAAGGCAAGGAAAACTCAATTCTTTCTATGAAGATACATGCCAGAATCAGAGCAAATATAAAAAAAATCTTCTATAGGTAGACCAGATTGGTAAATTCTACCATTTTTGTTATCCTAATACATGTTACCACTGTACCACATCCCTAGCAGCAGAGGGGCAAAATACGCCTGCTTTCCTAGATCATCATTCAGTAGAAAAGTAAAACCAATATTTTCTAGTTTCTACTTCCCCCTGTGATGAACAATTTGCAAAAATGTGGAGTACACTGTAAGTCGCAATCTACACCTAGGCAAAGACATACATACTCCTATCTCACAAGGTGCAGTTCCATTCTTCATGGCAGAACAGACTGCAAGAAACATATTGAAACAGCACATCCGTGCACAATATCGAGATTATGAACCCTTTCCCGCACGGCACAATACCCTGGTTTCACTTTGTGACTGCGCTGCAGCCCAAACTCTGCTTTGTAACAAGTGACAGAGAAGCACACTTCAAAGCATATTGCTGCATCAATGATTCTAGTATCGACACCAGATGGAAAACAAGCTCGTCCAAGTACACCAACGAGATGTGAATCTCTGAAGATCGAGCTTATCAACCCGCACCAAAACTAATAATCCCTCTATTCTTAAATTGATATCAACATTAACTTCTAACATCAATTTTAATCATTCATTTTTTTTAAAAAATATTCAAATATGTAAAATTTGAAGTTGTGATTCAAAGAACTCTAATAATAAATTAAATTATAACATAATATATGATATTTATAAAAAAAATTAAAACAAATGATCAAAATTGATGTTAAAAATTAACGACATTATTAATTAAAAAACGGATGGAGTACAGGCATTTGATCGAGCAACTATTGCGCACCAACTGAACACAACATTCAACAGACATGAAGCGCATCCGCCTCGGAAAACCTCCGTGAAATCTGCCCAGCCAACACCATAACAGCGGAGCCAAAACACCGAGCCCAGAACGGAGAAGCGACTCCAAATCGCATTGAATGTGGTCGGCACCGGAGCGCGGAAGGCTTGCTGCTCCCTACGGCCTACGGAGCTTCCGAGAGAAGCCAGACAAGGAGGAGGAGGAGCAGGACGATGGGCGCGGCGCCACAGCGAGGACGAGGAGCAGCTCAGATCCCGTGATCCGCGGGTGCTCGGCCGACTTGCGCTGCGCCGCTGCGACCTAGGCGCCGCCTTGGTCTGCTTCTCCATGGCGATGGGTGATGGCTCTCCCCCTTGGCGGGCGAACGAGCTATGGGAGGGGATAGGCTGGTTCCCGGAGCTTCTGGAAGATTCTAGCTCTGCTGTGGTGGTGCGACGAACTGGGTTTACGACTGACGACTGTAGAAGGCGCCGCCGCTGGCTTTGTAGCCTGCCCTCTGTGTTTGGGTGGGCGGCAGCGGTGGGATCAACCTCGCGTTGGAAGTTTGAATTTATAAACGGCTATGCCATGTGTGGCGTTTGTTTCTGACTCTCTCGGCACTGTGCTTATAAGCAAGAGTAAATTTTTTATTCATCATCGATTGCCATCGAAGCTAATACTTTTTCCTTATTGATCATCCAAAATTTTCATCTTTTTCTTATCATTTTCTTTACATCACAAAGTTATGATCGTTATTAAAGGCTCAAATTTTAGTGGTTTTTTACCATAATAACAAATTTAGCTTCTACCAACTAATAATATAGTCATATAAATAAAAATACAATCTCGACCCCTCAAATTAAATCAATATAATAAAATTAAAGATGTTCAATCGGATAAAAAATTAAGGTCGTAATATAATTTGATAAAATCTATATATTTAGTTAGCAGTAGAGAAGTATAATGGAAATTAATATAAAAATAGGAGGATTGAAGAATACGATCGTAATGTTTTCTCATATATAAAAAGAATGGGAAATTTAAACCGACGGCGAATAAAGGAAATAAAAATTTTAGATAGCGAATAAGGAAAAAATATAAGTTTGAATGGTGAATAAAGAATTTGCTCTATAAACAATGCGAAGATTTTTTGGTCTCGCTTTTCGCTTCAAATATCTGAAGCATTAAAATTGAGAATAAGCATGACAGTTAGTGAGATTATCACTTATGTTCACTCGCAAGGTGATTATAAGTCAAGACCAGAGGCTTGCGTGTATGAAAGAGCGAGAAACCATATCACATTCTCTCTCTTTTCTTTTTAAATCACCATCTCATTTTCTCAGATTGAAGAATCTACGGCGCCATTTTTTTTGTAGCATAACGTTTTTGTCTTCATCACGCGGGATTGCGGAGTGAACTAACCATAGCACAAGGTTACTAAAAATGTTGAGTAACTTTTTTTGTAGCATAACGTTTTTGTCTTCATCACGCGGGATTGCGGAGTGAACTAACCATAGCACAAGGTTACTAAAAATGTTGAGTAACTACATCCTTGGTATCGTCCGCATATGGCTTACACTTGTTATGGCTTCTATCTACTTCCATCAGTTCGATCATCATCAAACTGTACACATTTTCTATCCACTCGTGGCCTCCTTTTATATATATACTCCTTCGTTTTTAAATTAATATCATCGTTGATTTTTAATATTAACTTTGACTATTCGTCTTATTCAATTTATCTGATAAAAATCATACTATATTTTATTATAATTTAATTAATCATTAGAGTTATTTGAATCGTAACTTAAAATTTTACATATTTAAACTAATTTTTTTGAATAAAACGAATGGTGTTAATTTTTGAATAAAACCAACCTCAATTGAACTATAAATCTATTAAATAACTCTAATGTTGTTAATTTTTGATGTGAAAAGATAAACTATCCTTTGTGTTTATACTATAGTTTTGTTAATTTTATAGTCAAAATTTCAAATGGGACAAAATTTTAAATTTTCATATAAGCTTGAAATCTAACAATTTGAAACTTTTAAATCCAAATTTTAAATTTTTGAAAAATTTCAAATTCAGGTTTCAAAATTTTGAAAATTGGAACTCATGTTTCAAAATTTAAAAATTTGAAATTCCTGTTTCAAAATTTTGAAAATTTAAAATTCAGATTTCAAAAGGTTGAAATTTCAAATTCATGTTCAAATTTTAAAATTTTCGAATTCAGATTTCAATGTTTGAAAATGTGATCAAATTATATCAACAATTCAAAATTTCAAATTTAGATTTGAATTCTTGTATAAATACAATAAAATTAGCAAAATCATGATAAATCACAATGAATAATTTTGTCTTTTCGCGTCAAAATTTAACACCGTTAAAGTCATTTAACGGACTTATGATACAATTGAGGTTCGCTTTTAAAAAGTGATTGCTAAATCCCAAAATTTGAAAATAAATAGTTGAATCACAGTTAGACTAAAAATTTATGGTTGAAACATCATCGTCCCTTTTAAATTCTCACTCATGCTGTGTCAACACAGAAAAAAGATTTAATAAAAAATCATTACACATGTGAGAAGATGCATAAAAAGAGAGAATGGTTGGACAGAACTTATTTTTCATCAAATTACCTGCATAATATTGCACCAATGGTGCGCCCCTGCCGTGCTGAGAAAAAAGAGAGTGAAGACGCGCTCCGGGGAGAACGTCAAGTGGCCGGCCACGGGCTCAAGGCCCTCCTGCAAAAAATACCAGCGTCGATTCGTGGCCATTCATATGTCAAATCTAACGTCCGCGGACGCGTTCTCACCTGAAGCCTATGTCAAAAAAATCCGCGCTGCTGCCGCGCTGGTCCGCTGCCGATGCCCTGACCCTGAGACGTGACAAAGGATCGCTATAAAGCAATTGAACGAACGTAGGGACGTCGCAACCGAAACGAAACGAATCCCCCTCCCCAAGAATCCAAGAACCTGCCGAGCGTCGGCAACCATGGCGGCCTCGGATCCGCAGGCCTTCTTCCTCACGCCGCAGCCGCGGCACCTCGCCGAGCTTCGCATCGACACCGCGCCCTCGGCCGTCTCCTTCTCCGCGCCCTTGGGCACCGCCAAGGACGCGGGGCGCAAGCGCCGCTGCCTCGTCCCGACCTCCTCCGTCCGCAAGAGGATGCTGCTCGACCTCGACCCCTTCGACGTCGCCTCCGCGCCCGCGCCCTCAGCCACCCCGCCGCCCGCGCCGTCGCGAACGCCCTCGCCATCGCCGCCTCCCTCGCCGGCATCGTCACGCGCGGAGGCCGCGTTCTCGCCCTCAGGGGAGTTCTCGTTCGGTACGGCCCTTCGCGTGGTGCCGCCTGCTTCCCCGGGGAACATCTTCAAGTTCGTCAAGAACGCGCCGAGGACGCCGGCGGGATCCGATGCCAGCAGCGGTTCGGCGATTTTCACTCCGCTGGGGCCTGCGGACGCCACCACCACCGGCTTCTACTCGTCCTTGGCTTCGCTGGAGCGGCCCAAGACGCCAACGGCCACGGGCCCTACTGCGAATGGCGGCTTCGTGTTCGCGGCTCCAACGGATGGGTCTCTTACACCCACGAGCACCAACACCAGCGGCTGTCGCTCGTCCTTGGCGTCGCCGAAGCACCCGCTTACACCCGTTGGTTCCACTGCAAGCGCCGGCTTCGCGGCGTCCTTTGCGCCTTCCTTGATGCTCGCTGGCAACGGCACCGTCGTGCCCCTGACTTCTCTGAAGCCAGCGCGCACGGGTTCCAACAACACCGGGGATTTGGCCTTCCCTTCGTCAGAACTGGCGTGCTGGCAGATTGGTTCTGCACCTTCCGCGGCGGGGAAGGAGTCGATGCCGTTCGCAGGCCTCGTCATGCCGCCTTCAGCGTTCACGACCACGCGGTCACCGCCTCCTCTGCACAACTCCAGCGACGGGAGCCACAAGAGGCCGTCGCTCTTCCTCCGCCGGGACGCGACCTGTGAGGGCCGCAAGAACCTGCGGCAGCTGGAAGAGCAGCAGCAGTTCAGCCCGCCGCCGCAGAAGATTGTCAAGACAAACTCGTTGGCCGTCGAGGCCTTCCCCTCCATCATGTCAGGGTCCTCGGCGAGTCCATGCTGCACGTTCTTCATCTCGCCGTCCAAGGAGGCGGCCAAGCAGGTAAGAACAGCTTGCACTTCCCGAATCGTATCTTTGTTCGCTGCCGTTTCTTGGTTCGGTTCGCTTGAAACGTGTCGACTTGAACGCTGCAGGAAGCCAAAAAGGTCTTGAGTGAGGCATCCCAGTCGCCTGCTGGGTCACACTGCTCATCGTCGGCGAGGGCTGCAACGCCGGAGAAGGCGAACAAGCAGGTGAAGCCTCCATTCCTTACTGTCTGGTGATCCTATCGTTCTGCTTGCACTGTTTGAATTCCAGGAAAGGAATGGAACTAAATTTACATGGTTCTCGTGCACATGTATGCCAATTGTCATTACTCTTGATCACTCTTTCTGGCTTATGGAATGATCTAGTGGGTGCATGAAGAGCTAACCCATTTTGTTCTCTGATTTTAATGGTCTGCTTTGTGTGAATCTAGTTCTAAATTTTTTCTAGTATGATCACCATTGTGTGAATTCTTTGCTAATCCTGTGCCAGATATCTTTCAAGAAGTTGAAAACATGCTAAATTGATTTCAAATTGCAATTCAGAGGCCGTCACGCAGGCCATTGAGGTTGTTGCAGTTAATAGTTTAGTGTATGACATGAAGAGCCAACTCATTGTGTTATCTGATTCTGATGGGTCTGCTTTTCTGAAACAACTACTAAATTTTCTCAGGTATATGATCAGGTTTATGTGAATTCTTAAGTAAATTTGTCACAAATGTAGCTGCAGAGCATTGACGAAGGCTTGCTGTTAGTGATTATATTTCTTTCTCTTGGATTTGGTAAGCTGTCCGTACTATCATGATGAAATCTGAGCATTTTTAGGAGCGAGAGGTGGAAGTTTCCAGCTCGCCCAGACAGCGCGCACCCGACTCGCCCACAGAGCGAGCCCCAACCTTTCCCGCGGTGGTCTGTGAAGGTGCCGAGATGGTGGTGCGCGTGACCTGCAAGTGTGGCGTCCACAAGGAGTTTTGCTTCGACCACCGCCTCTGATCGACCAACTCCGACATTACCGTCAGTTTTCGCATCTTTGACGAATCAGATTGGTCCGTCTTTTTCTGGAGTGTGTTGTTCGGGCAATCAAGGATAAACTGAGTTTAGGAGAAGGGTAGCTGCACTGAGTTCAGAACTGTTTCGGGGCTTGTGCGTTTGTAGGAATAATGTGTGTTTCTCCTCTAGTCTTTAGTCTTGTTTTCGCCTCAACTGATTATCTGATGCTTGCAAGGTTGTGGTACAATGTTAATTCGTTGCTTTGGTCAGTTACATGTTGTATAATTGCACATTTAACATTTTTGTTAACAATGAGAAATATAATGCTGTTTTGGCCAATCAGGTGTGGTTGGATTGTCTACAGGCTGGCTGTTGGATATTGGCGTGTGTAGTTCCTTTGCATGTTAGTTGTGTGAACTGCAGACATCGTCAGCCCAAACCGAACAGTTTTTCTCAAGTATCAACACTTCCCTGCTTCCTATTTAAGATGAACTCTTTGTATAGTACTTTCTTGCAATATCTGCAGTCGGCGAGCCAATATACTCACTCTGGTTTAAAATATTGATAACATTAGCTTTTAACATCACTTTTGATCATTCATTTTATTTAAAAAACTTGTTCAAATATATAAAATTATTAATTGTGTTTCAAATACTTATTAATTAATAAAGTAAATCAGCACATGCTGTGGACGCTTTCATTGGGCGGCGGTACACCACAAAGAAGAAAAGGGTGCGGCTGCCTCTACTGGATAAAGATGGGTGCAGTTTACTGTACTAGATAAAAGCTGGGTGCAGCTAGTAGATTAGTTGGCTAAACAATAGTTTGTTGGATCTAAACAATAAGTGGTTGGATCTAGAAAAATAATAGGAGTCAGCCGGCCAGGTGGGCGACATAAACCTAGCACGGCTGAATACTAGAGGCAGGCAGAAAAGAGAGTTAAGTGATCAACCTCCTAGGGAGGGCGATCCTCTCTGCCACTGCCAGATTACTGTTGTAATTCCTCTCCAGTTCATCAATAAAACACCTAAATTACTAACCATATCATCCTGATATTACCCATCCGATCCTTTGGCCTGCAATGGATCACCACAAGGCTGCATTGGGTGCCATCCTTGCTGACCTCTCCTCGATCAAGAACAAGGTCACAACGACGAAAGGCGACCAGAGCCTCCTCACCATTGCTGTTAATAGGCTGCAATCAGATCAGCCCTCATTCGGCGGCTGCCACAGCGGCAAGGAGGCGAAGAAGCCAGTACCATCACCCTAGCCACCACGTGAACTACCCAGCCACAAGCTGCAGTTTTTGAAGTACGACGGCTCCACCGATCTGGTCACCTAGGTCTACAAAGTGGAGTAGTTCTTCCACGCCCATTGCACACCCAATGAGGAACGCGTCAGGTACGTGTCCTTCTACATGCAAGGCGCCACATAGAATTGGTATTACCGGTTGGAGCAGAACAGCGGTGCACCATCCTCACTGGACTTGATCAGCAAGGTCCAACGCACGTTCAGACCACCGTTGCGCAGGAACCCTCTCGGTGCCCTTATGAAGTTACACTGCACGGGCACGGTGGAGGAGTATACAACAAAATTCCTGCCCCTACATGCCCACTGCTGCAACATCTTCATCTTCAAGGGGGGCCTATGCAACCCGCTGCAAACAGATGTTGAGCTGCAATGCCCACAGTCCCTTGACAACGCCATGGGACTCGCCAGGGCATACGAGCACTCTCAGGTGCTGGAAGAGGATGATGACGCCCAGGCGGTTTCCACAGGACCACGTGTCCCACCTCGCGCCACAAACGCCCCAGTAGCCACCAAGGGTCCCTCCATGCCTTAACAGAGGCCTCTCTTCCATGAGGAGGGTCCTTCTACATGAGGTTTCATACCTCAGGAATGTTGCTTTCATGGATCCTGCAAGATCCATCGGAGTTCATTGACTCAACCCCTTCTAGGGTCCGTCGACACCTGCCGCCGCCACCAATCCGAGGATCCCAAGGGTTGTTCGAAGATAGTGATGAAGAAGTCACCCCTGGGCCAGCCACTCTGATCCATCTTCACACAACTGTCAAGAATCAAAAGGTAGAAATCGAAGATCTGAAAATCGTGATGAATGAGTTGAAGATACAGCACGAGGAACTACAAGATGAAAATATGGATCTTCGATGCTGTCATGTGGGGCCGCAATTACTCCGCAGGGAGCACAAGTCCAAGGCTGCAGCTGGCCCAAGCGTAGCTGTAACAGCGCATCATTAAGGTGTGTTGATTTCAGCAGACAACGAAGGCAAAGATAAAGGGATTTCAAGAAATTAGTTTCTATCATTTATGAGGTGAGAATCAAGGGATTTTAGGAAATTAGTTCCTGTCATTTAGCAGGTGATAATCAAGAGATTTAAGGAAAAATCCGAGTGCCCCTGCTCCGCTATGGGCAGGGCAATGTAATCAATTTTTCTTTGATATGAGAAAACAATATGACGCATTCTCGCTTTGTTATGAAAAAAAGACATGACACAATTACTACGTTATAAGTATGACAGATTGCATTAATACAAGCTAAGCTACAGAAAAATAAATTTACAAAATACTTGCTCCAATTTAACCTTTGCATGATGCTTTTTTGACTTGAACAAAACCAAAACTAATCCTAACTGAATAAATAAAGGAGTCCGTGTATATTACAAAGACTCATCGTCTGCTCATATCTAGAAAGATTTTAATGATGTACTGAGGTGGTAAGAAAGTAACAGATGACGTTTAAACAAGATCACGTAAAAAAGTATTGTAGCAACATGTATCTTCTATTTTCTCTCTTATGATTAGAATTTTAGTTGAAGTATGACCCCCATAGAGACAGAGGGATGCAACAGTTTGAGTCGCCGCTATAGGTGTTGGAGTTGCTGCTCAGCGCGAAGGTTATAGGGTCCTTGATAGGGACGATGACATGCCAACTTATAGAAGTTGGAGTCACCGCACAGTGCTGTACAGTGGTGCAGGGGTAAGAAAGGGTATAACAAAAAGTGAATTCTAAAATGAATGGAGATGGCTCTATTGTTTTTTCTATTAGAGATAAAATTTTAAAAATAAAATTTATGAAATCAAAAATAAGATAGAATCTGTGACACTAAAAAGTGGGATAGACAACATCTACAAACTTATTTATTATTTACTAATCGAAGTGACCGTGTTACACTATGGGCAAGGCAACATGGTGCAATTTTCTCTCTCATGATTAGGATTTAGTTGAAGTGTGACACCGTAGAGATAGAGGGATGGAGGTAGTTTGAGTCGCCACTACGGGTGTTGGAGTCGCCGCTCACCGTTGCGTGAAAGTTAGGAGATCCTCAACAGGGGTGGCGACTAACACGCCAACGCTGTGGGATTGGAGTCACCGTGCAGCACTGTACGGAGTTGCGGATGTAGAAAAAGGTCTAACAAAAAGTGAATTCCAAAATGAATGGAGATAGATGAATCTACTATTTTTTCTATTACAGATAGAATTTGTGACACCAAAAAAGTGGGATAGATGATCTCTACAAACTTTTATATTAGATTAGAAGAGATTACTTCCTTTTATTTAATTGGCCAAGTGCCTATTTATACAGTGTACTCAGGCCCTCATTGAGGCAGGCAATAACACACTGTTTTCCTAATCTCCCTCTTTCTCCCAATCTCACCTCCTTCACCATTGGGCGCCCCGGGAAGAACCCCTGCTCTAGTACCTGTCTGGGCTACAAACTCCGTAGCCGTGGTCCTGCTACCTTGGGCACTAGTACCCTTAACAACCTGGTATCCAGTTCCAGATGTTCCTCCACCACCACTCCACCGCTAAATCGCACTGCGCCCACACCACCAACTGCCGCCACAGATCTATCATCCATGTCCGAACCAAACACACCTAATCTCATGGCACTTATCAAGTCTTTGGCAACGACCGTTGACAGGGCTCCCCTGCTACCTCCTCGGAAGGCACCAGGGCCCCGACATTTGGCGAGCACCACAACGATCAGCTACCATGTTTCCAAAAGATGGACTTCCCCCAAATTTGACGGCAAGTTTGATCCCCTGGCATTCATCAATCGATGTGAGTCTTATTTTCATCAGCAATGCAAGCGGAGGAGGAGAAGTTCTGGATGGCCTCCTACAACCTGTAAGCCGGTGCCCAAATGTGGTACATCCAAGTCCAGTAGGACAAGGGCACACCAGCATGGCGCCGCTTCACCGAGCTGCTACATCTTCGGTTCGGGCCGCCCCTGCGCTCCAACCCCCTCAGTGAGCTCATGGCTTGCAAACACAAGGGTTCCATCGTCGACTACCAAGACCATTTCGAGTCCCTCCTTCCCCGCACTGGCGCGCTCACAGAGGAGCAGCAGGTACAAATCTTCATAGCAGGCCAGTTTGTTTATGGTTTTGAGGGTGGTTTTAGCGTACATGGTGATGTGGACGTTTTAGCCCTACGTGACAGGGTGGCATGGACATAGATTATAAATCTGGTTTATGAATTTTGTAGAAATAAATATGTTTCAAATTTGTAGATGAGTCCAAAACAAAAGTTGTTCCTCATGAAGAGATATATCATCTTGCAAAATTTCAAATTCATCCAAGTTCGGAAGTCATGTTTTTGAGGCAAAATAGAATGCTGCTGCAAAATTTAGAGAAAATCAAAAAAAAAAAAAGGCCCACGAACCCCACCTGTCAGCCACCGGGAGGAAGAGCTGGCTCGAGGTGAGAGTAAGAGAGGAAATGAGGTGAGCTCGGTGGCGGATGGGCAGGGTCGGTGGGTCCTTTTTTCTTTTTTTGATTGTCTCAAATTTTGCAGCAACCTTCTGTTTTGCCTAAAAACATAATTTCTCGAGCTCAGATGAATTTGAAACTTTGCAGGATGATATAACTCTTGATGAGGAATAACTTTTGTTTTCAACTCATCTCCAAATTAGAAATAGATTTATTTCTAAAAAATTGGGAAAACAAATTTATAATCCCCATCTATGTCACCCGGCCACGTAGGCTGATACGTCCACATCACCCTGTCACGTAGGCTAAAACCACACTCAAAACCATGGAGAACTGGTTGAAAAGTTGAGAGTCACAATACCAATAGTTGAGGGAGGACCATAGGACTTATTCCTAAACTAAATCACCTCTTATTAAATTTTAGTTCAAAAATAAATACTCCCTCATCTTAATGTAAAGTATGGAGCAGGAGTTTTACAGTATCTTTAAAAAAATTTAAAACACACCCTCATCTTAATGTACCTGCTGGAGATAGTGCACTTTATATTCTAAAATTTTAAAGCACAGGGTCCTTTTAATATATCTGCTAGGATGCTCTAAAATGTTAAACAGTATAATGAACTTATATACAGGCATGCCTTATAAAATGGATGCATATTTTCCAGTACTAAATAAATCATCGTCCGCCATACCCATTTTTTTTTAATTTCTAGAATGTCATAAGTTTTGGCACAAGAATTATTGGAGCACCCTTGGAATAGATCCTATTTCGATCCTAAACAGAGAAAAGATAAACCTTTCTTAAAACTCTTTGACTGACACGTATTACTTTAGTATCCATATAGAGTATATATTACGTCCGGCCACCTTCCAAAATAATAACCATTCATCGAAACTTGGTTACAGTTATAGACGTTCATATGTTATGCATTTATATGATTGGGGACGCTTGCATTATTATATTTCTTATTACACCTTTTAGTGGCCCAATGTTATATTTCAAATTAAAGCGCGTTTTACACCTGCTGTACGTAATTTCTGGAGCCCTATTTCGAGGGTTTCATTATCATGCCTGGCTTCGTGGAAAGCACTTGTTATTCCCGGGAGAAAGTTGTGCCACATATACCCGCAATAGCTATTGTGCAGAATGTTTGGTGGGCAACGTATCTCGCGCCAGTAATAATCTAAACTTTAATACTGCATAAGGTAACTGCCATTGCTTATTTTGCAGCCAACATGTCAATTCATGGTCGTCAATTAATCATCACAAATATTTCATAGGACATACTTTCTCCTTTCTCAAATTGTTATCGCTGTTGATTTCTAACGTCAATGTTGATCATTCGTCTTATTCAAAAATGCTTAATAAATATAATATATTTTGTTACAATTTACTTTATTATTAAAGTTATTTTAAAATAATTTAAATATCTAAAATTTTCAAATTGTTATCGCCGTTGATTTCTAAGGTCAACTTTGATCATTCGTCTTATTAAAAAATGCTTAATAAATATAATCTATTTTGTTACAATTTACTTTACTATTAAGGTTATTTTAAAATAATTCAAATATCTAAAATTTGAATTATTCAAATAATTCAAATATCTAACATCAACTTTGACCGCTCATCTTATTAGAAAAAATAATTCAAATATCTAAAATTATAACTCATTATTCTAATTACTTTGATAATAAATCAAATTATAACAAAATAAATAATATTCATCAAACTTTTTTTAATAAGACAAATAGTCAGAGTTGATGTCTGAAGTCAACGGCGACAACATTTTAAGAATGAAGGGAGTCTATATTACGCTCCACTGTAAGGATAAGGACATCGATAGGGGGTTGAATCGGTGGACTTATAAGACTAATTTCGCTACGAACTAAAACTATAAAACATGATTGCAACAGAACCAAACCTATGCAATTCTAGTAGATCAAGACCCATAACAATGCTAGTAAAAAGGTAAGAACAACTAGTAAGCACTAGCACGATAGCCACCAAGAGAAATTAAAGAACAACCTATTACACTACTCAAATGGTAAGTAAATGCGGTAAGTAAAGAGAGTGAGATAGAGAATGCTCAGTTTTTTTTTGAGGTCTTGGAAGATAGTCGTCTTCTCCTAACACTCATTGAACCACTCTCGGAGTATTGGTTTCTCTCGTCGTTCCTGGAACGATGCTCACATGGGTACACTACACTCCCGAAGTGAAGTCACTGATGGCCCGGCTGTCGCACACAATACCCAAACGCTAGAGCAAGCATCTAAGGCTCGGACGCTCTCTTTTGATGTCTCTTTCGAGCGGGGGATCCAGAACTGCGTACAAACTTGGTGATGTCTTTCACAATCTTCTCAAAAGCTCGATCACCGACTTCTAGCTGGTCTAGCCTGCCAACACCAAGAGTAATAGGCAAAGATCACTTCTCTCAAGCCCTACAAGCTCTAAAAGTGTATGAATCCTCTCTATCACTCTCCTACTAGCACCAAAGATCTCTAATCTTGCTATGTGCTTTCTTGGTGGTGTCCTCTGGCTTTTCACAAGTTTCCTCCAGCAGTTCAGACCTCAGCCACACGACAAAATGTCCCCTCCATGATGTGCACGTGGTTCTCGATCTTCCGTCAGGTCGTGATAACTCTTGATTTGGTGGAGATGCGACACATAGCGATCCGGCCTCAAATCAACATGATTCGAACCCCGCAATCACAGCACCACTTCTCCTCTGATTATCAACCGTTCACACACGATTGACCTCACCAAGAAGGCTAATCCCAGCCTGCGAATTGAAAAATACAAGCAAGAACAAGGAAGAACGCGAGTCAACTGTAAAATTCAAATTAAATCACGAAGTTGAAAAACCAGACCAAAAGATAGTGTCGCAGCACACAGGACAGTTTTTGAATGTCATTTTATTTTAATGATTCTAGCTGACTCTGATCGAATTTAGAGATGAGACCGGTGCCTTTGAAAAGGTTATCTTCTTAACTTTCTAACTATATCTAAAACGTCCAAAATGGATCTCGTTCGACCTGGGCGTCCGTTTTAATGCGGACTGCTCCTTTAACCCGAAGGCAACTCAACACCGACTTGGATTGACTCTCCTCTGGGGTCAAACGTGTCTTGCTGGTCTTGAGCATCTCTAAATCTTCCTCCATGCTTTCTTTGATCTTCTCTAATGTTCTTAATCATAGTAAAATCATTAGGTAGCCATCTATTCTCAACGGAAAGAAAACACGTATTTGAGAATGAGCTCACCTCTAAATTCAATTGTTGTGCATGTAGGTGAAGTGTTGTATGTATCTAATAAAAGGATGTCCTCATCACTCCACGGTTTAAATAGGCTCCAAGCCCAGAAACAACGGTTGGAACGTGATGTCATATAGCTGACTGCTTTATGCAATCACTGGTCCAGTGACTGGACCACCGGACTGTCCGGTGACCCTTTCCTCCTCTAAGTCAGGGAAACACGCTCTCTGGAATCCATTCCATAGGACACCGGACTATCCGGTGCATGCCTTCACTGAATTGTTCGGTGATTTTTACTTTTGGGCTCTAGAGACATCTTCTCTGGACTTCGGCTTCAATCTCACCGGACTGTCAGGTAACTGACACACCAGACTGTCTGATGTCTTCTCTGCTGCAACTTCAGAGAGCACCACTCTCTAGACTTCGAAATTCTAGCTCACTGGACTATTCGATGACCTCATCAGACTGTCCGGTGACTGCTTCTTCGACTGAACTTCAGATTCGGTCTTCGACTTTGCTTCCTCTGCCATCTCTAATGATTTCTGAGGATCTAAAAAGCATTTATACCTTCTAACACATCTATGACAGGAGACAAATGATATTACCCTCTTTAATAGTACCGGTGTTCTTACGAACTTTCTAGCTAGTCTTTAGCATTGATCCTTCAACGCTCAGAAACTTCTATTCTATGGATTGTTTTTGTCATCCACCGAGAAAGCTCACTATGTTGATGTGGAAATAGCGGAGTGAAACCTACAATCACAACCGTTATTTATGGTGTTCATTCAATCACCAAAATTAATTTATACCTTTCAGGAGACTTCAAAGGTAACGAAGCTAACACCCACCACCTTCCAAAATAATAACCATTCATCGAAACTTGGTTACAGTTATAAATGTTCATATGTTAAATCTTATTACGCATTTATATGATTGGCGACGCTTGCATTATTAAATTTCTTATTACACTTTTTAGTGGAAATGCCCAATGTTTATATTTCAAATTAAAGTGCGTCTTACACCTGCTGCAATTTCTGGAGCCCCATTTCGAGGGTTTCATAATCATGCCTGGCTTCGTGGAAAGGCACTTGTTATTCCGGGGAGAAAGTTGTGCCACATATACCAGCAGTAGCTATTGTGCAGAATGTTTGAAGGGCAACGTATCTCGCGCCAGTAATAATCTAAACTTTAATACTGCATAAAGTAACTGCCATTGCTTATTTTGCAGCCAACATGTCAATTCATGGCCGTCAATTAATCATCACAAATATTTCTTAGGACATACTTCCCCCTTCTCAAATTGTTGTACCTGTTGATTTCTAACGTCAACTTTGATCATTCGTCTTATTCAAAAATAATTAATAAATATCATATAATTAATTATATTTTATTTTATTATTAAAGTTATTTGAATCATAACTTATAAAATTTTTAAATTTAAATTAATTTTTTTAATAAGATAAATAATCAAAGTTGATGTATTTAGAGTCAACCGCGACAACAATTTGAGAAAGGAGTATAACAGTCTCCAACTTCCATTATCACCTAATAAGAGGTACAAGTATAATAGCCTATGTTTGGCATATGTAGACAGACTTTCTTGTGTGACAATGACATCCATAACAGCAAGTGCATTGCTCCATCTCCTCCAATTCGCTCTGCACCGTGCCACGAACAAAAAAACAAGCAGAGACTCGGAAAAGATGTATGTCACTGATTAGTGTAGTCGATTGAAGCTGCACCGTAGACGTCGATATGCCATCATCAAGAAGAAACCATTGTTGGCCATTGCCGTTGCTGTGCTTGTTTGATATCACGCTTCACAAGGTTGTGCATTCAGGAAAGGATGGCGTCCCAATCGATCTCCAAGGACGGGTACTTACGGAGCGCGACGCCGTCAGCCTCATCCCACGGCGCCCCTGAGAAGTCAAGCTGCTTCATCTCCGGCAGCGGCTTGTTCAGCCCAGAAGAGGTTGACCCAGTGGACGAGACCTCAGCAACGTCGGCGGCGGTCGTAGTAGTCGTCGTCGAGGCCACTGAATCGCAGCAGGAACCTTGATTGTCCCCGTTCTCGGGTTGGGGCGGCGAAGCAGCAGGGGCCGGCGGCGCGGACGTTGCGGCGTGGAGCTTGGCGTCGACGCTCGGGTGGAGGGGCGGCGCGAGGTGCCGGCCGTCACACCTCAGCTCGGGGAAGTTGAGGCGCGCGGCGTCGCCGCGCAACCGGAACGCGGCGCCATCGTAGGCCAGCGCGGCCTGCTCGGCGGTGTCGTACGTGCCGAGCCACAGCCGCGTCCGGTTGCGCGGCAGCCGGATCTCGGCGACCCACTTGCCCCAGTGCCGCTGCCGCACGCCGCGGTACAGCTTCGCCTTGGGCAACGTCAGGCCGTAGCAGTACCTCTTCATCACGCGCGGCGCCGGGCCATGGTGGCGCCAGTCAGGACGGTGCCAGTGAGCAGCCTGCGCCGGCGTGATCAGGTGGTAGTTTCTGGAGCCATGGACCATGGCCGGGCTCTGCTTGGTGTCCACCATGAATGGCGCGGCTGGGGTAGCTGGTGCAGGGTTGGCTAGTGCGTGGATTAGCACTCTGTACTCCATGGTGCCTATTGGCAACGGCGAGGCAAGAAGAGACTTACTGGTAGTAGCCTCTTCAGCGGTGTGAAGGCGACGCCATTGGTGATCCATGCTTGCGGCCTTGGCTTGTTGGATAACTCGAGAAAGATGCAAGAATCGAGTGGTAGTTCTTCGCAAATTAGTTTATAGTTTTGGCTCATGTAGATGTCTTGGAAGTCAGAGTGAATCTGCATCAAATGTTTCAGGGAGGCTTTATAGGCATGGAGGGAGTAGCACAACCGAACAATGGGCAACTGCCATCTGTCTAGCTGTGCTACGTGTCGAAAGGTGGAATGGACCTTGTAAGACAAGCTATATGGCACTTGAGACTTTGAGAGCTGGCAATTGGCTCCAAGGTGAGAGTGAGATACTCCCTCCGGTCACACAATAAAAATCGTTTTAGATAATATTTTGATCAAATATTAAAAATATAAATTACAAATAATTTTTAATTTGTTAAGTTTAGATATGTGAAAATTATATGATTAAATTTGTCTTGAAAAGTACTTTTATAAAAATATACATATATCACTTTTTCATAAATATTTTTATAAAAAATAGAAGTCAAAGTTGTGTTTTGAAGACCGTATCATTATTCAAAACGACTTTTATTGTGTGACCGGACCGCAGCATTGACCAACTCAATGGAGAATTGGAGATATAGAAAATTTATTGGATTTTTTTCTATGTAATATAATCACTCCATGATATCCTAATGACAACAATTTAAAATCGAGTAAGCGTCTTCTCAACATTGGTTATGTTTATCAAACACAGATTCAATCCATCCTAAAATAGACTTATTTTGAAACATAGTGAATACAATATACTCTCCCTCCGTGCTTTTTAAATTTTTATGATAGAACAAAAAATTTAATTCAAAAAATAAACTCTGTCGACAACAATTTTAGAATGCAAGGAAATTGCCTTCTCTCTATCTAAATTAAACATGTTTGTTGGTAGCACGCAAAACAAAAATTCAGTCAAATGGGTACTGATAAGATAGCTTCCAAGATTAAGCGAAACAGAGTGCTGATCGATCAGTGGTAATGTGCAGCGATGGGTTACTGTGATTCGACAGTGATGTGCTGGCCGCCAATGCATTTTGATTGTCCCACAGCCCAGTTGTTTACAACGGTTTCTTGTTGACCGGACGTGACTTGATCCAATTATGTCAGCACGAGGAATGTAGGCCAACAATTTTGTTGTTTCAACCTCAGCCATGAGTGCACGAAGAGATAAAGCACAGCCCTTTTGCTCTTGTTGGCTTGTTATGTTATCGGTTATTCTTTTACTTGTCATTTTCTTATTTAGCTAGTATATATGCTTTTTCTTGAACAAAACTTGTCTAATTATAAGTCTGAAGTATGTTTGTTTTTCAACCTTCACACATTCTTCTGGACGTGGTAGGGATAAGGTGGAAACAGATGTCTTGCGTGTTCTAGTACTGTCTTTCGAAGTGAGTGAACCATATATTTCGGTTTAGTATGAACAACAGGAAACCAAACATTTGGATCACCTTTTGACGAAATAAAAAGGGGCTTTAAGAGCTTAATTTGACCAGTAAAAATTGATTACGCTAGAACTTGTCCAATGCTGCTTTCTGTTAGTAGCAACCTTTCAGACATCTTTCTTTTGCAAGTAAATAGTAGAAAACATTGACGATCTTCAAATTAGGTGATCCAAGTAATAACTAGTCTTTCATTACATAAATATATTCATTAAGCTTGCTTAACCAAGATGTATATGAAATCCAACCAAAGTGCTATGTTCGTGCACGCTGGCCCAAATCCTGTCCACAAGCATCATTCATTACACATTTTTAACTGAAAATAACCATTGAAAACTAGTTATCCATCACGATCCACCGCTTTTGAAAACAGTTGGCCCATATCCACTACTTATCATGCTGCCCAATGCATCATACGAGTGGCGATAACCTAATTAATCCTGGGCCAAAATAAAGAAAGGCGAGGAGGATAAACTTGTAAACCCAGCTTGTGGCTTCCGTTGATCAGGCCGGGCTTTAACAAATGCATAATCAACTTGTGGTCGCCAAGCAGCCCCGACTCCAAAAGAATTACTAGCTGCCAATGATGACGGGTTAGCGACGGGCTAATAATACTAAGGCCTCCTTTCTTTGGATTGAAGGAATTTTTTCTGTTTTTTATAGTTTTTTTTTTTGAAATTAAACTTATTCCTGTGAAATTTCTGTATAATTTCTTTACAAATTCTGCATTCCAAAGGAGCCTTAAAGATTAACACGTGGCGTACGAAATGGCTGGTTTTTTCATGTCGCGTCACCGTTGAGCAGCCTGGGTGATGCTGAGGCAAAGCTTTTTCGGCTTTCTGAATACTAGAAAAAGGCAAAAAGTGCGATTAAAAAAGTGAGAAGATAAGGATTAAAAAATATTGAAATAAGGGCGGACAAGCGAAGCGAACCAGAAGGGCGTCAGGCAATCCAAGGATTGGATTAATTACGATGTGCAATGGTCATGTGATTTTCTTTCAAGATCGTGCTCGGTATGTTTCATTTTAAGAGGAAATGTACAAACGTGATAATCAGCCTGTTGTCACAGCCAACGACCACGCACGCGACCGAGAGATCAACACTGACTACTCATTTACAAGCATCGACCAACTAAGGCCTTGTTCGGCAACTAAGTTTTCATTCCGCGCAGGATTTCATTCCAGACTAGGATCCAGTGGATCCGTGCTGATCACTCAAACCGGGTGATTACTTATTTACGGCCAGGAATCATTCCTTTAGCAAAATATGCTCCCTTCGGTAGTGCAGGTTTCAATCCACTTCTGTCAGGAAAGGTGCCGATTGCTGCTGATGCTTCAGAGGGTTGCCCAGTATATGGCACTCTGTCAACTCATAACAGTAGATGGAAACTCTGAATCAACGCTCAAGACTCTTGGGTGAAAAATCAAAACTGAAACACCGAACATAAAAGTTGCCAAGCTAGTGTCAATGTTCAGTTAAAGCAAAAAGTAGTAAAATTAGCTAAAGTTACTACAAAGACCAAACTGATCTCAGACTGCCATAAATTCTAGGGCATAGTATGGTTTGCAACATGCATTGAGTCGTTTTTACAGTGTTAAGAGCATCTGGAATTAGTAGTAAACATAACTGAATCGATCCAATGCAGCAACTACACAACCAATGCAGAAAGATTTCACAGCCACACCGCGTAAGACAAGAAGAAAGTATGAATCTTGCTGTAGGTGATGAAGAACCAGCTCCATCCGCACTCCTTCAAACCTGCAACAAAATCACAGAGCTCAAAGTTTTGTATATATGGTACAAAGTGAGTGGCAAAATAGCCGCTAGGTTTATATATATGATTTTTTTTCTTTGTTTATCTATCCTTGTCACTATGCTCTCCTCTGTTTGAGCACTTCGTACTGCTAATTCATAAGCAACACAAGAAGTCCGATGCAGCAAAACTGGCTAATTCAAAGGTAGATCCTTAACTGACAATGCCCAGTACCGTTCAAGGAGTTTTTTGCATCTTATGAAAATAAAATGAATACTTCTTTGGCATAAAAAGAAACAATTGATAGAGTAATGCAAATAAAGAACTTTCAGACTGCAAATGTTTTATGAAGTACAATGTGTAAGCCATTTTAGATTGTCAAAAACTCAAAATGGCAAAGCAAAACACACGAAGTTCATCATAAGGAGGATACTGCAATGCTTTCATACATGTTTTTTTTTTCAAAGGATTATATTCGAAGTGAAAAGGCATCTCAATGATTTTAGATTCTTTGCATCCAGTACCTTGTTCGTTGCTATAAAGAATATACTACTCTGCACATGAAGCTATATGGGATGAAATAAATGTCAGAGTAACAAACAACAAAAATGAGTAACGTAATCAATTTCGATGGAGCCAAATTGCCAAAGATAGCATTAGCACTGGCATAAACTACCTCCTACTCTTTTTCTCCGAAGAAAACACATGTTGCTTATTGAATTTACTTGCAATCTTGATTCTTAGCTGACCAAACAAGTCCTGGAGTGGCAGCCAATGTAAGTTCGGAAGGGGCAAGAATGCCGAGCCAGAACAAAACCAACATAATCCTAGAGCGGAAACCATCCCCGGCAGGCCGACTCAGCCCGGCGTGCTGCTGATGGAGCTCAGCTCCACTGCTTCAGATCCCAACACAGCTGTGCTTTCGCTCCTCCCAATCCCCAGTGCCGGCTTTGGGCCAGGGCCATAAGGGCAACGGCCTAGGGCCCAGCTAGTAGTTCTGCTGGTTCTGTTGGTCAGCCCATTAGCCCAGACAACGTATAAAAGGCCCACATAAACAGAATGATTGTAGAAACGGCCTCAAACTGAAACGTTGTTTTCTCCGTACCCAAATGCATTGCCGTCGCCTGTGATAAAATCATGGCTGAAAGGTTCCGCTGCTTGTACTTCTGAATTTTTTTTTTTAATCTGAATATTCTCCTTGGTTCCTTCAATCGCCTCCACTAATTGTGATTGTAGGATTGCCGCAAACATAAACTCTGTTCCTTGAATCCCAGCGATGATTTGGGGCATAGGCTCACAGTTCAGTCCAAAGAAAAAGTAAAACATGCTTAATTACTAGTTCATTGCCCACGTACCCCCTCAGTTTTTGTTTAAATTTTCCTTCATAATTAACTAGTTTCATATTGGCGAAGAATATTGCCTAGGAGATATTTATTTGAACACCTGGAATGAACTTAGGTCGAGGTTACAAAATAGTTAGACAATAAATGATTAATTGCAGAGGGTAATTGCAAAAAAAGTGATGGAGGAAAGTTTTAGTAAGAGGTCGTTGCCGAAAAAAATCTTAATAAATACAATTTGCTTTTCATGGATATTTATACACGCATAGCTTGAGAGCTCTGGTGCCGATTTTGCCCCAGGGCCTTTCAAAATATAGAGCCGGCACTGCCAATCCCCACGGCCGGCAACCATGACAAGCTAGACCAAGAAACCTACAGTGCGATGGAGAGAAGAAGGGAATGAAGATGAGGGCAACTCACCGGCGAGAACGACATAGGAGAGGGAGACGACCTCGCCACCGTCGTAGCCGAGTCGCACCGCCTCGCCGTCGCCGTACACGCCGCCGCCAGTCCGTGTGGGGAGCGGGATAGGTTTTGTTCTGGGAGGTGACGGGCTTCGGCTCGCTGGCTCGCCCGACTTCGTTCCAGAGGGTAGCAGGCTAGGATTTGTTCCGGACTGTAGACGGGACGGAAAGGTCCGGATCGACTGGGTTTCAAGTCAGGCCTGGTCTAACCGAACGCGTTTTCCGGGTCTGGCCCGGTTTGAAACCTGCTTGGACCGTTCCAACTGGAATAGGCGATGTTCCGGGCCATTCCGGCCCCGACCGAACGAGGACTAAGACTGCGTTTGGTTATTAGAGTTCCGGTGGGATTGGAAGGGAATGCAGATGATTAATTCTGATCTTCTTTGTGATAAAATGAATCCTCTCTAATCCAGATTGTTTCAGATCTATGGTAGGAATAACCGAACGCAGCTTTAGCAAACTGGCTTTCGCTCTAGAAGACGGTATAGTCGTATGATCTGTTTGCTGCTACAAAAGCCAGAGGCAATGGTTATGTGATTGGGAAGTTTAGTTGCGATTGCAACATCGATCGTATGTTCACAGCTCATGAATATCAAACATTTGTGATGTTGTAATTTGTGATGTTGTAGCATTTGAAAGTCTCTTTCAAGTATCATGAGTCAATATGAGCTAAGTAATATTTCAATGAGACCATCGAATGCTCATTGTTTGTTTTTTTTTTTTGTGTGTGCACCAATATTTTTCATGCTGAATGCAATAAATTTGACACGGAGGTTCAAAATATTATTTCATCTTAAATGAAACGGTTCATCTAAATAAAAAAATGCTTAAGGATAAAGACGAATCTATTACGACAGTTCCACAACCATTCCACATTCTTGTGGACCTTCATTATCAAGAACAGAAGATTAGAGTCTTTCATATGCATCACCATCTTTGGATTGATCGCTGTCTTCTATGAGGATTAGAGCCATGTTACTTTGATGTCCACTTTGCTGTATTCAGTAGGAAACAGTGTATGTCAAACTTTTAACGAAACAATTGAAACATTTAATGATGATTTACAATCCAACCTATAAGGAATTTCTAGTTGAGATCATCCACACAGCCGAGCCAGATTTTTATACATATGAACTTTAATTGATTTGATTTTCAGGGTAAGTAACAAAAATCCTTTACCACAAGAGTGCCTTTGATTGCTCGATCTCGTCACAATAGCTATCCACTATCTCTAGAGTGGGTTTATTGGTGTTTGTTTACCATATGTTGCTTTGATGTTGTTTAGTATCGAAAACACTAGTATATAGTCAGGGTCACTACTAATACAATATTTACCTTAGAAAAAAGTTTCAAATATAAGTTATTGGAAAGTTATCATACAATCATACAATTATTGGAGAAAATTTTCAGAAATGTTTCACTGAATCTTTTAAGAAATGTTTACAGAAGCATAAAGAAAACGTAGGGAAAATCTAGAAAAATATAAGATGGGGCCATTGGAATGAGTTTACATGTGCCAATGTCACGTTATTAACTAAGCAAATGAACTAGTATTAAATTGTAGGGCAGGTTATGTATAATCATAAATTTCTAGGTGTGGATTTCATATCTTGTTTTGATTTATGTGAATCATTATATTATAAACACTGGAATGAACGAAAACCTCTAAAAAAAATTTAGCGCCTGAGGGCAAGAGATAATTATATGCACTTAATTGCAGTCACCAGTGAGTGATAACAGTATAATTTGTATACGTCGCTTATTACATTGATGCTAAACTGCGTATATAACAATACAGCTATGTATTGGCCATAAGTACTAGATATGTGAAGCAAGAATGAGTGTGATTCTTGGTGTATGCGTGACACCACATAATACAAATACGTTGAAAATTATCAGGCTTGATAGAGTAGAACATGCATGCGAGAACAGGTAACAGGGATCGGAGCCTCGCTTCATCTTTTAAACTAAACAAGTTGCCACGCAAAAAGTACCTTTGCAGCAAATTGGCCGTACTTGAAAATAACATTGTCACAATACAAACATCAACTGGTGGATATCACATAACTTGTGCTGTTTAACTGCTCAATCGTCTCTTACATGCTTAGAAGTGCTAAGCTACTATGAGAAGCACCAATACTAGGTCTCAGTAACAGATGTCTCCAACACTTAAGACATCATGGGACTCAAAAAAATAAAAACTGACATCATGACATCACGTAAATATGCTGGTACTAGAATAGAGTAGTGCCTAATTTGGGATGATTAGACACGGTCGTCAACTTCCTCATACATCTTGAGAATCTGCGAGCATCTAGGCAGAACGACGTCCTTCTGGAAACCAAGAGCGTTTGCCATACGGACATTGGACATGATACCATTGTTGTTGGTGAGGAATACAGGGGCCCTCTCCCGACCAGCCACAGCCTTAGCACACCCCATGTCCGGGCTGCTCACAAGGACTGACTCGCAGATTTCATGCTCGTGCTCATCAGATACAAGGATGTTGTAGGTGCCAGTGTGGTCAGTGTGCCCTTCAAAGCTGCATGTCTTTGCCCCTGTGGCTTTAGATTTGCAGTCAACTCTCACCTTTGCTCCTGCAGTAACAAAAAAATGTTGTCCTATAAACACTAGACAGAGAAATAAAAACATGTGTGTGGTACCTATCACAATTTTGGTTCTCTTTCTTTGATGCATGCATGATTAAATCTGCACAAATAGATTGCCAACATAACATGCATATGCAGTATACTGTCCTATTTTGGGGGCAATATTTCATAGCTGGGACTTTGTTGCATAGCCAGGTCCAGCTTATTGTAAGTAAAATGGTTTACGGACTTATTAGCTAGTTTACCTGGAATATTCCATGGCATGAATAAGCTCCAACATCCAACCATTAGACGGATAGCATGCTATCTATGTTTCACCAATACTGGGAAGCATTAGCTAATGTTGCCTTAAAGTATTCCATCCAATAAATAAGGTCAATCTATTCCAGACCAAAGCATGCTATTTATGATTCACTGATATAGTTTCATCTCTTCGTGTTTTACTTTGAACTCCCAAAAGGCACCTCAAGTCTTGCTGGGAATCTATATCAGTGTTCCATCACACTGAGAACAAACAAACAGTCAAACAGCTACATGTACTACGAGCACTGATAAATCTCAAAAGGGAAAAACTAAGAATGAACTACTCCGTTCAAAATTCTTTTTTGTTTATGTCCAGAGAGCTATCTCAGCTCTCCTGATGACAAAAAAAAAATTCAGACTACAATTAGTTCCATTTAGATAAATCTCATATGTGCCTGACAAAAGAAGAAACCATTTTCCCTGTCTGATGAAAAAAAAAGGAAAAAGTTACAAACTGTTTATTGCTTAAACTGTATTCAGTTACACTGGGTAAGACACACAGTCTGCAATATCTAACAAAAAAAAAAAAAGACAGTCTGCAACTGACAGAGATAAGCTACCAGATTGACTCAAAACAACATCTTTCTCAAGCAGAATCAATCCATACTTTTTAATCTTGCAAATCTTGAATGATATGTTTATTAGATCATACTGTCCATTTTCAACATCAATACCAGTCTTACAGTTGATTGTGTTTCTTAACGACAATTCAACTATTCAAGTATCACTGTGTCGATTAATCTCAGCCATCAAATAAAGGCGCTGCACTTAGTGCAATTCACATGCACATTTGACTCTCCACAGCACAAAACTGACTAATTTATTTCAGAGCTCAGGCAACGATAGATGACTCATGTCCATTTTAACTCGTAAAAATACTACAGCAAGACATTTTAACCACGTACTGACTGCCACAGTTGGTAGAAAATTCATACTCCTACATAAGCAATATAGCAAGATGCCCAGACGGCCATATCCAGGACCCTGGCCAAAAATGAACCAACAATTCCTTCAAACAGTATATCTCCATGTTTCGACCATACGAACATGCCATCCACGAACTACCTACCACGACCATGCTCTACGATCTCTGTTGTGCACTCAGAACCAAAAGATATCAGGACCCAGTAAACTGCACATCCACATCTGTTAGATCCACTACAACAACTAGATCTAACTAAATCAAAAACGTATCTGGGTGTTATGGCACCAGTGACACGTGAGCTGAGAGCATCATGACTCATGAGACACGCTGCTAACTTGAGCAATCCGATAGATGCAACCGGCATTCTAGTTTGAGGAAGCAGAAGGTCCAAGAAAATCTCAATCAAGCACAGCAAGCATCACACTCGGCTAAACGAATCGTAAGTTCGCAACTGCCCACTCGTCGACGCATCACACATCCAGACCAGATCAAGGAGAAAGGGGAAAAAAAGCAAGCCTCTCTTCTTTCCAGTTTCTCTTGGTGTCGTACCGGCAATGTAGGTGGACGCAGGGGTCTCGAAGCCGGCCTGGCAGGTGTCGCACCAGACGCGGCCGCGCACGATGAAGCCGGCGCGGGGCGCGCGGAGGTCCCGCGACGCGGATGCGGCCGTCGCTGCGAGCGCGCATAGCGCCGCCGCGAGGAGGAGGGACGAGCGTGGGTAGGCCATCGCCGTTGCTGCGGCCGACACGGGACGAGGGGTGGCGAGTGGCGGAAATGGAGTGGACTGGGGTGTGGGGTCAGATGTGGGAGAGAGAAGGGGGAAGGGAATAATGGTCGCGTCGAGGGTGGTGGGGGTGGCGCGGGAGTAATGTCGGCATGGTGGCGCGGGAGTAATGTCGGCATGTGCGCGCACCGGCCGGTGAGGTGGCGAGGCGGTGAGCAGAGAATAATCCAGGGAGCCCGTTGCTTTTGCTTTTTTCGCTTCTTTTTTCTTCAGCGGAAAGAAAAATGGCAGGCCGTTTGTAAAAGCTTATAGAATTATTAGTTTAGTGAAATATGATCGTGTCTGTCATTGGAAACTTTTATTTTGAAGTCTTTACAGAAATATTTTTAACTTCAATTTTGACTATTCGTCTTATTAATTTTTTTGATAAATATCATACTTATATTTTATTATAATTTGATTTATCATTAAAGTTATTTGAATCACAGCTTAAAATTTTACACATTTGAACTGATTTTTTTGAATAAAACGAATGGTGAAAGTTGATATTGAAAGTTAACGGCGACATCAATTTAAGAACCATATCACCAAATGTCAGTTGAAAGACCTGTGTTCGAAAGATTACTCTCATTGTTCGGAAATTGTTGCCATTTTAAGATTCAAATTATGTTCAATTACAATTGTTATTCTCAATTTCAAATAAGTATTTATCTTTTGTTACTATATCTCTATCTCTACCTTAGTTTTCTGCGTACCACACATTTTTCATATCTCTTTAATTTTGTCGACGTTTTGACCACCGGCACAGTACGATAAACAGTCGAGAGGGTGGTGTGCCTTTGTATTCGATGTGGCCTAGTCTGCGAAAGACTCGAGAGATTTTTTACCTTGTTCGGGCCACCTCGAACGGTGTAATACCCTACATCCAGGAGGTGGTTTATCTCGATGAGAGAGTACAAGGGGTCGGATTATTTCTTCGGGAGAGGATCCGATGCCTAGGTCGTCGGTGCTCGATTCACGTATTCGTGGGGCTGCTTGCGCGTGAACGGATACGAGCAAAAGCTCTAGGCTTTGGTTTTTTTTTGTTCGTTGTTCTCTCTGTTCTATCGCTCCTCGAGCCCCTATTTATATAGGGCGGTCCAGAGTTACAAAATGGTGAGCCTACGCGGTTCTGCTGCCTCGCTGACAGGTGGGTCCTCCATTGGCATCGTCATCATTCGTTACGCCCATGCGCGGGTGTGGCCTATCGCGTCGCACGCAGCGGCGGGTACTGTAGCGCCTGTCCGGTACTGTAGTCTCAGCCACAATATCGCCGGGTCTTATCCGTTGACTTCCGCGTCCCGTCTGGCTCTGCGGCTTTAGCTGGAGTGTCGTCGTGGTGAAACCCGTCCCGTTCTGTCAGGGTGGTTCGCAGGTGGCCATCAGAGTAAATACGACATAACGCCGTACCTACCCCCTAGGGGTCGGTCCCCAGGGGTCGGCTCTCGAAAGTCGACGTCACCGTGCGTCTTAGCTCGGCTAAGACTTGTCTTTCGTAGACCGTCGCCTCGAGGGTTGAACCGCGCGTTCGTGCGCCGTCGTCCGACCCCTAAATTCCTCAGGGTCTTGGCCCACGTGTACGAGTACGGGTCGTTAAGTACCCAAGGTACATGATCCCGACAGCAGTCTTCGAGCCTGGCGCTGTTTGCGTCCTCTAGTTGAGGCGGAGCTGGGTTGGTCGTCTCTGAAGCTCGTTCTGATCCTACGAGAGCGCGCGAGTGCGCCCATAGGGCGTAGCCTCCGAGCCCTCGAGCGATTCGAAGGGTCGATCGTGGGCTGAAGCGTCGTGCCGACCATCATTCGATGATGGTTGATCCTACGAAGGCACGCGAGCGCGCCCGTAGGGCGTAATCCCCGAGCCCCCGAGCAAGCCGAAGGGTTGGTCGTGGGCTGAAGCGTTGTGTGAACCATAGCTCGTTAACAGTTGATCGCAAGGATGTGCACGAGCGCGCTGTACGGGCCTAGCCTCCGAGCCCGGAGGCGATCCGAGGGGCTGGTCTTGGGCTTTATCGCCATGTGTCGTTTCGACTGTCGGGGTCTGGTCGATGTCGCTCTCGGTCTTTTGTTCGGTAAGACGCCTAGGGCGGGCCGGTTCGATGCGGTCTCTGCCCATAATCAGCATCGCGCCTAGGCCGAAGGCCATGATCAGCGCCCGCTCGTTCGTGTTGGCCAAGTGGCCTCGGCTGTCGATCAGCAGATCGTAGAGGGTTTCGTTTGTGTGCACGCGTCGTTCCGACCGTCGGGGTCGGGCCGAGGTCGTTTTCGGTCTTTCGTTCGAAGAGACGCCTAGGACAGGCCGGTTCGATGCGGTCTCCGTCTATGATCAGCATCGCGCCTAGACCGACGGCCATGATCAGCGCCCAAACGTTCGAATTGGCTAAGTGGCCTCAGCTGTTGATCAGCCGATCGTGGAAAGCTTCGTTCGCATGCTTTCCCTTATTCGGACTCACCGTGACAGTCACGGGAATTGGACGGCCTTCGCGTCTCCATGTGGAGGGCGATCAGATCGTTTGGGAATCTCAATCGCTGGTTGATCCGGGCGGTTAGTTTGAATTCGAACGGACGGCATCGAGGACGCGGCGGTCCCAGCCCCCGAGGCCCGGGCCAGGACCGAGGAGAAGCCCGCGGGGTCAGACACCGCGGAGGCTCGGCAGGTGGCGGTGGTCGAGGGCCCGGG
>BCLG01000316.1:85209-95619 GCA_001602295.1 Zoysia matrella
GACGACGGCGCCTTCCGAAGGTGCCGCGGCTCCGTCATCCTGAGCTGCACCCGTCGCTGGGCGCGGCCTGAGCGAGACGGCCCTCGGCAAGATGCCGGAGGTCATCGGGGCATCAGCGTCCGCCAAGGCCGCTGGCGGGTCGTGCGAGCTGGCAGCACGAGCTGCTGCTTGGACGATCCTCGAGAGGGGGCCTCTTCTGCTTGAAGGGGCCGCTGACGGGTTCGACTACCTCATGGACCAGGAGGGCGGCGCTCGGGCGCTCAACATGAGACTAGCTGTCGCCGTCAATTGCTGGGGGTCGCCGAGGAAGTCGATGCCATTTTTGACGAGGCGCACTTCATCTAGTGCCGGGTGAGTTTTCGGATTTAGCATCTTTTGTTTCTAATTTCCGTAGGCTTTTGGCTGATAGTCCCTTCGCAGGAGAATCTCCTTTTAGCCTTGGGTCAGGCCCCGCGTGGATTCGCCTTCCAATCCGAGGTCGACGCCTTGCGGGAGGAGTTGGAGAAGGCCCGGGCTGAGTCAGGGGAGACAGTGGCCGACCTGCAGTCTCAGCTCCACGCTGCCCGAGAGTCGGCCCGTGTCGCCCTCGAGGAGGCAGAAAGGCGCGCACTGAGGCAGCGGCCTTTGATGCCCGGGCTAGCCGAGTCGCGGTGGCCCTCGAGCAGGCCAACCGCACGGTCGTCGGTAAGTCGAGTCGTGTTTATCTGACTTCGAGGTCAAATTTTAACTTGCGCTGTTGTAGGGCTTCGTCGTCAAGCCGCCGAGCATGACACCGAGATGCGGCACCTGAGGCTCCTTCATCAGCATGGGAGGGGGCCCGCTTGACCTTGGAGCAGACAGTCTGTGTCGTCAAGGAGGAGCGCGATCGAGCCTTTGAGCAGGTCGACCTCCTGAAGTCGGAGCGGATTGTGCTCCAGTCCGAGGTCGAGCAGGCGACGATGGAGCTCGAGCGAATTCGCCAAAGGGCCGTTGGAGTCCACGAGGAGCTCTTGGCGGCCCAGGTCCGAAACGAGCGGCTTCGAAAATGCCTCGATCGGGCGGGGCAGGCCGCCGAGGCCGTCGAAAAGGAACGAGATGGTATGGGCGGACCCCTTTTTATTCTGCTCCAACATTCGGAGTCGCTTTGCTGACGGTCTTGAGTGCAGGATTGACGGGCGAAGTTCAAACCCTGAGGTCGGCGGGTTTGAATCTTCTGAGGAAGTTGTACTCCGACGTGCCGGACTCCATCCCGACGGGGGTCCTCACGCACGCCCTGCATCAGCTTCCCGGGGTCGTCGCCGACGTCGTTATAAGGGTGCTGGAGGACGGGTCTGCGACAGCCCTGGCCCTAGCCCTCTCCCACTATCCGGACGCGGACTTCGGCAGGGTCGTCGAGGGCTTCGCGTCTGGCTCCTCGAATGAGCAGCTGGACGCACTCTCGGTGGAGATGCAGGAGCTTGGGGCGAAGGCCGTTGCCGACTTCAAGACGGAGAACTTCTTGCCCGAGCAGTTCAGCTCGTTCCCCTATGTATAGAATTAGGTTTGTAAAAAGTGTTATGTAATGAAAGATATCGATTGAGAAATCATCATTGCACAAACAAATTTGAGTTTTCGACCCCTCTTCGCTCCTTATGACTTTTTGGTGCTCCGCTGGGCATCAATCAAATGAACGGGTCGAATATAGCTCGTAGGGTCGGGTGTCGGGCCCGATACAGCCGTAGAGCGTCATCGGCTCCCCATCGTTGATAGTGTAGCCGCGGGGAGGATTCAAAAAATGTGCGCAAAGTTTATCGTGTTCGGGGATCACCCGCGAGCTCGGCGCGGGCCAGGGATCCGATCCCGAAGAAACAAAACGGGGATCCGACCCCAGAGAAAACAAAGCGAGGATCCGACCCTGGAGAAAACAAAGCGGGGATCTGACCCCGGAGAAAACAAAGAGGAGCGCGGACTCAAGTTTCGACCCCTTTCGCTGCTTGTGGCTGCTTTTTCGCGTCCCATTGGGCGTCAATCACACGAACGGGTCAAGTATAGCTCGTAGGGTTGGGTGTCGAGCCCGATATAGCTGTAGAGCGTCATCGGCTCTTGATCGTGGATAGTGTAGCCTCGAAGAGACTTCGAACGAAAAACGTACGCGAAGTAGCCTATCGTCCGGGGTCGCCCGCGAGCTCGGCACGGGCCAGGGATCCGACCCCGAGGAAACAAAATGAAGTGCGAGTCAGGGAAAAAATGAGACGACAGAAAAGGTCAACGAGGAGCGGTGCCTCGGCACAAAAAATCAAAAAGAGACGAACGAGGTCGGACGTTTCGAAGCTCAAGAGGGCGGAGGTAAGTAGCCCCCGGGTGCGGGGTGTGGCCGAAACGGCCACGGTTCGCAACCTAAAAACGACAAGCGAGAGTAAGTTGTAAGAACTTTGCTGTTTTTATTAGGTGCAGAACCTTCGGAGGCTCTCGATGTTCTATACGTTCTCGAGCTCTTGGCCATCTTCGGTCGCTATCTTGTAAGCACCGGGCCTCAAGACGCGCTTGATTATAAAGGGTCCCTCCCAGGGGGGCGATAGCTTGTGCTGGTCGGCTTTCGTTTGCACCCTTCTCAGCATCAGATCTCCCACATTCAGCGCCCGACCCTTGACGCGCTGAGCGTGCAGTCGCCGTAGTTTTTGCTGATACTTGGCGAATCGTAGGAGGGCGACTTCGCGCGCCTCTTGAAGCTGGTCGAGAGCGTCTTGCAGCGCGTTTCGCGACCTCTCCTCGTCGTAGTCTCAGACTCGTGGAGAGTCGTAGTCGAGGTCGGTCGGCAGCATCGCTTCTGCTCCGAACGTCATGAAGAACAGTGTGAACCCGGTGGTTCTGTTGGGGGTCATTCGCAGACCCCAGAGGATCGACGGGAGTTCGCTCACCCATCGTCCGGCCGCCTGCCTGACGGAGTCGTAAATCCGCAGCTTTAGCCCTTGGAGTATCATTCCGTTGGCCCGCTCGACCTACCCATTTGTCTTTGGGTGCGCCACCGAGGCGAAGTCCTGGCGAACGTGGTACTCATCGCAGAATTCTTGGAACTGTCGGTCGATGAATTGTGCCCCATTGTCGGTGATGATGGAGTACGAAACCCCATACCGATAAATGATGTTGCGGATGAAACCGACCGCCCGGGTTGAAGTGATCTTGTGCACCGGCTCGGCCTTGATCCACTTGGTGAACTTGTCCACGGCGACAAAAAGATGGGTGAAACCGTCGGGTGCCTTCTTAAACAGTCCGAGGCTGTCGAGTCCCCAGACAGTGAAGGGCTAGGCGATCGGGATCGTCTGGAGCTCTTGGGCTGGCAGGTGCGTCTGTCGGGCATAGAACTGGCAACTTTGGTAGGTTCGGATGAGCTTTTCGGCGTCGGCCATTGCTGTCGGCCAGTAGAAACCTTGGCGGAAGGCCTTACCGACTAGGGTGTTGGGTCCCGCGTGGTGACCGCAGATGACCGGGTGGATATCGTCGAGCAGGTGCATGCCCTCCTCCCGAGGGATGCAGCGCTGCAGTACACCACTCATGCTTCGTTTGTAGAGCTTGCCGTCTAAAATGACGTAGGTCTTGGCTTGACGTGCGAGCTTCTTGGCTTTGTTGACGTCGACCGGAAGAGTGCCGTCTTGAAGGTAAGTGAAGATATCATGGGACCAGTCAGGGCGACAGCCATCACCTCCACCCTCGAATCTGGGGTCGGCTCACCACTCGTGCCCTCGTTGGGCGGATCCTCGATGCTCCTGATGGAAGGCTTGGTGAAGACCTCGTGGAAAACACTGTTGGGGACCGGTTAACGCTTCAAGCCCAACTTGGCGAGGGCGTCGGCGGCCTCGTTGTCTCGATATAGAACGTGATGGAGTTCGAGCCCATCGAACTTGTCTTCGAGTTTGCGAACCTCTTGACAGTAGGCCTCCATCTTCGGATCTCGACAGCTGGAGGTCTTCATGACCTGATTGACGACTAGCTCGAAATCGCCCTTGATGTAGAGCCGTTGAATGCCGAGGGTGATGGCCATTCGTAGGCCGTGGAGCAGTGCCTCATACTCGACCGCGTTGTTGGAGGCGCGAAACTGCAATTGCAGAATGTAGCGAAACTTGTCTCCCCTTGAGGAGATTAGGACGACCCCAGCCCCGCGCCCTTGAGCATGCAGGATCCATCGAAGTACATCGTCCAGTACTCGATGCTGCCGGGGGCCGGCGGTTCCTGAGCCTTGGTCCATTCGGCGACGAAGTCGGCTAGGGTCTGGGACTTGACGGCCTGCCGAGGGACGAAGGCGACGTCAAGCCCCATGAGCTCCACGGCCCACGTGGCTATGCGTCCGACCGTGTCTTTGCCGCTGATAATCTCCCCAAGTGAGAAGCCGGTGATCACCTGGACAGAGTGGCTCGTGAAGTAGTACCGTAGCTTGCGGCTCGTGATGAGGACGGCGTAGATCAGCTTCTCCACCTGGGTGTAGCGAGTCTTGGCGTCGGACAGACAGAGGATTTAGAAGCCGCTGATGAAGTAAACAGGTCGCTGAACAGACAGAGCCCGACCCTCTTCGCTCCGTTCGATGACGAGGACGGTGCTGACGACTTTGGAAGTCGCCGCAATGTAGAGGAGAAGGGTCTCTCCCAGTGTTGGGGACGTAAGGATCGGCGGCGATGAGAGCAGGGTCTTGAGCCGTTCGAAGTCTTCCTGGGCCTCGGTGGTCCAGGTGAACCGCTTTGCTTTTCGTAGCAGCCGATAGAAAGGCATCGCTTTTTCTCTGAGCCTCGAGATGAAGCGACTGAGGGTTGCCAAGCACCCAGTTAGCCTCTGGACACCCTTGACGTTGCTGATGGGCCCGAGGTTGAGGATGGCGGAGATCTTCTCGGGGTTCCCTTCAATCCCCCGTTCGGAGATGACGAAGCCAAGCAGTTTACCCAAGAGCACCTCGAAAACGCATTTTTTGGGGTTCAGCTTGATTTGATAGCGCCGGAGGTTCACGAACGTTTCCTCTAGATCTTGGACGAGGTCGGAGGCTCACCGAGTCTTAATGACGATGTCATCGACGTAGACCTCTAGATTCTGACCCAGCTGGCCGTGAAACACTTCTGCATACAGTGCTGGTACGTGACGTCGGCATTCTTGAGCCCGAACGGCATCGTGACGTAGCAGAAGGATTCGAAGGGCGTGATGAAGGACGTGGCCGACCGGTCGGACTTGCGCATGGAAATCTGGTGATATTCAGAGTATGCGTCGAGGAAGCTGAGGGCTTCACACCCGACAAGTTGACGAGCGCGCTTTCCTATTCGCAGGAGAGCGCTGTTCTGACCCTGGCCTTCTTGGAAGAGTCGGCAGGGTCAAAAGCCACCTCTTTGGAGTCGTCGGCGGGCTTGAAGGAGGTCGAAGACAAGGCCTTGGAGTCGAGCGTCAGGGCCGGCCCCTTGGTCCTACGGATCTCGTCTAGCTGGGCCGAGCCAGAACCGGCGGCGGCAAACTCGAAGCTTTCCTGCTCGCATGCGAGGGCGTGCTGGAAGCGCGACGAGACCGTGATGACACCCTTCGGCCCGGGCATTTTTAGCTTCAGGTAGACGTAGTTGAGAACGGCCATGAACTTCGTGTAGCATGGCCGGCCCAGGATGGCGTGGTAAGCTCCGGTGAAGTCGACCACCTCGAAGGTGAGCGACTCAGTCTAGAAGTTGCTCCGGTCACCGAATGTGACTAGGAGCGTAATCTGCCCAAGGGGTGTTGCGTAGCCCCTGGGGACGACTCCGTGAAACAGAGCGTGACTTGAGAGGAGGTCGGCCTCCGTCAGCTTCATTGACTCAAGGTCGGCCTCCGTCAGCTTCATTGCCCTGATGGCGTCGGCGTAGAGGATGTGGAGAGCGCTTCCTCCATCCATGAACACCTTCGATAGGCGTACGGAGCCGACGATGGAGTCGAGCACCAGCAGGGGGCGCCCGGGTTGTGGAATATGGTCGGGGTGGTCGGCCCGATCGAAGGTGATCGAGGTCTCAGACGACTTAAGGTAGCGAGGGACCGCGGGATCGGTCACATTGAAATCCCGCCAGGTCCTCTTTTGCCGGCGGTGGGACTCGCTGTAGGCCGCGGGGCCGTCAAAGATCATGAGGCAGTCCTCCGGCTCAGAGATGGCTGCGTCGGCGTCGTCCTCGGCCCCTTTGGCTTGGGGGTCGGCCTTGGCCACCGAGGAGTCGGTTGAAAGCCGCTCTTGAAGAACCTCCTTGTCAGGTGGCAATTTCGGACGGTATGCTTGACAGGCACGGAGTGGTTGGGGCAAGGCCGGTCAAGCATTTTCTCGTAGTGGCCGTCGTGATTGGTCGACTTCTTGGTCGGGGGTTGGGCCGGCCGGTCGGCAGCGGCCACGATGTCGTCGTCGTGGCGTCGGCCCTTCCCCTTCTTGCGGCTCGAACTGCCGCCGCCTCGCTTGTTGCGGCAGTCAACATGCCGGTCGGGGGGTCGATCGCCCCGACGGTCGGCCCCGGACCTCTCGTCTTTCGCCTGGCTTTGGTCGAAGTTAGCTTGCACGACCTCCTCCCCGGTGGCGAAGGTCGTGGCGACGTTGAGGAGGTCTCGGGCCGTTCGAGGGTTCCTACGGCCCAGCTTATGGACGAGCGCCTTGGACGTCGTCCTGCAGGTGAAGGTGTTGATGACGTCGTTGCGCTTTCGCGAGAAGAGCTGGATGTAGTCTCGGAGCGACTCGCCAGGCCTCTACTTGCAATTTTTGAGGTCCCAGGAATTATCTGGGTGCGTGTAGGTCCCCTGAAAGTTGTCGATGAAGATGCGGCTCAGGTCGCTCTAGTCCTGGATGCAGCCTTCGGAGAGGTGCTCGAGCCATCCTCGGGCCGAGTCAGTGAGGAAAAGCGGCAGGTACCGAATGCAGAATAGGTCGTCTATTCCTCCGGTCCTGCAAGCGAGGCGGTAGTCCTCGAGCCAGTGAACGGGGTTCGTTTCCCCGTTGTAGCGGCCGATGGTGGTCGAGGCTCGAAATCTTTGCGAGAATTTCGCGTGCCATATGAGTGATCCGAACGCTCTGGGTCCGACCCGTCAGGGCTTGGGCTCCTGGAGTCGAAAGAGCGGTGCCGGTAGTAGCGGTCGAAGGAGCGCCTCCGCCGAGACTCGGCGCGAAGCTCGCCCGTTGCCTGTCACCGGGCGTCGATGGTGCCACGGACGTCGCAGTTGGGGCCGAGCCGCGGGTGGACCGACCCTGCGTGATGTCGAGGGTTTTGTTTCTCGGCTCAGCTGTCGCGTGCCGAGCTTCACCGATCATGGGATCGGCGGTTGCTTCGCGTCTCTGACTGCTGGGGCTGGAGAGACGCTTCTGGTTGTTGAAGCGCGCTGCCAAAGTAGAAGTGCACGCGGTCGTACACTTCCCTCAGCGCTAGATCTTCGGGAGCGGCGGTCTCGTCGAGGATGCATGCTGCTGCCGTAAGGTTCTTGAGCGGGGTGTCGAAAGTTGGCGGTCCTCCAGCTACGAGCTGCTGATAGGTGGACCGTCCCCGGGCTCGAGCTGCGTCGTTGGGACCGGCTACAGCCTTGCCTTGAGGCTCGAGGCTGCTGGTTCGTCCCGAGGGCGGCCAGACCTAGCCAACAGTGTCCACCGCGGGCGCGGGGACGGGTTGGCGCCCGGCGTGTTGCCAGGAGTCACCGGTTTCCTGCGCCTTAGGGGCGTGGAGAGTGAAGCGCTCCCTCGACGGGTCGTGCCCAGAACGGCACGGCTCCTCCGGCACTGCGTAGCGCGCTTCTTGCGCGGAGCCTGAAGGCGCAGCTCGCCGCCTTTGTTGGCGACGAGGTTCAGGCTTCCAAAGCGAAAGGCCTGTCCAGAGGTAAAAGTGGGGACTCGCCACGACCGATCATTTTCGGTGATGACGACTATGAAGCCCTCAAAGCGAAGGTGGGAGACCGAAGTGTCTCCAATGACGGCAAAGAAGAAAGCCATCGAAAAGGCGACGCGAGCGCACACCAAGAGAATCCCCCTTCCTGACGCGCTAACTGTTGGCGTTCTGACCACTGGCACAATACAAGAAACGATCGAGGGGGTGGTGTGCCTTCGTATTCGATGTGGCCTAGTCTGCGGAAGACTCGAGGGATTTTTTACCTGGTTCGGGCCACCTCGAACGGTGTAATACCCTATGTCTAGGGGGTGGTTTATCTCGATGAGAGAGTACAAGGGGTCAGATTCTCTCTTCGGGAGAGGATCCGGTGCCTAGGTCGTGGGTGCTTGATTCACATATTCGTGGGGTTGCTTGCACGTGAACGGATACGCGCAGGAGCTCTGGGCTTTGGTTTTTTTTGTGTTCGTTGTTCTCTCTGTTCTATCGCTCCCCGGGCCTCCCTTTATTTAGGACGGTTCAGAGTTACAAAATAGTGGGCCCTACGTGGTTCTGCTGCCTCACTGATAGACAGGCCCTCCACTGGCGTCGTCATCATTTGTTACGCCCATAAGGGGGCGTGGCCCGTCGCGTCGCACGCAGCGGCGGGTACTATAGCGCCTGTCCAGCACTGTAGTGTCAGCCACAGTGTCGTCGGGTCTTGTCCGTTGACTCCCGCGACCCGTCTGGCTCTGCGGCTTCAGCTAGAGTGTCGTCATGATGAAACCCATTCCGTCCTGTTAGGGCGGTTGGTGGTTGGTCACCAGAGTAAATACGACATAACGCCGTACCTACCCCCCAGGGGTCGGTCTCTGAGGGTCGGCTCTCGAAGGTCGGCGTCACCGTGCGTCTTAGCGCAGCTAAGACTTGTCTTTCATAGACCGTCGCCTCGGGGGTCGGACCGCGTGTTTCTGCGCCGTCGTCTGACCCCTAAACTCCTCAGAGTCTTGGCTCACGTGTACGAGTCCGAGTCGTCAAGTACCCGGGATACATGATCCCGACAAATTTTATGCTCAGAATTTAGAATGACCTCTAAATGTGAATTGATGGACTATATATTACACTCGAGATGGCTAAAGTATAAGGAGTGTGTCATCAAATGTTACATATGTTACACCTATACAAGATGGAATGACTTTTTGACTTAAATATTAAAGCAGATTGACAAATAAATGATAAGCAGCACGTCATGGTGAATCCATATCGGTGCAGGTAAAGCGAAATGTATAATGGAGCAACAAGAAATTAAATTTGCAGGGACTGGGTCATAAAGTCCATAAAAAATGGAAAAACTCTTTTTCATTTTTGTATTGAGGGAGAAAAAAGAGTTTCCTTTGGATGTCAATGAACCTTTTGTTATGGAACCTCCTGTTTTTTCAAATTACCGGGGGCTCACTAATTTCAGTTCATCATTGTTTTAAACTTGTATGCGTGATGGTTGCTTGGGAACTTAAATGGCTGATAAAAATTTCATAATATTGCATTGGCTCAGTTATGATTATTATTGGTTGTCTTAAGGGACAACCGTACTGACCTTACACAACGTCATATAATGGAATGGCCAAACTTCGATGTCACGAGGTATTGTCACATAAGGCCATATGCAGTATAGTGTGGCATTATATAATAATACCTTCGTTCTAAGATACAAGCATTTCTAAGTTTGAATAAGGTCAATTTTTTAAATTTTTACAAGTAATATTTAAAAAATTACATAATTTCTAGTGTAAAAATATATTTTTATGAAAGTTCATTTTATGATGAATCAAAAAATATATTAAATTTAAAAATACTTATATTTTAAAACAGAGGAAATACTACATTAAAACGTTGTCTTTTCTATTTCGGTGTGGATTTAATGAGGAAAAAGAATAGTGATGAGGACATCACTTCCACAGACACAACCAAACCAATTGCACAAGAAGGACCCATGACATAAGCTCGAGCGCGTCAACTTAATTATCAGATCAAATCATTTCTCACTGTCTATAGTAGTTCTTCTTAGAATGAGGTACTACTAAATCCTTGTGGTGATTTTGTTATGATTAGAAACATGGAAAGAGCACCAGAACCATAAAGCAGGATCGGACCATCAATCAGGGCTGGATTGTTTCGGTCATAACTTTTCACTCTGGATGTTGTTGAAGGCAAATGAGTACTCATAGGAAAGATCTCAAAGTCTACTTTCAGATGGGTCCAATCTCAGCTTCAAACTCCTCTAGACGTGATCAGAATCGTCAGAAAAGCGTTCGGACCTCCAGTCATGGGCTGAGGCCCATTGTATCCAGTTTGGCCCATTAGGGGCCCTCTCTAAGTTAGGGTTTGAGTCCCCCCACGCCTCCAGGACGTCTTCTCACTATATAAACCTGTGGCAGCCGTCATTTGAGGGTGGGTTTTGTTCAGATGCAAGTTTAGCCTTAGCTACTTCCTTGTAAACGCGTGTGTCGACGAGACCACCCGATTTGCTTGATTCAGAACCCCAATTTCGTGATTATATCCAGATCTGTGAGTTGTCTACCTGTTCATCTTGTTCTTGCTTGTTCTCGATTGCTCGTAGGTTCAGGGTTGTTCTTGG